>JARHVA010004128.1:652500-1157500 GCA_037957365.1 Torreya grandis
CAAGATGCTTGTTGTGGAAAGGGGTGGATAATGGTGTCCAACATGCCATGGAGTTGAACATTGGTTGTTATGTCTCAAGGACTAAAAGGAGATCAAGCAAAAGTAGATATTTGTTAAATTTTCAGTCAAAGAAGGGTTGTGTCCGATCCCTAGATTACTCACATGACTGAGTTTGGCGAAGAATGTCATGTATGGCAGCTATTGTACCAATATTTTATATGCTTCCAGCAACAGTACCAGTCTCTTTTACACTTGTATGACAACCATAAAAGCATAGTTACCAAGTTCGGAAATCCAAATGCGTTCAGGGGGCAAAAAAATGCGAAATGTGGAATTCTTGAAACAGTTCGAAAAAAAATATGGTAAAATCTGGTTTGGGAAAATATATATATATATATATATGCAAAATATTTCAATCTATTAAGGAATGAACATTAATTTAATGCTTATTATTTTTATATTATTTAACACTTATTTTTATATTATTTAATATTTATTTAACACTTATTTAACAAAAAATTTAAAAAACAAAATAAACATTTAAAAAAAGAAAATAAAAAATATTTAAAATATAATTATAAAAATAAAAAATAAAGAAAGACAACTTAAAAAAAATTAAAAACAAAGCATAAAATAAATTAAATTAAATTAAGACAAAACTTATAATAAAAAATTATAAACAAAATTAATAACAAATGTCAAACATAAAATTAAAAAATTTAAAATAGAAGGGTAAAAAAAATAAACATGTAAAATAAAACACAACCTAAACCTTACCTCCATCCCCATCCCCGTCTCTATTCAAGCATCGAGGAGCCCAACTTCTTCCCTGCCCTACTCAACGATTCCAACCTTCTCGCAGCCGGTGCACGCAGATTGTGTAAGGCGCCCACAGGGCCACGATAGGGTTTAGCACATCTGAGCGCGCCGCCCACCACAGTACGTCTCACACCATAGCATCCACGATCCAACACAAGGTAGAAAGAATCGACGACCCCAACCTCCAACATGACAATCTATAGATTGCTAACAGCCTCATTCTCAGCCCTCACTCATTGAGCCAATTTTTATTGCGATTTTTACTTCGAACCATAGTCAGAAGGTTTGAGTTCGAGTTCGAGTTCGAGTTCGACGAGGATAAAATTCGGTTCGAATTCGAGTTCAGAGAAAATCGAAAAAAATTGCCATTAAATTCGAACAGTAAAAAACATTTTAGTTATATAAAATAAAATATATTTATATAAAATAAAATAAAAAATTTAAAATATAAATACATAATTAAAAAAATTATAAAATCGTAAAAAATTATAAACAAAAAAAATAGAAAATATTTCAATTATAATTATAAAACATTAAAAATAAATTTAAAAACATAAAATTTAAAAATTAAAAATAATAGAAATTAAAAATATATGATACATAAAACATAATTTAAAAAAAATAACATAATGAAAAATTAAGTTAACAAATAAAAATCAAAACATAAAATAATAGATAAAAAATCAAAACATAAAACAAAACATAAATAAAAATAACAAATAAAATAAATTAATTAAAACAAACCCTACTGACGACTGCTTGCCTAAGGCCCAGTTCCCGCCGCCGTCGACTATCTAGCTTGATCCTACCGCCATCGGTCCTCCCTGCCTTCATCCCGACGACCCTGCGAGCGCCGTCCCTTCCCTCTCGTCTCCTGCCCACAATGTCCCTTCCCTCCCGTTCCCTGCCTCTCCCATCTGAGACCGTGCTTATAGTTATAGACTTCAGCAACGTCCAACACGTCATGTGATTTTAGTAATTTTAGCGATTTTTATTACCTGGTAACAAAATCGACGATTTTCAGACCAAACCGAATGCATTAATCCAGAAGGCCATAAAAATGTGAAAATTTCCAAATTTCGCCCAAATGCGGCCAAACTTGGTAACATGCATAAAAGTATTTTTAGTCGCATGATATGAAAGAAAACTAAAGGAGGATGTGATTTTACAAAAAGACTTCACTATTCCGGGTTGTAGAGCTGTTGTCATCCACATTTCCAACCAGCTCAGCATTTTGTATGCAGCGGTACAAGTAGTCTCAGTCATACACTTGACTAATCTTCAGTTTGTTGATGTTGTAGAAGCATTTTCAGTCACTATATAGTTGATTCCATCCCTATATCACTGTCATTTTTTGAATTTTGTAAAGAATTTAGAGTATGACAGTTGTTGTCCTATTCTTTTTGCTGTTGTTTGCAATAAAACCAGCCCCTTAACACGTTTTATGATAGTCACAAGAGTGTTTTCAGTCAAAGGTGGAAAGTTGTTCTGCCTACCATCAATGAGCGATTGTTTGCAGTTGTTATGGAAGAGTTCCCAGCCACCACAATGTTGATTATGAGCGAGAAAATGCAATGGTACAATTAGAGCCATGCTTGGGGCAGCAAGAATGGACCTTTGAAAGTCCATCACATGAATGAAAATTATGAAGAAGATGCAAGCATTGGAGGAGAGTTGAACAACATGCCTATGAGACATGATGAAGCAGTTCAAGGAGTGGTGTGGGGAGCTCTTGATTTCATTGACATGTTTGTTCTATGTGTAGGTTTAAAAATTGGGACAGCCATGCCACAATTTTCCAACTTCCATGTTGTCATAATCATTTTCGGATCCTATGATACTGCTATTTCATTGATGCACTTACTTCCAATAGCTCTTTCAACTCCTACATGGTTCATACCCTTGATTGGGGCAAAAGGACATCATATATGTTGCTATTATGACATTCTAGAGTGTTGGAACAGTTGTTATCAGTCAGATACAGCTGTAAGTTGGCACAAGTTAGAGGATCTTTTCAAAAAGAAAAAGTTGGGAAAAGGGTTCAGCTGAAGCAAAGCATTAAGGCGGCCACTCCGGCATCCTAGCAGCACCTTGCACATGTAGGAACAACCCATATGAGTGTTTGATAAAAAGACCCTTACGAGTCAAAGAGTGCATAGTTTGCACGTGTCCAAGGAGATTACAATGATCATGGCATGTGACAAGCATGAGTGGGAGCAGCGGAGCTTGTTTTCAGCCCAAGCAAAGGATGAAGAGTGTTGTTGTAGCAAGGATGGAAGAGGTTGTTGAAGCTTTCCCACACTCTAAACAGTTCCTAAGGTTGATTTGGAATACTGGTATTTGCAGAAGGGTACAAGGAGTGAAGAATGGAGATTGCATTTGCTTGAGGGCAAGTAAATTTGGGAAGGGCACACTATAAGTCCCCTTTTTCGAGATTAGAATCATATGATTATTAAAATAAAAAGTATTTGTAAATACTTAAAAGTATAAATAATAATAATGTCTAAGTTGTCAAAAAGTAACTTATGTTGACAACTTTTTTAAATTTGACTTAAAAGGGACTTTTTGTCATGAGCAAGTTAACCCTTAAGTGAAAATTATAAGGAATTACCCTTTTTAAAATTTGAATTCCTTTCTCACTTGGAGCGCCCCTTGTTTGGAATAAATTTGGAGGGAAAGAGTATAAAAGAAGAGCTTGAGGTTCATTTTGGGGGCTATGTCATTTTTATCAATTGAAATCTTGAGTTTGAGCATGATTAACTTGACTTGTTTTCATTGAAGACGAAAACCTTCATTGGAAATTTGAAGCTAAGGATGGAAACCCTTAACCTTCAATTGGGCAGCTTCATTTCATGGGTTGCAAAAGGCAAAATTGATCAGTTTGAGGAGCTCAGACACCATTTTCACGTGAGGCAAAGCAAGGAAGGGCATCTTGAAGGAAGATGCAGCAGTTGCTAGGACAGCGACTTTGTTTTGAGCCCAAAAGGGGCAGCTAATTGCTTAAGTAGGTCAATGAACCATTTATGCGGGAAGCGAGCCCTCTTGAGGTTTGAAAGTGACTCGTTCAAGGCTAAGTCAAGCCTAAATTCCAGTTTGAAGGCATAAAAACATTGTTAGTATTTTTATTAGATTTTTCCAGCCTTTTGTTGGTTCAAAAAATCAGATTTGAAGGTATTTTTGTGAGCTGTAATATTTTTTAATTTGTGATGAATATTGCATAATAAAATATTGCGACTTGTGCCCTAAATTTGTATTTCCAGAATTCAAAAATTTTATGGCTAGGATTTGGAACAGAAAATCAAAAATTGCAATTATTGTGTTAGGGTTTGCTATGAATTCCAATTTTGTTTAATTATGTCCTAAAAGGGGCACTACATTGGAGCTCTCACAATTAGTTTTCTCCATTTGTTTCTAAAGAGCTAAGAAATTGTTGCTTAGCCTTTGAACCATACGATGGATAACATCCAACTCGTTCTTGGTAGACACCTGGGGTACGCTCTGAACATTGTTCACAACAGAGAGCAGTGCCTGACTGTGGGCTTGGGGTGCTATTTCATCACTTATCGAGGTAAGGAAACCTAGGTGCTGGTCGGGTGCAGCATGTCTCAGTGGGAGTTGATTCATCACTGACACAGATTGGAGCATCATGACATTTTGGTTCGCATTGGGGATGAGGTTAAAGGTAGGCAAGCTTGGCAATGCATTCGGAATGGGCGCTAGCATTTGACCTTGGGGGTTAAGTTGTTTGTCCACCTTAATGGCTTCAATGTAGGCCAAGGGCAGATCTATTATCAAGGGATCTCGTCTCAGAAACATGGTCGTCTAGGGATCCAAGGAGTTCTTATCCATTTCGAGTGCTAGTTGAGCATTAGGTTGATAAAGTGTGGTGACCCGGCTATACATCTTTTGGAACCTAGCATTGAAATTTTTGATGGGCTCGTTTGGTTCCCTCTTAATACATTTGAATTGTTGGTAAAGTACACTCGGGTCAATGGCTTGCCCGAACTGAGCCAAGAAGGTATTGCTAAATTATTCCCATCTCGTCATAGTCTTTGGGGAGATTGAGGAACCAGTCGTAGGTTGCATCCATCAAAGTGAATGGAAATAGCTTGCAAGCTACATCCTCATGTTTGACATTCAGGTGCCCAAGGGTGATTTTATACGAAGTCACATGCTCTTCTGCCCTCCGTCCCACATCAAGTTTGAAATGCGAAAGGTATCTTTTTGGGTTCCTTAGAAGGTCATGAACAACTCCGGGAACACTAATAGCTGACCCAGCTAACCAGGCCATGGGGGCAGCCATTAGGGGTGGTCTATTTGGGGTACAATGGGAGGATGAGCTAGTGGAAACAACTGTAGGCCTAGGTCTATGTCCGCCAAACTGGGTTCTCCTATTGAATTACAAGGGCGAAACAATCAATCTGCTGCGACGGGATCTAGATCTGATAATCAAGATATTCTTTTTCCTCTTTACTTTCATTCCTATAGTGTCAAGAAGGGTTATGAACTCCTCTTCCCCCTTTCCGAAGTTGACCCCAACAAGGGCTTCAGTTCTTTTGTTATTTGTATTGCATAATTCTTTGCTTTATTTTACCTATCCTTGCATACGTTTGAACAATAGTCTTCTCTGGACTCTCTCTAGCAATCGTTGTGAGTCGGTTCTTATGAGATTTGAATAAAAATCCATTATCTCGCCAAGGATATTGCTATGTTTCTCTTCTCTATGCGTATTCAAGTCCAAGTAGCAATGAGCCACAAATGTTGACTATATAACTAGCATTTGCTCGACATACTCATGCCAAATGAGAACATCAACCACTTGTGCAACAAGCATCTTTGTCTCATCATACTCCTAAAGGATGAAAATATTTACAAGCAAATCAACAACTCGGGAATGGCACCAACTCTTCTTCCTTCTGATTCGATTACTTCAAATGAATTTCATAACACGTCATTTTTTTCCATTTTTCTACTTTTATAATTTTTACTTGACGCTAGTGAACACTATGGACAATAAAGACTACGCTTGTGGACAACGATAAACAACAACAAGAAGGGTTGTCAACAAAATTGTGATTCATATGGACATAATAGGATTGGGAACAACAAGGACACCACAAATGTAGACTATTAAATACTCAACAATATAGAAGCGGTGGACGAGAACATCAATGTACACACAAATTGAAATCATTCACATGCTAGTATCATCAATGTCATGAACCCACAAAGTATGAGAATGAAATATCATTGTTATAATACACATAAAGTATGCATCTCCAAGTATCAGGTCAGTTTTATATGACAATATCTCAGTGAACAAGTGGAGATCTTTGTTCCATCATGAACAACTCGTATAAATACCATCATCGATTGAGGAGTAACATTTGAGCCCAACAATCACGTTGACAACTACCCTCAACTCAAAAATTAAATTAATCTATAATAAATTGCACATCATAATAGGTAAAGAACTACTTATTCTCTTTTATTTTTACTTTATTTTTTCATTCAACTATGTGATCCGGATCCCAAAAATATCTGGTGGACAACATTCTAAATTGCTAACATGCAGATGTAAAATACACAGAAACAACTGTAAACAAGAAATCAGAAACAGAAATAACATTTATCCATAAAACCCATAAAATATACATTAAATTGTAACAAAATTCTATTAATCTCAATGCTCTATACATGACATTTTCTCAAATGAGATGAATGACGGTCTATATTCTCTATCTAACTCAATATATGTATGTACATATGTAATTGGTGATATAGAATGCAAAGGAGCTGTTATGGAAGATGAACAGCTGCTCTTCCAGATGTGACCCTCATCTTTTGTTGGTCACAAATGAGTTGCATCAAGAAATAATAGTTGGTCATATGAGGAGCTCTGCCCCACAAGGTAAGGGAACAACACTGAGTCTAAGGGGATCTAGCATATGCGTCATGTAGTGCCAACAGAAATGTTGGTGTAGCAACAGATGCAAGACCATATAGGCACCAACTCTAAAGGAGATTGGTTCTAGAGTTGACATTGACCATAAGTTTTGAACCGCCACTTGGATCACTTTGTAAAATGCTATGACAAATCATGCCTACATTCGCAACATGTATCCACTACAGACAAGTCCAATTGTTTGGGGTTAAGGGTGCAACCTCATGAAATATCCTTTTTAGGGCAGATTTATATAATTCTAGTATTTGACTGAAACCCTAACATAAAAATACAAAATTCTGAAAATGATCCACTCAAACATGAAAAGAAAATTCAGATCTCATATAAACCCTCAAAAAATATAGAAATTCAATTATTATTTTTGGACAAAACCCTTACACATCAATTATGATTTTTAAATAAATTGTAGGCCTGTAAATTGGAATAATTCACAGTGGAATATATGAGCGAAGGAATACAATATTCCTCCAACCAAACAATGCAAAAGCTGAGCCTTGACCCTTCTAGGTAGGTTGCCACCTCTCAAGAGGCCCCTTGATGTTGTACTCACCCCCAAAATGCTGCCCTACTGTTGCACCAGCCTCTAAAGGCTTCTCAAGCTGCCACGCCCACCTCCAATGACTGTCTAAATTGTTACGCCACTCTCAATTGTGACCCTTGTGCCTAAAATGATGATTATACGCCCAAACGTGACCCCTAAATGAAGTCAACAACTGAGTATTGAGGGTATTCATCCCCAATTACTGAATGCCCATGAGGGTTTCCATCCTCAATAGCTGAAAGTACAAGCAGACATGCTTAACTCAAAAAGAATCAATAGATAGATGATTAATAATACCAAAAATGGACCTGTCCACCTTCCTTTATACCTTTTTCCCTACAAACCAATTCCCAAGTGGGATGCTCCAAGTGGGGGGGCGGCGGGGAGCGAAAATTTAAATATTCAAAAAGTGTATCTCTTTATAATTTCTAATTAAGGGCAGACTTGCTCAAATTAGAAAGTCCCCATTTTATTAAAAGTCAAATTAGAAATAAGTTGCCGACATAAAGTCACTTTTTAGCAACTTGAACAAAACACTATGTTCCCCTTTTTCCTTCCTTCCCTTAGCCTATAGGAAACCAAAAGAATAGGCTAAGGGTCTTCATTCCTTTCTACACTTGAGAAGGGGACATGGCAGTCCTCTCCTCTCAAAATTGTTTGTCCTCAAGCAATTACAAGCTAGGGTGCTACAAAATAGCTGCCCCATCCCAAGTAGCATCCTCAATGGGCAACTCTTTCCAATGAACCAAATACTCCATGACACTCATGCTCCTTAGTTTCCTTTCCCAAACCTATATGATAGACTCTGGGATAAAAATCAGCTTGCCCTCATCATTTAAGGGTGGTAATGCTACTAAAGGAGTGATACGTTGTCCTAGTACCTTTTTGAGCAAAGAAACATGAAACATGTTGTGGATTTGGCTATGCTCAAGCAGCTATAACTCATATGCAATCTCTCCAACCCTCCTTTGAATTTTGTAAGGACCATAGAAGCTGGATTTAATTTTGTCTGCCCACTATGCTTGAGAGAAGACTACCTATAGGGCTGGAATCTCAAAAATACTATGTCCCCCGCTTCAAAAGTCCTCTCCAACCAGGGTTGGACTGCATATAACTTCTATTGGTTTTGGGCATGTTAAAGGTTCTGTTGTCAACCTGGAGTTGCACCTTGAATCGAAGACGTATTGAAATGGTTGATCCTCTCTCCAGTTGAAACAATGGGATCTTCAAACGAGGGTGGGTGCCTAAATGGTGAGAAAAACCTCCAGAGAAGGCTGGTTCATGTAAGATGTATCAATGAGGATCTCTACTCTGTGTTGCGGACTACCATGGAAAAGAGAGAGAGAAATTTGAAGGGAAAATCCTTCCTAATGATGGTGATACACCCGAATGTTGATCCACCCTACTTAGAACCTTGAACACTGAACAAACAAGGGAAAAGGAAGACCTTTGATTTCAATTGATCAATATGCATAAGTATTTCATGAGAAGGTTTGATCCAATGATGAAAACGTGAGGAAAAACGATGGAGAGAGGTCTGATACAAGACACTTTACAGCCACCTAACATCCACTTACAGCTTCAGCAAAAGACATTTAAAACACTGAACATGCCCTGCATAACATGATAAGCTAGCAACTAGGTACGAATCAGAATTTGGGAAGGGAGAAATCTACCACGTATGCAAATTTTTGAATGAATGTACACTATGCCAACGCTTGAAATCTGAAAGTACAATCCTTCTATTGATTAAAGAGGTTACACAACTCACCAATGGCAGTCTGGTCTTACCAAGAGAGGGATGAATTTTTACAACGCTGAAAAGCCATTAATATAGGAAATTACAAAAAGCCAAGAGATTGGCGTTGGAAAATAGAGAGAGAATAAACTCAAACCAACTCAGCCTTTACAAAAGTCTATTTTGTCCTGCATAAAAATTCCTTGCATTGAAAATGAAGAAGACAAGCCTTGGATGCATGAAATCTACGAATAGATGTCTTGACTTGAAAACCAGTCAACTCCAAAACAAGAGTAGTCAAATCCACTCGAACTACTGGAATGTTTGAAAGTCTCCCCTCTGCATGAAATCAATGCAAATGCCAAATTAAGAATCATGTTTGAACTGCCGGAACGTTTCAAGCTTTGAGACAAATGAGAATACATGCATGGAATTTCTTTTGTTTAAGCCTTCCACCATTCCACTACTCGAGTCCTCATGCAAAGCGAGCCTCTGTTTAAGAACTGAAGGTGACATGTTAGAACGGTTAAATCTGGACGTGTTTATTCCTGTTCATGGTTGTTGCATGCTCTTGTATTCTCAGACTATTTAGGCATGTTCACCGTATGTATTTGTCTTTTCCACGAATCTTCCCTTATGCCATTGTTCATGCACATGTTCATGTTCAGTTCTGCTTCAATATTTGCTCATGCCTCTATTTTAGAGTTTGTCTTTCTTCTTGTTCATTTTTGGTTCAGTCATGTTTGTGCTTACGTCTTTGTTCATGCTATTGATCATGCTTAGTTCACATCGTGTTTTCTCTGGCTTTTCTCGTGTTCTGCTTTAATTTGAGATTCGGGCTTTATTTTGGTCGGGCCTCTGTGTTTATATTTCCCTGTGCTTGGCATTTTCTTTTCTCTTTTCTGACCTTTGCTTACACTTTAGCCTTCGAGCTTTTGGTTCTTTGCTTGTGGCCTTATCTTTTCTATCGGGCTTTTTATCCCTCCCGAATTCCTTCGGACTTTTTGTTCGAAGAAATTCGTTTCCTTGTGCCTTTGATTTATTTTTATCGGGTTTTTCCCCAGGTATATCCTCTGTTGGGTCTTTTATTGAATTCCTTCGGACTTTTTGTCTGAAGAAATTCCTTTGGACAAAAAGTCCGAAGGAATTCATCTCCTTTGGTTATCTTTCCCCGAAGGCATGTGCCCTTCGGGAACTGTGTTTTTGTTCTTCGTTTTTTTTAGGTGCCCTCTGCAAGGGCTTCTGCTTCCCAAAAATGCCCTTCAGGCTTCTCAATTTGGTCATTTTAGTCGTCTGGGTGCCTTCCGCAAGGGTAAGGTTCTTCCAGAAATGCCCTTCGAAAGAATGGAAAAGGTCCACTTCCCTGCATAGTGCCCTCCGCAAGGGCTATTCATCCTCAAAAGTGCCTTTCAAAACTTTTGAAAGGGTCCTGCCACCGACCAAGTGCCCTCTGCAAGGGCAGGTGTCCTTCAAAAAAATTGATTTTGTCCTTTGGAACTTTTGCCAAGGTCTTCTTTGTGCTTGAAGTGTCCCCCGCAAGGACACATACCCTTCGAGGTTTTTGAAAATGAGCCTTTGGGAAAAATGAAAGGTCCTCTCGCTGCCTGAGTGCCCTCCGCAAGGGCAATTGCCCTTCGGGCTTTTTGAAAGGCACCCGGGCTTTTTGAAAGGCACCTGGGCTTTTTGAAGGGCACCCGAGCTTTTTGAAGGGCACCCGGGTTTTTTGAAATTGTCCTTTGGATGAATTGTCTGCGACTTTAGAAACATAAAGTGAACCAACCCGAAGGGTACATAACCTTCAAGACTTTTGAATTGAACCTTCCCGAAGGTCAGGTGCCCTTCGGGTCTTTTCAACTGTGCTTTTCCTTTTCCTTCGGACAAAAAGTCCGAAGAAAATAAACTTTGAACAACTACCACTTAGTCATTTTTTTGAACTTTTACACAGTCCTTTGAGAGCTCTTTCTCTCGGACAAAATGTCCAAAGAAATAGTCCACCTCTTATAGCCCGAAAAAATCCTTGGGAAGACAAAATAATTAAACTTACAGCTTGTATGTCTTGGCTTTTGGCTGTACGTGATGCTTAGAAGAGGAGGAAAACCCTTTCAATTTGTTGTAAATGGCCACTTGGGTGGCTGCAAATGCACATTTAAGAACCCCAAAACTGATTCACAAAACAAACTTGGCACCATAGCAAAGTTCCGAATAATAGGGGTGACAATTTGCCCTTTGGGGGCAAAATTGTCAACAAGTCCTCCTTGAGCACTTCTAGTATATCATGACTTTGTTGCACTAAATCCTTGACCCCCGACACTCTACTATCTATCAAGACCAAATCTACAAAATAAAGTGTATCATACCCATACAAAGCCTTAAAGGGCGACGTACCAATGGACATGTGATAGGATGTATTGTAGCAATGTTCACCCATGTACAACCACTTAATCCAAATGGATTGCTGCCCTACAACATAGTTCCTGTTATAGGACGGAATCCCACCCCTGTGGGAAAGTTTTTCAGGCTCTCCCCCTTTCGGCTATAAGCATGGGAACAACCTTAGGATGTGGGTGTCCTATGGTGAGGTTGAGCCTCTAGGATTTTTAAAGAGGCTAGTTTCTCTTAGTGGATCACCTAAAACTAATGATGAAATGAAATTTCACGGGAAAAAAGGTTAGAAGGGAGATAAGGGCTCCTAAGAAGGCTAACCAAGCGATGCACCAATTTAAAATGGGAAACTCCTATAAGCTTGAACCCACACTAATTTTGCAGAGGACAATACGGATTACACAACCTCAAGATCAAGCTAGTTGCATAAATAGTTCATTGAGGAGGTTCAAGGAAGCGATGAATGCAAACAGAGAGTTCTAAGACTCACTGGAAGTTCACATTAATGGCGGAAAGAACACTGAACCAGACCTGCAAACAACATCGAAAAATCTGTAAACAAGGTCAAAAAGGAGGACCATGGATGAGGAAGACTCTCCTTCACGCGATGCCATAGTACGCAACTCAATAGACACAAGTCCAAGGCAAGAGACAGGTAAAGAAAGATCATTTATTGCATAAGAGGTGGTTCTTACAAATGCTTGGCAGGGTTGAGCCTAACCAGTTGAGCATATCTTGTGATATCTCTAAGAGCGTCCCGTCTTCCAGGAAGATAAAAAATGTCTAAAAACTGGGAACCACTACAAAGGCAAGTTGCATGATATATATAGAGAACGGGAAGAGAGAGAGTTATGTGGAAAGAGAGCAATTGTTGATGACCATTGTTGTCGTCCTTTGCCGTGAAATGCGTTGCCCAGGATCGCTGCACAACCTCCTTGAGCCACTCCCACATTCAAGTCTCTTTTGGTGGAGCTGAGAGAAGTCGCGTTGCAGGCAGCTAGACGTCTCTTCCTGGCACAAATGCATTTATATTTGCATTTAAACGACATGGCGTCTTTCACTTTTGCATGTCCTGTCTGAAGGACGCGGGCCTCCATGCCTGGGAGTTCAAATCGACCCATGTTCCTACATTTGGATGGTTGTTTGTCAAGAGCAAACCATATTGAAGGACGAGAGCCTTCATAAATTTCTAGCAACCAACCGCTTGGACTCTCCCGTGCTCATTGGTTGTCCTTGTGCCACTTGTCCTTTGTTGATTGGTCCTTTCTACTCTAGCTTACGCCACGTGGCAACCTTTCATTCCCCTGATCATGACTCTTGTGTTGCTGGACCAGGCTTAAGTCAAGCACTCGAAGAATCTCGATTTACTCTATGCAAAGTAATTTGGGTTCTTTGATCTCTCCAACCTCGGACTTTCCCATATCCTTTACTTATCAAGCTTTTAAAGTACTTGGAGAAACCTGATTTACTCTATGTAGAGTAATTTGAGTTCTCCAAGTTTACTTACTTTGGACTTTTTGCCTTGGCTTGTCTTTTTGAGAACCCGAGAAGCACTTCTAAGACCAAATTGGGCTTTTGATGTCTCATTACTTATTTTGGATTTCTGACTGCTTACAACTTATGAAGTAATTAAGTAGTGCTCCTTGGAGAACCCGAAATACACTACCCAAACCAAATCGGGCTCTCCAAGCCCCACTACTTACTTCGGACTTATTATTGATTACTCATGAAGTGAAATAAGTTGTGCTACCTAGGAAACCCGAAGTTGTCTCCTTTGGAAAACCCGAAGACTTCCCAATGAGATAACCCGAAGCCTTCTGTTCAAGATCATTTCGGGTCTTTAACACCTTGTTACTTACTACTTCAGAGCTTTGTAAATCTGTAACTTATAAAACCATTTAAGTCATGGGTTGCCGAAAGTTTGAAGTCTTCTAAAGACTTGCCATTTCCTGCTTGAAAGTCTATCTTCTCATACTTAGGTAAAAATTGGTATGTGGGCCAAACAATGGCCAACAGTTCCATAAGTACCCTTCAATCCATTTATTTACTATCTCTGTTTGTCCATCGGTTTGCGGATGATAGTTAGTGCTAGAGTCAATTTTTTTCTTGTCAAACATTGCCAAAACAAGCTCACAAACCCGTTGTCCCTATCACTCACAATGTTCTAAATAGCCCATGAAGTCTGAAAACTTCCTCGAAAAAATATCAGTCGCTAAAGATGCATTGTACTTGCCTAGAATATGGGAAAAGTGAGAATACTTAGTGGGCCTATCAGACACCACAAACATATAGCTCTTACCTTGAACCATGGGGAGACCCATGATGAAATCTATGGAGATACTTTCCCATTTTTGAGTGAGAATGGACAAGGGCTGTAACAAGCCAGCTGGAAAAACTTGTTCAACCTTATTTTGTTGGCAAGTGAAACACTCCCGAATGTATTGGACCTTCCCCTTGAGTCCCTTCTAAAAGAATCTTTCCCTTACCCATTTGTATGTTTTGAAATTCCCCAGATGTCCAGCGAAGGGCGTATCATGAACAACTCTCATTATTTTATGTTTCATCTTAGATTCAAGGACCAAAAATATCCTACTTTTGTAGAAAATCAAACCATTTATTACATTGTACCTCTCATCTTCATTTTTACCTTCAAGGACAGCCATTGTAAATTTATTGTTTGCATAATCAGCTGTTATAAAAACCTTCCAATCCCCTATAATTTCAGTCATATAACAAAGAGTAGGCCTCCTAGACAATGAATCAACAACTACATTGTTCTTCCCTTTGACATACTCAATATCAAAGCCATAGGATTGAAGTTTGCTTACCCCCTTACGTTGCCTATCACTCAAATCAGTTTGGCTGAGAAAATATTTCAGACTATTGTGATCAGTTTTGACCACATACGTGCCACAAATCAAATAATGCCTGAATTTGGCCAAAGCATGCATGATGACCAACATTTTATTATCATAAATTGAGAACCTACGCTCCACCTCTTTGAGTTCCGAGTCTCAAAAGCTATTGGGTGCCCTTTTTGCATTAAAACAGCCCCTATACCTTCACCTGAAGCATCATATTCCAGCATAAAAGGAATGAATAAATCCAAAATAGCAAGTACAGGGCACAAACTCATCACCTCCTTGAGTTTATCAAATGCTACTTGGGCTGTTCTAGACCAGTTGAAAGCTTCCTTTTGGGTTAAATCCATCAACGGAACAACAAGCCGAGAAAATCCATTGACAAATCGTCTATAGTAGTTGCACAAACCCAAAAACCCTCTCAAATGTGTCATGGTAGTAAGTGGAGGCCAATCCATGATTGTTTGGATCTTTTGTTAATCCACATGGACCCCTTGGGCATTAATCACATATCCTAAATATAAAATTTCAGACATACCAAATTCACATTTAGACTCTTTGCAAAGAGCGTTTGTTGTCCCAAAATTCCTAGCATTATGTCCAAGTGTTGAAGATGCTCCACCCATGTTTTACTATACACTAAGATGTCATCAAAGAAGACAAACACAAACTTCCTTAAGTGTTACCTAAAGACAATGTTCATACAAGATTGAAAAGTTATTGGTGTATTAGTTAACCCAAAGGGCATACCAAAAATTCATAGTGCCCATAATGACATCTAAAAGCTGTCTTTTGAACATCCTCTTCTCTTATCCGAATTTGTTGACATTTTGTTCTCAAGTCAATCTTAGAAAAGTAGATGGCCCCATGTAGCTCATCAATCAATTCATCAATAGTAGTTATGGGATACCTATTTTTTATGGTATTTTTGTTCAAAAGGCAGTAGTCTATGCACATCCTTATAGTTCCATCCTTTTTCTTCACTAGGACAACCGAAGAAGCAAAAGGACTAGAACTAAGCCTTATATGCTCCATATCCAAGAGCTCTTTGATGGTTTTCTCAATCTCTTCCTTGTAGTCTCTAGGATGGTGATATGGAGTGGTTATTATTGCTTTAGTTTCAATTTTCAACTCAATGATATGCTGAAAACCCCTTTCTGGTGGTAATCCATATGGAATGTTACTAAAAACCTTGGCATGCTTATCAAGGATGGGCTAGATATCCTTATAATTCTATCATTGTTCCAAATTCTGATTTGTAGAACTCAAGACACTCAGCTGCCCAAGCAATTTGTCCTCTATGAAAAGCCCTCTCCATCATTTTCGATGTCACTACTGTAGGGGCTCCATTAGCCATACCACGCAACACTATTTCCTTACCTACTGATTTGAACTTCAGCTCCATGGTTTGGTAGTTTTGAGTGAATTCTCCTAGAGAATTCAGCCATTGAACCCTAAGGACTAGGTCGGTCTCACCAAATCCAACTACATAGAAATCATCCTCAATCTTATGCCTTTCCATAATAATATTCAGATTCTGAATTTTCTTTGTGCATGAAATGGTATAGCCATCCGCCACCATTACATTGAAGCCTTTGAAATCTACAGCTTGTAACCCACATCTAGAAGCTCTTTCATCAATGAAGTTGTGAGTTGCCCTAGTATCTATTAACATTGTTACTTTCTTACCTTGCAACACTCCTCTCACTCTAAAAGGGTGATATTTAGGAGCACCGGTTAATGTGGCAAGGGTTCCACCCATGTGGTCACCCTCTTCTTTCCTTTCTTGCTCCTCTTCATTAGGGACTATCCTTTTTTTTCTTCTTCTTCTTCTTCTTCTTCTTCTTCTTCTTTTTCTGATACTACCTCAATGTAATGAACTTGCCCTTTGCCAACGCAACAATGACCCAGTGTCCAAGAATCTTTGCAAGTGAAGCACAAATTTCTCCCCCTTAACTCATTCCTTGATTCCACTTCTTTGTTTGTCTTTGGCAGCTCCTTTTGTTGTCTATTACCTCGCTGATATGGCCTTCTTTGTTGTCCATATGGGGCAGTCCTCAGCTGCTCGGAAGGTGCAGTCCTATGCTGTCCAAAAGAAGTGTCATTTGTTTTCCCAAAGGCATAAATTTTCCCTTAGGTGTTGTTGTTTCAAGATCAAAAGATTTTTTGATAGCTTCTTGGAGGGAACAAGGGTTGAAATCCTTGACCAAACCCTTGAGTGGGTCAGCCAACCCTTCCACAAACAAAACCACAAGCCTTCGTTCGGAAACATTAGGTACCTGTTGACGCAGCAGATTCCACCCTTGACAGGATGCTGAGCTCCTACCTTCTACACGCAACAATGGAAACTCCCCTCTTGCCTGTGGGCATGGCAAAACTGGGGGGAGAGTCTCTAGATAAGGGCTAGCTCCCTTTGATGTATCTATGAAGTCATGGATTTCCTACTGCTAACAATGGGGGGGGGTGAAAAAGGAGAAGGATTACTGAAAAACAGAACCTAAACCTAAATTAAAAGGTGATACACCAAAAAATTTGATCTACTTAGCTCGAACCTACACTTTTCACCAAGGACAAGCTAACATACACTTCATCTGATATGGGAAACTCTTCTGCATCAGTGAGCTAGGGGTCTTCTAGAGGTACAGGGAGGAAGAACTACCAGAGGTGTTCTGAAACACTATGGTAGCGTGTTCACATGCGCCTATACTCTGCTGCAGACACTTCTGGCAGACCTGCAAAAGAAGAAACTTCACAATGCACTAGACATGCTGGAATCGTTCTGTGAAAGCATAAAAGAAAATGACTTAACACAAAATGAAAACATAGACATATGCGTGAGTGCAAGTTCAAATGGAGGTAAAAAATTGCTAAGTCTTGATTCAAGGTAAAATCCGGCAGAGTTCCGCCTTACGAACCCAGAAATTTTTGGGCAGAGCTTTGCCTTATAGGCTAAGAGATCTTTTTTTTTAATGAGAAGTTTACAATATATAGAGAGGAGGAAAACAAAAGTGCCCCTTTTGGAAAAGACTTTTGGTGCCCTTTGACAAGTTGGCCCATGTGCGTTGAGAGCGTTGGGAAGAGGAAGCCGCTAAAAAAGAATGTTGTGTCGGCTGGGAGTGTGGACTTTGGCATTCAAACATTATTGTGAAAGCATGGGCTGCGCACCTTTTTCTGCAAACAAGACTGCTCCTTCAAGATATTCACGCAGTTTGTCTGCTCATTAAGTAAAGTGAAGAAAACGGGTTGCGTCGTTCACTATTTGCGCCCCTTGATGACCACTTGGCAGATTTTGTGTCAACCACTAGAGAAACTCCTTGAGTAGACACCTTCCTTTGCCACTCGGACTATTTTGTCCGTTTCTGCACTTTGTCTCTTCCTGGCTTTGTCTTTTTTGGCTCCTTCGGCCCTCGGGGGCTATCTTCCCAGCCTTGCTGGCTCCTGTTGACAAATCTTCCATGAGTCAGATTTTTTCTTGCCACTTGGAAAGTTCTCGTCTCTAGTCAAGGAAGGAAGAATTCATTGTTTTCCTTTGCTGATTCTAAGGGCTCAGTCAAAGAAAATCTACAGACTCACTCAGCATGGAAGGTTTTCTATGGACTCACTCAGCAAGGAAGGTTTTCTACGGACTCAACCAGTCAAATTTTCTACGCACTCAGGCAGGCAAAAATCTACGCACTCAGTCAAGCAAAAATTTATGGACTCAGTCAAATTTGTAAAGCACTTAGAAGAAATTCCGAAAGAATTCAAAGGCAAGGAGAAGACAGTTTCAAGACTCCCGAAGGGCAGGGTACCCTTCGGAAGGGACACTTACAATAATCCTGAAGGGCACCTACCCTTCGAGCAGGTGGAAGACCAAAATCACTGGCTTTTGCAAAAAGTCCAGGTGCCTTCCAATTTTTTCGAAGGGCACTGGTCAAGGACACGTGGACTGGTCAAGGACACTGTTGGAGGACACGTGGACTGCCTGCCGGAGGACACTTGGGTTGCCGAAAGGCACATTAAAGAGCAAAGGCCACGGAAAGAATCCTTCGGACTTTTTGTCCGAAGGAATTCGGAAAGGGCAGTAGACAAAGCCAAGTGGCAAACGGCAAGATAAAAGCTAAATCAAAGGAAATGAATCCTTCGGACAAAAAGTCCGAAGGAATTCGGAATGACTTACACACAACTTAAATCCCGAGAAAAGTCAAAAAATTGCAAAGAAGCCAAGACAAGAGAAAGATTGGAATCCTTCAAACTTTTTGTCCGAAGGAATTCGGAAGCTTAGCCAAATCACCAACAAAGGCCACAAGAAATAAAGCGAAGAAATTCGGACATGTCATCAAAAGAAGTCTGTGGTTATGACTCAGCAACCAATACAAAAGAGCCGACAGAGAAAAATAACAGAGGAATAAACCTGCAGAAATATTTCCAAAGGAAATGTGACAGTCTCCGGTGACGTCTTGCAGGCCGTCAATTTTTTTCCTGCAGGAAGTAACCGTTGAAATTGAAAAGGTAACAAAAAATCCGAAATAAATGGAAGCCGACTGTACAAAAGGAACAGAAAATAGATAGTCCGACAAAGAGTTGACAACGGAATCTTGCCGGAAATAGACACGACCAAAATTAGAGCGAAATACATGCAAACGCTGGAGCTATTTTCGAACATCGGAGCTATTTTCGAATAAACGGTCAAAGTTTCAGTTGACTGATCATTAAAGACCTGTTTGTCTTCATTCAGCGCATGCATTCGAAGGACTAAATCCGGCTTCAACAAGAGTTCTGAGTTCTAACAAGGAGTTGACTAGTCCAGATTTAGAGTTGACTAATTGATCAAACGCCGCATCCACTAGAAGATTTACATGCAAAAGAGAGGTGGACGGTTCATAACAAGGATGAGTGCGCTTCATCAAACGAATGAGCTTCATGCAAGGACAAAGAGAAAAAATATATTATATTCAAAGACCAAGTAAAGCCTTAAGTTAACTAAAGTGAATCTTTCTTTTTAAGTTTATATGCCTATCTTTGGCCTCTTGTAATTTGCTATATAATGGCTTTCAACCTTGATTAAAAATAATCCAATCTCTCTTGGTTAGACCAAACTCTGCCATTAAGAGTTGTGTAACCTCTTCGATCAATAAGAAGGACTGTACTTTCAGATTTCAAGTGTGGCATAGTGTATATTTCTTCAAAAATTCGCATAAGTGGTAGAGTTCTCTCCCTTCCCAAATTTTGTTTCGTACCTAGTTGTTATATTGTCCTTGTGCAGGTCATGTTAAAGTGTTCTTTATTGTCTTTTGCTGAGACTGTAAGTGGATGTTAAGCGGTTGCAAAGTGTCTTTATCAGACCTCTCTCCACCATTTCCCTCAGGTTTTAGTCATTGTACCGAACCTCTGCATGAACTATTTATGCACAAGTGATTAATTGAAGTCCCAGGTCTTCCTTCTCTCTTGTTCGCTCAGTGTTCAAGGTTCCAAGCTGAGTAGGATCATAATTCTGGTGTATCACCACCTTTTAGGTAGGATTTCCCCTTTAAGTTTTCTTTCTCCCTTTTCCATGGTAGTCAGCAGCGTAGAGTAGGAATCTTCATTGATACATCATATAGGAATCAGCCTTCTCTGGAGGCTCTTCTCACTATTGAGGCACCCACCCTCGTGAGAAGATCCCATTGTTTTAGCCGGATAGAGGACTGGCCGTTTCGCGCACATCCTCGAATTAGGGCGCAGCTCTAGGTTGACAACAGCTCCTTGGGCTCTTCTTTCAGCGGTTCTTCCTTTTGGCCTCGGCCTTTTGTTTCCCTGCCTTCGGGCTTTTGTCAAAGGTCCTTTTGGCAACCGAGAGTTCTCTGAAGGGCACCTGCCCTTTGGGGTCCTTCGGAGGAATTCCTTCGAACATTTTGTCCGAAGGATTTTTTCTTTAGTCTTTCCTGCTTTTTCCTTTTGTCCGTCAGCTTTTCTTCTTCGGGCGAATTCCTTCCGACAAAAGTCCGAAGGAATTGCCTTAACATTTTGCCGCGGGATTTTATCCCGAAAGACATTGTCTTTGCCTTACGAATTTCTTCGGACAAAATGTCTGAAGGAATTCCTTCGGGCATTTTGTCCGAAGAAATTCTTCATCTCTTGTCTTGAACAAATCCGAAGGAATTCCAACTTTTCTGCTTGTTCACTTTTCTGAAGGAAAACTTACTCTTTCGGCCTTCTTTCCAAGTGCTTTCCTGCCCTCTGCAAGGGTTGTTTGGCCTCTAAAATTGCCTTTCGCAAAATTTGCAAAGGTCCTTTCGTCGCCTAAGTGTTGGGAATTGTTTCTTTCTTGCAAAGTCCGTAGAAATCAGCCTGCAGAGTCCGTAGAAACAAGACTTGTGCAAAATCAAAAAATTCAACTGGCTCAGAACAGCAAGGGAAGAAGGGGACCGATTTTTGGCCTATTGGACCAAAAATGGTCAACAGTACCATCACTGAAACTCTCTGAAAGCCAGTCACATAATCATCCATAGAAGTGTTTTGTCTCAACTGTGCTAAATCCCTAAAATGGACTTCTAAATCAGCTCTATCGAACCTCTTAATCAAACTCCTAATGAATTCATCATAAGATTTGATGAGGTTGTGCCCTTGTGTAACCAAACCATGGTACCATCACTCATGCGTCGTGCCCTCAAGATGTAAAGTAGTGTTGACACAGTGGATTGCACCCTGGACAGGAGGCCGAGCTCCTGCCTTCCACACACAACAATGGAAACTTCTCTCTTGCCTGTGGGCCTGGCAAAACTGGGGGGAGAGTCTCTAGATAAGGGCTAGCTCCCTTTGATGTATCTTTTAGGTCCTAGATTCCCTACTGCTAACAAATAAATGAAAAAGGGGGGGATGAAAAGGGAGAAGGATGCTGAACACAGAACCTAAACCTAAACTAAAAGGTGATACACCGAAAAAGTTGATCCACTCAACTCAAACATACACTTTTCACCAAGAAGAAGCTCCCATACACTTCATCTGATGTGGGAAACTCTTCTGTATTAGTGAGTCAGGGGTCTGTAGAGATACAGGGAGGAAGAACTATCAAAGGTGTTCTGAGACACACTTTGGCAGCCTATTCCCATGCGCCGATATTCCTGCTGTAGACACTTCTAGCAGACCTGCAGAAGAAGAGACTTCACAATGCACTAGACATGCTGGAATCGTTCTGTGAAAAGCATAAAATAAAATGACTTAACACAAAAATGAAACATAGACATATGCGTGAGTGCAAGTCCAGATGGAGGTAAAAATTGCTAAGTCTTGATTCAAGGTAAAATTCGGTAGAGTTCTACCTTACAAGCCCGAGAGATTTTGGGGTAGAGCTTTGCCTTACGGGCTAAGAGAATGGATCCTTCTCAAAATGAGAAGCTTACAATATATAGAAAGAGAAGGAAAAAGAAGCCGTCTTTCAAGTGGCCCAAGTGCGTTCTGAGCCTTGGGAAGAGGAAGCCGTTTGATTGTCGGCTCCTGCTTTGACTTTGGCGTTCCAACATTAATGTGAAAGCATGGGCCGCACCTCTTTTCTGCAAACAGACTTCTCCCTTCAAGGCATTCACGCGGCTTGTCTGCTCATCAATGCAAAATGAAGAAAACGGGTCGCGTCATTCACTGTTCGCGCCTCTTGATGACCACTTTACAGATACTGTGCCAACCACTAGAATAACTCCTTGAGTCGACGCCTTCCTTCGCCACTTGGACTGTTTTGTCCGTTTTTGCACTTCAGGGGCTATCTTCTGCTAATTCTTTGTGCTTTCTCGCTTGCCTTGGCCACTTTCCGCTGGTTTCAACAAGTGACACGTGGTGTGTTCCGCTGCTGAAACAGGCAGGACACGTGGCAGCATCCGCTTGACTTATAGAAGCTTTAGGCACCTTTTGAGAGTCGAAAGATGACACATGGCAGCTTCCGCAGGACTTTAGAAACAATACAGAAGCATTCGGGACTCATTCGGATTCGTCATGGATGATGACACTTGGCAGCTCCGCTCTCTTTAGCAGTTCGTCTGGGGCCCACCACAGTCTTTACTGAACAAAAGGGAGAGACTGCGGATGTTGACACTTGTCGGCTTCCGCCGAGCTTTGCAAGGGACACGTGTTACGTTCCACTGATCTTAGAAAATGATGTCAAAACCTTCTGCAGCTGCCGCTTGGTGCCCTCCGCAGAACTCTAAAGGAAACCTTTTGAAAGGAGCTTTAGAACTCGGATGCAGACACTTGTTGTGCTCCGTCGGGTTTTGCAAGGGACACATGGCACGTTTTGCTACTTTTAGTGGCAAATTATCATGTGTCCCGATAGACGACACTTGGCAGCTTTTGCTTTCGGGCTTTTCTTGGTATAAAATTGACGTTCGCGGGCCCGTCACTGTTTGAAAATCGACGGCTAGTCCATTTCCCTGAAATTGACGGCCTTGGAGACGTCATTGTCTTTGGCATTTCCTTCGGTTCTTTTCACTTGGCCACTTTTTTCGCGGATTTTCTCACGACTACTTTTTCCACGGACAAAAAGTCCGCAAGAATTGTCTTTGCTCGTTCCTTTCCTCCAGCGATTTTCTTCGGGTTTCTTACCTGTCTCTCTCTCCCGAATTTCTTCGGACTTTTGTTCGAAGGAATTCCTTCGGACAAAAAGTCCGAAAGAAATCATTCTATGCCTTGGTCTTTTTACTTGCTTTTCCTTCGGGCTTTCTTGCTCATAGCCCTTCTGAATTTCTTCGGACTTTTTGTCCGAAGGAATTCCTTCGGACAAAAAGTCCGAAGGAATTATGTCCTTGTCTTTTCTCTCGACTGCCTTTCAAAAGTGCCCTTCGGGAAAATTGGAAACGACCCTTCCGAAGGGTACTTCCTTTGCCTTAAACAAATTTCCGAAAGAAACTTACCTTTTCGGCTTTTCTCTGTGGCTTCTTTGCAAATGTTCCCTGCCCTCCGCAAGGGCACTTGAGCCCCGAACTGCCCTTCGCGAAGGTACTTGAAATGGTCCATTTTGCGCCTAAGTGTCGGGAACTTGTTTCTGCCTGCAGAGTTCTTAGAAAACTTCCCTGCAGAGTTCGTAGAAACACCTGCGGAGTCCGTAGAAATGCCTGCAGAGTCCATAGAAACTCTCTGCAGAGTCCATAGAAATAGACCTGCGGAGTCCATAGAAACTAGACTTGTGCAAAGAATCAAATTTTGGACTGGTTCAGAACAGCAGGGGAAAAAAGGGGGGACCAATTTTGGCCTGCAGGACCAAAATGGTCAACAAGTAGCAAATTTGATGGTTTCATCTTCCATCATAGGTCAAAGAGAAGGGTATGTATCCAACTTTTGGATCCAAGCTTGAGTGATACTCTTGGTAGATCCATCAAATGTAGAAAGCATGAGCTTTCCCAAAACTTGTCCCTTTGATTATTCTTGCATCTAGGATCAGCTCTAGGTCACTCTTTGTTCCTCTTCAACTGCATAAAATTAGTGAGGCTCATTTCTCCCTTAATCTCATGTGAAAGAGTCTTGTACTCTACATAACTGGCAGCAATATTATCCATTACTGAATGTCGATTCTCCACCTCGGAAATGACTTTCTCTCTATGAAGGAAGTTAGGCTAGAAAGGCCTCGTTGTGGATCCAACAATCGTTCTTTGTGTAGAAGGGTTGGTTCCTGAAGCACTTTGCTCACCATTGGATAGACGAAAAGTATTCATGCCTTGCATGGTGTGAATCATTTCGCCCATCATATCTATCATACGCTCTTGATTTTGAACAAATGTCTCAAATCGAACACGATTTGCATTTGAATCATCCATATTCTTGTGCCCTAGTTGTTCAAACCCTTATTTTATTGTTCTAACCCCTTTCTTTTCTCTTTCATATTATCTAAACTCTCTGTCACTACCTGGCATGTAGAAGAACCTGCAAACAACTCAATCCCCACAACTGGCAAGGAACCTGGCTCTGATACCATTGAAATATCCCTTTTAGGGCAGATTTATATAATTCTAGAATTTGACTGAAACCCTAACACGAAAGTACAAATTTATGAAGATGATCCATTTAGGCATGAAAGAGAATTCATACCTCATATAAACCCTCAAAAAATATGGAAATTCAATTATTATTTTTGGGTGAAATTCTTACACATCAAGTTTGATTTTCAAATAAATTGCAGGCCTCTAAATTGGAATAAAACACAGCTGAATATATTGAAGGAATACAATAGTCTACCAACCAAACAACATCAAAGTTGAGCCTTGACCCTTTTAGGTCGGTCACCACCTCTCAAGAGGCCCCTTGATGTTGTACTCAGCCCCCAATCGCTGCTCTATTGTTGCGCCAGTCTCCAATGGCTGTCTAAACTGTTGCATCACTCTCAATTGTGACCTTTGTGCCTGAAATGATGATTATATGCCCAAAATGTGTCCCCTACATGAAGTTGTAATGGGCACCTCTGTTACGCCCAAAACTAACCCAGCGGAAACCCCTTACTTCTCCATGTAAATTTTAAAACCCCTTATGACTCCAAAATGGTTTGCTTGTATTGTGTTTTTTTTGTTTTGCAACTTCTTATGCATGTAATATGAATATAGAATTGAAAGCATAGACACACATAGCTGAAATAACCAACACACTGTATTTATATTGATTACAAAATGAGTAAACAAGTGCAATGTCGGCCATACGATAACTCACTAAATACTCCAGCAATGGAATGAACATTGTTTCAAGCGAATATCCTCAGCGAATACCGAAGGTACGATCATTTTGTTCTCCGTCCAGCAGAACTACGGACTCTGCAGGCTTGTTTCTACGGACTCTGCAGGCTTGTTTCTACGGACTCCGCAGGCTTGTTTCTCCCGACTCTTACTGCAGATAGCTTTGGACTACTAGCCCGGGTCGATAAGACATCAATTGAATATTGATTGAATGAGGAGATGGATGACACTTGTCAGCTACTACAAGATGCTACAATGACACAGCTGCTACAGTGACATGGCTGCTACAGTGATGCGATTGCTACAGTGATGTGGCTGCTACAGTGTCATGGCTGCTACAGTGCGCGTGGCGGCTACAGTGACACGACTGCATGACGCTGAAAGCATAGACTCCAAAGACCAATCCCAAGGATTGATGTCTAGAGTGCTACAGATGGGAATGACGTTCCCAAATGCCCAAAATAACCTGCAAACTGCAAGTGCATCAATTCTTCTTCTTATCCAACATGCTAAATGAAGCCACAAATGCTTCCATTTATTCTTTCTCCAAGGGGCGACTCAAATCTCATGAGCAATGTGGGTTAAAAGATGTGCAACATTTTATATATTAAAATATTACTTGTCTCCCTTGGGTACCATCCCCATAAAGTAAATATTAAAATAACACTTTAATATTTTGCAATTAAGTTAAATGTTACTTTTATAACACTTCAAGGATTAAAATATAATAGCAATCGGACTCCGAATAGCGCAAGTGATAGTTTGCCGAAAAGCTCTCGTCAAGGAGTATCAAATCCAATCACCAAAACTGGGCTCCGCTGTGTCTTGTTAACTTACTAAAAATAGTATGCCTGAAACTGAGTAAATCAACTCCGTTTTGGCCCAAACTGGAACTGACTAGGCCAAAACACTCAAGGATCCCTTTAAAACCTTTGTTAGCCCTCAGGACCATGTAGAACTAGGCTAACGCACGCACACACTTGATCAACTGCTAAAGTGGGGACATTACAGAAGTCTCCAGCTGAATATTGAGGATTTTCATCCCCAATTACTGAATGCTAATGAGGATTTCTGTCCTCAATAGCTGAGAGTGCAAGTAAACATGCTTCTCAAAAGGAATCAATAGTTAGATAATTAATAATGCCAAAAAATTGACCTTTCCACCTTCCTTTATAACTTTTTCCCTCCAAACCAACTCCCAAGTGGGGCACTCCAAGTAGAGGGATATTTAAATATTCAAAGAGTGTCTCCTTATAATTTCTAATTAAGGGCAGACTTACTCAATTAGAAAGTCCCCCTTTTTTAAAAGTCAAATTAAAAGTAAGTTGCTAACATAGTCACTTTTTGACAACTTGAATAAAACACCATGTTCCCCTTTTTCCTTCCTTCCCTTAGTCTATTATGGGAAGCCAAAAGAATAAGCTACACCCGAGAAGGGGACATGACACCCAAAAGGTTAGATTTTTGCTAGATTTTGATGATGCAAATGTTACTTTTGAATGCTAATACATTAATGATTCCAAAACAGGGGTAGAAATTTTGAACTTGATTATTGCATGTCTTTATAAATCCTCCATGAATCCTCGCATTAAAGGATGAGATTGAAAATCATTAAAACTAAAAATGTCAAGCACCATAGCTAAATCTTGTTTCTTCCTAACCTTAATATCACTGACAGATATTATCTTGCATTATAGGTTTTGGAAGCTTACTACTATAGATACCATATGACATACCTTATGTTATTTTCAATTGAAATTACTGCATATTGAATTTCTTAAATACAAAGTTTATATGTTGTCTATGGGACTACCACTTGTTGGCTGTACTTATCAGAATCACAATGAGAATATTACACGTTCATTTATAGTTAAAAATATTCCTTGAATATTAGTAATCAGTGGGAAATATCATTTATTGGCATGACAGAAAATGAATTTTAGGACTTTGCATATATTTAGAACTCAGATGTTGAATATTTAGACTGAACTTTCACTTTTAACGTTAGTAATGCATATAAACCAAGCATAATTTCCATATCTTATTGTTAATAATATTGGGGAAAATTTTGAGTTCTCCCTTTTTTGAGTTCATGTATTTCTGAAGACTTAAACTATAATGTGTTCCTTGTATGAATCCAAAATGACCTCATAGCTGGGAAAAGGCCCATCTGTGGCGAATGAGAAGAATGCAAATCAAGCCTTCTATAGTTATTATGCTATAGTGAAGCCATAAATTGTGCAGTAAGAGTTTTCCAAACTGTCTAACTTCTATTGTCACCTATTAATATTTCAACTCTGTACTAAAATTGTCATGACAATATATTCCATGTGAAAAAACACCCTTGTAGCAGTCAATAAATCAAACAAGCTTTAAAATAAATGGATTTGAAAAATTTCAAAATAGTCAAACTTGCACCAGAAATACAAGATACAAAACGTTGTGGCACAAAGCCTATTTACATAAGCAATGCATGCATACCTTAATTACAAGGACTGGACCTATAGCATTAACTTCGAAAGACAACAGCAGGGCCGATTTCTCTACTTTACTCAATGTTGTTTCTGCAATGGGGAAGCAATGACAATAAGATTTTTAATATTTATGTCGTGTATAAAATGTTGAATGTAAGAAGCTAATGCATACGTTTGCTTCATCAGATTACACAAAACAAAACAAAACTAGATCTTTCATGAAAAATTATTAATATATATATCTTGTTCACCGAAACTCAGGGAAGCGAAATAATAAATTTTATGCTAACCCTAAACAGCTCTATTAAACATAAGCATTTTTTCAATGCTTTCTGTCCTAATGTGGCAGTTACAAGACAAGCCAGTCTCCCAAAGAAAATTTGGATTCCCACAACTGGGGCGGAATGAGGTAAACTTTAAAGGTGCAGCTAAGGATAACCCAGGTAATGATAGATGTGAAGGTTCACTTCATGATTTTCATAGCTGTGATGGTTAGGATAGATCATTAGCCGGATTATATCTCATGCTTCTATCCCTTCAATAACAAGTTCTGTTTTCATGTCTGTATTTGGATTGTTGAGTGGTTTGTAGCATTTTGAGTCTGTGACTGCATGTGTGATAATAAAATTGAGGGATGAAATCTCCAAATAAGGTGCCCAAACAACTGGTGAGAAGTTTCATTCCAAGAAGCAGAGTTACTCCTCTGACTGAAAAGCAAGCCTTCTGGAAAATTTTATTCTCAAAGTGGACAGTCAATCTTTACCAGAAGATCACCGGAAGCATATGCAAGAACTACTGGAGGGTGTTTCTGGACTATGGATGGGGGCGAAAAGGACAGGGTTGTCACTTGCCAGTGAGATGAAGTGTTGGATAAAATGGGGTAGGATCTTATAAGAACAATGGAATCTAAGAACATCTTCACTACAGCTGGAACTCACTTTAAAGGTATAGCTGGAAGCGCGTCAATAAAGCTATTAAGGAAAACGGTGAGTTTCATGAGCAGCTGTTGGAGAAGAATCAACAAATCCAGACATAGATGAGGGAGGAGATGTGCCGATTTAGGAAGGAGACAAGAAAGACCATCCATGAAGGTGCTGAAAGTCATGACCTGCAGCCTTCTTTTACCTCGGCGATATCTGAGGAGGGTGTAGACGCTCAAGTTACAGACCAAGAATCCAGAGTTCGGTCTATATTTCAAATTCAAAGTTATAATGTGTGCCACTTGAGGCCGAAATTTATGAACAAAACAGAACAGGACCTTGCTCCGCTTTGATAGGATGTTGCTATTAGCTTATTTTACCAATTTGGATCATTTTAATGACTCCAAAACAATTTACTGTACCTCTCTGATCTACAGACATGTCCAATTTCTGTGAGTTGGTAAGCACATTAATATTGGGTTGTCTATTTATCTAAGGCTGAGGCAAAAGTATAAATGAATATTTTTAATGTTATGGAATAGGTGGGGATAATAATAGATTTTGTAGACCATCAATTTTAATAAAAGACTTGTTTTGGTATCCGACTAAGTTATGTTAAATATTCTTTTGTCGGCTTTAGGGAGTGCATTAAGGAGCCTTTAGCTAAGTTTGGTTGTAGTTGACAGTTGTTTTTTAACCAACAACCATAGGATCTTTTGTCATATTAATAGAACAATGAATGTCGGGGTAAGGGTAATGATGTGACAGATCCTCCCTATACTGAGCAATTGTAATGAACACTGCCTTGTGCAATAAAACTATTATTCTCGCATGTCCTGTTGTGCTATGTTATGGTATGTGCCTATAATTCTGCAATAGTATTCTTTTGGTAGTGTAGCTTTTTATAGAAAACAATTTTGGTGCCATTGCATTTTCGAGGTCGGATAAAATTCAAATTTGATTGACAATACTTATTGACGACGACACATTACCTAATGGAACTGTAACAGAATAAATGGATCAAAAACTTCAGGAAGCAATCAAGACTAAGATGTTTTTGAGGTTTCAAGTATCTATGGGATCTCTATGTATGTAAGCACGTCAAAGAAGACCGAGAGGAACCAAGTGCCTGTAAATTCTATCTAGGGAAATGTTGACAAATCTTCCACAAGTCAGATTTTCTCTTGCCATTTGGAAAGTTCTCGTCTCTAGCCAAGGAAGGAAGAATACATTGTTTTCCTTGGTAAGGGGCCTTTGCTACAACAGGAAAATTCCGAAGGGATGGTTCAAAAAAAAAAAAAGGTTTGGCTAAAGATGGGTCTTCGGAAAAGTGCTAAGGCGAAAGTCCTCAAGGCAAAAGACAAACGAAAGGCAGAAGACAAAGGAAGTAATTCCTTCGGACTTTTTGTTCGAAGGAATACTTCGGAGAAATTCTAAGAGAACACCCAAAGACCAAACAGGGAGAATCCAAAAGTCCACCCAAATAAAAGAAGAGTCCATTACAAGAATCCCGAAGGGCAGGGTACCCTTCGGAAGGATCGTTTTCAATATTCCCGAAGGGCACCTACCCTTCGGAAAGGCACAAGACCAAATTCAGAACTTTAGCAAAAAGTCTGGGTGCCCTACAATTTTTCCGAAAGGCACAGAGGGAGAGCTAAATGCCCTTGCGGAGGGGACTTGGTCGGCGGAAGGGACCATGACAAATTTCCCTAAGGGCACATTTCAAAAGCCGAAGAAAGGTTGAAAGAAAAGGCAAAGGAAAGGTTGAAAGAAAAGGCAAAGGAAACCTTCGGACTTTTTGTCCGAAGGAATTCCTTCGGGCAAAAAGTCCGAAGAAATTCGGAGAGGAGTCACCAAAGGAGAAAACCAGACTATGAAAAGGAGCCCGAACAAAGAAAGAGCAAAGGAAGCTATCTGAAGAGAGAGAAGTCCGAAGGAATTCTGCAGAAAATAAACCCGAAGAAAATACAGCCAAGCCGAGACACCCAAAAGTAATGATTTTTGGACTGTGCAAAAGAGGAAATAAAAGAATCCTGAAGGAATAAATGACCAAAGCTGACGTCCCGCTAGCCGTCAAATTCTGACCACGGGCAGTAACCGTTGAAACAAGGGAAAAGCCAGAATTCCGAAAGCAAAGCCCAATGGAGAAAATATAGACCAGATATAATTATAAAACACATCCGAATATAGAACCCCGCCAGAAACAGACATGAACAGACATACCAGAATAGGATAGAATACATGCAAGCAAGGGCTATTTTCGAACACCGGTCAAAGCTTCAGTTGATTGGTTATTGAAGTCTCGCTCGTCTCTAGGTCAACTCCACGCATCCAAGAGTCCAACCAAAGTTCCAAATTTGAATGTCGAGTTGACCGTTCCAGATTTAGAGTTAACTAATTGTTAAAACGCCGCATTCACTAGAAGCCTTCCATGCGAGGAGAATGATCTCTTCATCCAACTTAGCATACCAAATGGTTTACTCAGCGTTCAAACGTTACAACTCGGCATCAAGCAGCTCACGAAGAAGTTCTAAAATTGACATTTGTGTGGATTTCCATGCAAAGAGAGGTGGGTGGTTCATAACAAAGACAAGTTCACTTCCTCAAGCGCAAGAAGCTTCATGCAAAGACAAAAGAAAACATATTTTATTGAAAGGCCAAGTCAGCCTTGAGTTAACCTAAGTGAATCCTTCTCTTCAATTTTTCTACGCCGATCTTTGGCCTTTTGTAATTCTCTATTAAATGGCTTTCAGCCTTGTTTAAAAAATCATTTAATCTCTCTTGGTTAGACCAGACTCTGCCATTGGTGAGTTGTGTAACCTCTTCGATCAATAGAAGGACTGTACTTTCAGATTTCAAGCGTTGGCATAGTGTATTTTTCATTCAACGATTTGCATAAGTGGTAGATTTCTCTCCCTTCCCAAATTCTGATTCATACCTAGTTGCTAGATTATCCTTGTGCAGGTCATGTTCAATGTTCTTTATTGTCTTTTGCTGAAGCTGTAAGTGGATGTTAGGTGGCCGCAAAGTGTCTTTTATCAGACCTCTCTCCATTGTTTTCCCTCAGGTTTTAGTCATTGGATCGAACCTCTCCATGAAGTATTTATGCATAAGTGATTGATTGAAGTCTAAGGTCTTCATTTTCCCTTGATTGTTTAGTGTTCAAGGTTCTAAGTTGAGTGGATCAAAATTCTGGTGTATCACCCCCCTTTAGGTAGGATTTCCCCTTTAAGTTTTCCTTCTCCCTTTTCCACGGTAGTCCGCAGCATAGAGTAGAGATCCTAATTGATACATCATACAGGAACCAGCCTTCTCTGGAGGTTCTTCTCACCGTTGAGGCACCCACCCTCATGAGAAGATCCCATTGTTTTAGCTAGATAGAGGACTGGTCGTTTCACACACGTCTTCGAATCAGGGTGCAGCTCCAAGTTGACAACAGGGAACTTGGTGGTGACATAAAAGTTTTATCGGTTGCTGGATTATCTACCCAGACCCCTTGTCAGGCCCTATATTATTCTACAGGATCTCCATGTGACAAACATGACCATGAAGTGCAATGACAACAAATTTTACAACAGTAGGAGGAGAGGTGTTGTAAAGAGGATAAAATATATGAAAATTGACATCGAACAGAAAGGAATTAATGCCATTGAGCCTGAACAAAGGCACTAGAAGAAAACGCAGTAGGGGAGTGGACTAAGAGATTAGATGCTCTACTAAATTCTTGAAGCAACAAGAGTGAAGACAAAGGATACGAGAAGTGCCCACTTCTAGAAACCTCTTAAGATATGTATGTGGGATTAATGAAAGCCAAAGATAGACCCAGAGCCAAAACCTAGGAAGTGCTCAGCCAATACCAAAGAACCGTACACCACTCACAAGTAAGCAATGGTTGGAGATTGCAAGACAACTACCCCTTCTAAAGAAAGGAAGTACAAACCTTGCCAACCAAATAACGTTGTTAATTACTATAGAAAAGTCCACAAAATTCACTAAAGATTCCACCTGAAGTCTTTATTTTGAGACAGAGTTCAACAACGACTTCCTCGTGGAAGAAGAAAGCCACCCACAAGAGAAATATCTGCAAAAGTGAAGATCTATTAATTGAAGAGGTCAAACCAAAAACACCAAGAAAAATTTTACGACAAGTTGGGGTGAGCAGCACAAGATTGAAACCTAACGATGAACAAAGCAATGTCCAAATCACCCAAGGTAAAGGAAGGGTTGAGTAGTGATGGATCTGAAGATCTAGTGTGGCACCATAGAACTTGTTTCACAATTCAGATTGCCCCAGTGGGTAGACATATGAGCATCATCAGTTGTGGTCTTTCCCAATGATACTTAAGAGGGGTGGCTATTGATTGGCACACAAACGCACCAATAACTAACAAGTCATCATGGGACAAACTATGGAGGGCATTTGAGAAAGAATTTAAGCTCCTAAGGGACAACACTGAAATTGTCACAAAAATCTACAACACCAAGCAAGAGAAACATGAAAATGTATGAGCCTACAATAGAAGACTCAAATAAATACTAGGAAAACTCAAGAAAGAACCAATAGACGGGTTAAAGAAGCATTGGTCCATTGAAGGACTCATACCCTTGTTGTAAAGGATGAAGATGCATATAATAGAGTGATGGCTATTGAAAGTGGAAATAAGGCATCCTCAAACACAAGGATCAAAGATGATGACTTACACTCCAGTCAGGATAGTGAACTAGGATCAACGCAAGATCTTAAAAGGGGCATGCTCTAAATGATGAGGAAGTCAAAATGAGATACCAAGAAAGAAGGGAAGGACCTTTGATGTACCAACTACCAAATAGGTTGCACCAAGGCCAATTGTCTAAACAAGATGATCTAGGAAGTCTGCCAAGTTACGAGGCATTCAGTCGAATATTGCCCATACAATTTAAATAACAAAAGTTCATAAGTACTATTCATGCAAGGGGAGCCATTGATGCCACTGACTAACCCAACTAAGCCTCAAAAGAATAAAGGCTTTTCTCCTGGCGCACCCCCTAGTGGGAATCGTAATCAAAGAAATTATAATAGACGCCAGAATATTACTCCAGGAGGTAGAAATCGGATCCAATATGACTCCCAAGGTTGGTCAATTGTGCAAAGTTTAAAGTGTAACAAGGGGGACATTTCGCATGACATTTCCCTACAAATCAAAATAATATTGGACTTCTTTGTAGATAGTGTGGGCCAAAGGATCACAATGAAGCCAATTGTCTGAGGTAAGTGAACATCAACATGATTGACGTAGCCGAGGATGAAGAAGTAATGGAAATAACTCGAGCACAAGCACAAACAAAGAAATCCAACTACCCTGACTAAAGAACAAATAAGGAAAGAATTACTCAGCGTAGAGCGAAATTCAAGAAGGTCGTGATTGAAGAATGAAGACAATCCCTTGAGCAGATAGGTACAATGGTAACCAGCCGACTTGGGTCAGACAAGGCAATTTCAAGACAAATATTACAAGCCACCATACTAGGAAAGGTAGTTGATCTATCGCAAAGCATTCCTAAACTCAAGAATACTATAACTACCACCATACCAAACAATGACCCTAACATGGAGCATACAATGGTACACCTATTGTCAAATGGTGTGGTTAACTTTCAAACAATGGGGCGAACAAGAAGCGAAATAATGAACCCATAGTTAATCCCTCATTGTCAAGTGATCAACTCCGTGCTTTCGAGAAATTTAACAAGAACTGTTGTTGATTGCAGTTCAGCGTGAATGTTCTTCTAGAGGAGACTTAAACGAGTCTTAGGAAGCCAACTATTTGGCCATTGATCTTCGAATAGGTCAAAGCCAACCAATATGGTATAAAGGTGATGGAAGTACTTAAAGTGTGTATAAATTACAACATAAATGTAAAAAAAAGGATAGGCAATAAAGCAATCTTATAAAGAGAATTAATAGATAGGAAATGACCATAAAAGTCTTAATTTTAAAGAAATTGTAAATAAATGTTAGCTCTTCTCCACTCAATGCATGACTTAGAGTGCTAAAGTTGCATTAATATGGAGCCAACCAAAAAGTTTGTAGACTTTTTAAAACTTCAAGAGTATTATGTGACTATAATCTATTACATACTCGCAAATGGAGCCTTATTTAGTCATAGGTATTTCTCATTCACTTGTCAATTTTGAAAGTTGTCGATTTTGGCATTTTTTGTTGCAAGAAAATACCAAACACTTTCAATTATAATTATCTCCTCTCCATCTAATAGATGCAATGCACGACAAGTAATGAGATTTATCCAAGTCACTTTTTTGTCTTCATATGAAACAAATAATGCACCCTCCTCTTTGTCTCTAGTATGAAGCTTAGGATCTTTAGAGTGTGTCAATTACCAAGAACAAGTCATTATAAAATAAGAAATAATCTCTTACTAGGACATTAATTTTGACTATGGTTGAGAATCATATGTGGTTATGGTTAAGAATCAACAATTACACACCTAGTATGATGATGTTTGTTTTTGCATAATGCATTGTCTTTTTCTTGTGTCATTTGGAACTTCAAGATTATGAAAGCAAGAACAGTGCACACAATATACTTTAATAATTGATATTTTTTTTGTGGAGCTCATCGAATTTCATGAAGTGATGATGGAACAAGCAATCTTCCATTAGGCTTATTCAAACTCCACAAGTACGTGCAAGTCCCAAAGCTTCAATGCTTGGAACAATTTGACTAATGGCATACCCAATGTTCATAATGTAAATAAGGTGATCACTCCTACTACATACTGTGTCCAAACTTGGTGTAGGCCAAACATGCATCAATACACAAACCACACAAGCATATTGTTAGCACAATGATGAATTGTTTTCCAATCTAAGAAGGTTAAAATGCATGAACATTCCTACTAAAGCCTCAAGATGAGGACCAAAATAGAGCCATCACCAAACCTGTCATAAATAATCACCAATTGACATTCATTTCTGGCATCGCATTGGGAATTTGGCTAAGAAATTCATGGCTCCAATGAACTTGCTAGGCCTATCCAAGAAAACAAAGTAAAAAAGGAATATTTATTAATTAAGATCAAAGGGGTAGCTAAATAGACTATCTAAAGACAAATCTCCTCTTTGAGGGATATCTAAATAAGCCATCCTAATGTAGACATCTAATTTTTAGTATAGCCCCCTTTTCCATTGCAGCTTTCTCGTGCATTATCACACTTGGTCCACTTGTGTACATTTGGCTATTTTTGGACACCTTCTTGCTCACATAAATATTTTTGGCCTTGATTCATCTAGATTTCCTCAAATTTGTTTGTTGTTAGCTTCAAGACCTTGGTCAACCATTCTCTATTCAGCCTGATCTCCATTATGAGTCTTTTTGTGTCATGTCCCCTTCTCAGTGACATCTCTCGGAGCACAGGATTAGCCTATCATACGACCCTCGTAGGCTGATCGTTTGGATAGAGGGTCACCTGGGAGCTTGGCACATGCTTCAGATTGGCAGAGTTTGATCAGTTGGCTTTCATTTGGGCTCGATTGGATACTTCTGGCAGAAGTTACTATTTTTAGCAGTTCTTGGTGATCAGTGTGGGACCCCTGCTATTTTTGGCAATATGGGTTGACAGCATTCGGAATCACTTCAGTATATGACTGCTTCAGACGGTTCAGTCATCGGGCGAGTAACGAGGGAAATAATTAATATTTCCCTCGTTACTCGCCCGATGACTGAACCGTCTGAAATGGTCATATACTGAAGTGATTCCGAATGCTGTCAACCCATATTGCCAAAAATAGCAGTATTTTCCTCGTTACTCGCCCGATGACTGAACCGTCTGAAGCGGTCATATACTGAAGTGATTCCGAATGCTGTCAACCCATATTGCCAAAAATAGCAGGGGTCCCACACTGATCACTATTAATTAAATATTAATATTGCGAGACTATTATTATTAAGTTATAATTAAAAATTATAACTTAAGTGTTTTTAATGCTGAGGGGGCGCCCATCATCAGGAAGGGGCCAAATTTAATATTATATGTCATTATAAAATTTGGCCTAAGTTGAAAATATTAAAATATTTAAGAAGTGCGATTTTTAATTAAAAGCCCTATTATGGAGGAAATCGCACTTCTTTGGCTACTTATGCATTTGCATTGGGAAGTGTGCCATTATGTCATTTTGGAGAATTGAAAATTGATCAATTTGGTCTGAACAAGAAGCTTTAGGGTTTTCAATTCAAATTCCTTGGGGACCGTGCCATCTCCATTGGAAGCAATTCAGAGGGTGTGAAATAACCCCTGATTTATTGCAGCAGGGGTTTCTTCATTCAGGAGAAAACATTGATCTTCAGAGGATATCATTACAGGTTTTTCATCAGAGTTATTCATTCTATAGTCAGGGTTTATTTAGGCGCCTATTTTGGAGATTGGGAGAGTCAGAAAGACAGGCCGTACAGCAGCATTAATTGCTGGTTTTAACCCAGCTATACCTGTACCTGTCCGTACTATCCACAGCAGGCCGTACCTCTCTGTCATTGGGAATTACGCCTCTCTTCTGGTCTTGTTCTTCATCATTTGGGGGCGCAGTTGTTTTGGGAGCAAGCAGAGGTCGTCAGATTCAGGAAAGGATGCCAAACACATGAGGCCGTACCATCTTCAGCAGGGCATTTAATGCTGGACCAGAATAACCAGGTTTTTAATATATTATTGCTTTTACCTTATATGCATCTGGTTTTCATTGTAATCGATTCAGGAAGATTTTATATTAAAAGAAGCTTGGAGTTTGCAGTATAGTATTAAATTTACGAAGTTAGATATTTTTATAGAATTTATTTATCATTTTTATGCAAAAATCGCATTTCCTTCAAATACTGGCAAAAAACCCAAAAACATCAAAAAAATACAAAGAATTCAAAAAAAATCATATAAACAGTCAGTTGTCAGAATCAGAGGGAACTTGGGGTTCCTACATTTTGCCTCTTGGGTAAGATTTGATGGCGTGTCAATTGTCTCTCTTCTTTTTGTGGGTCCATTATGCCTTGGCCTAATTCGCCACGCCTTGAATTTCTTGTCATTATTCAACATTGTTAGCCAAAGTTCAATGTGTCCAAGAGAGTGCTATATTTACAAATATATTCTAAGCCATTTCGATCATCTCCAAATCTCCCAATCTCCAAACCAAGTGATCTACACATCTCCACTTGACTTCACGTTTGAGTCACACATTGATTCCATTTACTGCTACACTTGTCAATGACCTTGCACATTGATCCTTTGTTGCATCTACATGAAAGCCAAGTCTTGTGCCATCATCAACTTGTGCCAAAAGAAGGTTATAGAGGGAGCATAGAGTTGCATTTAATTATTCTAGGAAGAGAAGGTGAAGCCCTATCTCTCACTTGGGTTGGGATTTCACTCACATGCACTCGAACTACATTAACTCTGATTCCAAGCGTGCAGGATATGTCGTTGCAACTACTCAATAGGTAGCTTGATTCAACTAACTTGCACATACTCTTTTATACATACATTTAAGGCTTGGGTCAAGAAGCAAAGAAGAAGCATTTAAGAGCATTTTGTTTGTCAGTTTTGCAAAGCGAAGGCACAACCCTATTTGTCATCATCTTGTGCACCTACCTAGAAAATTGCAAAAGCCATAAATCAACAGAGGACACAATAGGAGCCCAGATACACAATCGGTAGCAACACAGAGAAAGAATCGGCCACCTGTCGATTCTAACCAAGACATAATCAGCACTCAAATTCTGACCCAGTAGCATAACATAGTTAGATTTGCAGTGTGGTAGTATAGTCAACTCAAAATCCTATTTCCAGTCTCAGATTTCCTAGGACATTTCCCATGTGTGTTAGTTTCTATCATTATTTGTCTTTCATCATTTCCTTTTACTTGTTCAATTGTTTTGTCATACTTTCAGTCTATTTTTAGACATGGTTCAGATCTAATTTACTATGGTATCTTAGATCTATCTTGTGCCTTCGTTTTAATTCATTGTGCATAGTGTTATTCTCATTGTAAACTATTTTATTAAAACAAATTAATGAACCCCTCCACTCTTGAACACCTTAACCTTAGGGTTTCTTTGTTCTTCATCTCTCTTGAGTTTAATTTTTGATTTTTATACGTCGGATCTAATTTTTCAGATTTAGGTTCGTTTCTTATTACTTCATCATTAGCCCTAGCTTCCTTCATGTTTTTCATACTTATATGTTATGCCAACTAAGAAGGCTAGATCTACAAACCCTACTAGGCAAAGTGCTAGATTATGTGGTGCTACTTGTGATTTGATCCAGCTTCCTTTATTTCCTATTTGTGCTTCTTTGAAATAAAAAATGCCAATCATTACTGAAATTCTTGTTTCTATTGTTGATAATTCAAATGATCAAAATGTGAATGTTAGATATACATATGTTGCAAATGAAATGCCCTATCATGCTTGTGATTCTTCTAATGATGATTTAGATGAAAATGTTACAACGCTAATGCTTGTGATAATATTGATGCACCAAACTTTTTGTGTGAAATGGATTTTGAAAACTATCTAAAACTGTCCCCAAAGAAATTGATGCTATAATCTATCTTGTTACTGAAGAATGAAAGAGAAGAATAAGGGCTAAGGAATCTACGCTTGAGAATGTTCTTGTTGACGCAGTGGATTGCACCCTTGACAAGAGACTGAGCTCTTGTCTTCCACGCATCACAATGGAAACTCCACTCTTGCCTGTGGGTCTGGCAAAACTGGGGGGAGAGTCTCTAGATAAGGGCTAGCTCCCTTTGATGTATCTCTGTGGTCTTGGATTTTCTACTGCTAACAATTGGGGAGGGGGGAAAGAGAGAAGGATGCTGAAAACAAAACCTAAACTAAACGGTGATACACCAAAAAAGTTGATCTACTTAGCTTGAACATACACTTTCCACCAAGAACAAGCTGATATACACTTCATTTGATATGAGAAACTCTTCTACATCAGTGAGCTAGGGGTCCTCTGGAGATACAGGGAGGAAGAACTATCAGAGGTGTTCTGAGACACACTATGGCAGCCTGTTCACATGCGCCTATACTCTGTTGTAGACACTTATGGCAGACCTGCAAAAGAAGAAACTTCACAATACACTAGACATGCTGGAATCGTTCTGTGAAAGCATAAAAGAAAAATGACTTAACACAAAACAAAGCCATAGACATATGCAAAAGTGTAAGCTCAAATGGAGATAAAAATGCTATGTCTTGATTCAAGGTAAAATCCGGCAGAGCTCCGCCTTACAAGACGAGATCTCTTCTCAAAATGAGAGATTACAATATATATAGAGAAAAGAAAGCAAAAGGCGCCCCTTTGGAAAATAAATGACCCATGCTGCATTGAAAACCTTGGGAAGAGGAAGTCATTGTTGCTGATATCATCCTTCTAGAAGAGGCTTGCTAGAACCATCCTGTGTAATCGCCGCTCTTGACTTTGGCGCTTAAAACGTATTAAATGCTACTGCAGAAGCGTGAGTCACCCGATTGTTTTAATGACAAGGCCGGCCCTTTTGTCTGCAAACAAGACTGCTTCTTAAAGAGATTCGCGCAATTTGTCTGCTCATCAATGCAAAGTGGACAAAATAGGTCGCGTCGTTCACTATTTGCGATCCTTGATGACCACTTGGCGGACACTGTTTCAACTGCAGGAACAACTCACCTCCCCTTTGCCCCCTGGGCTGTTTTGTCCATATTCATGATTTTGTCCCTTCTTGGCTTTGTTTTTTCCTGGAATTTGAGCTCTTGGGGCTATCCTATCGTCATTTGTTGGCTCCTTGGGCTCTTTCATCAGCAAGTCGCTGAGTTCATTCTTAACTTTTGTCTTTTCCCAGCTTTGTCTTTTGTTGGTTGTCTCTTCCTCTCTTAGCTCTTTGGGCTCCCTTCTGGTTGGCACTCAAGTATTTAAAGATCAATGTCTATTTCATTGCCATAAAATTGATGTTCGCAGGCCCGTCGCCAATTGAAAGCCAATGGCTAGTTTATTGCCCCGAATTTGACGGCTTTGCAGACGTCATCTGAAGTCCGGATTCCAACAGCTAGTTCATGGTGCCCAACTTTGACGTCTGCGGGCCCGTCACCCCTTGGTCAATTCCTTCGGCTTTTTCCTTTGCTTCGACTTTTTGCTTTTTCCTTTGCTTCGACTTTTTGCTTTGCTAACTCCCGAAGGGAAGGTGTCCCTTCGGGCCTTGAGAAAGGTCCTTTTGGCAGTCGAGAGTCCCCCGCAAGGGCACTTGCCCTTTGGGGCCCTTCAGGCTTCTTGGTTTCTACAAATCCTTCAGACATTTTGTCCGAAGGAATTCTTTCCTTTCTCTTTTCTGCTTATTCCCTCGGGCTTTTTTTTTTTTTTCGGGTGAATTCCTTTGGACTTTTTGTCCAAAAGAATTCGTCTTGTCTTTTGCCGCGGAAAATCTTCCCGAAAGACATTGTTTTTTGCCTTATGAATTTCTTCGGACAAAATGTCCAAAGGAATTCCAACTTTTCTGCCTTGTTCACTTTTTCGAAGAAAAACTTACCCTTTTGACCTTCTCTTTGATCCCTTTGCAAGTGTTCTCTGCCCTCCGCAAGGGCACTTGTCCTTCTGGCTTTGGGAGACTCCCTTGAACCTTCCGATTGAACCGACTAATTGAACCGTTCGATTGAACCGACCGATTGAACCAACAATGGTTCAACGGTTCAATGGTTCAATACTGTGTTCTGCTCATTCAATTGACCACTTGAACCAACCACTTTGAACCATTCGATTGAACCAATTCTTTGAACCAAGCCGACTGAACCAACACTTTGAACCAAGTTGTTGAACCAAACCTTTGAACCAAGCCAACTGAACCAAGTCGTTGAACCAAACCGATTGAACCATTTCTTGAACGGGCTGATTGAACCAAAAGATTGAACCAACCGATTGAACCTACCGATTGAACCAATTGAGTGAACCAACCGATTGAACCATTTCTTGAACGGTTCAATGGTTCAAGGTTCAAATTTCAAAAAACTCTTGGAAGATAATGTCGCTGAACCTCGACATTGAACCACTTTTTCCAACCTTAAGGAAAAGTGTCTTGAATCATTTTTGCTCTCTTTCCTTGTGAATTTCTTCAGACAAAATGTCTAAAGAAGCTTTGTAAAAGCCCTTGTATTCTTTGAACTAGTTCATCTTCTGCCGAAAGACTTGTGCAACCAAATTTGAACTGGCTCAGAACAGTAGGGAAAGAAGGAGACCGATTTTGGCCTGCAAGACCAAAATGGTCAACAATTTGGCAATTCCCAGGGGAAGCATGCCTGTTATGTTTAGAAGCCAGTTGCCTTAAAGTCCATTGGGCACGGAGTCATAACGCAGCTTGAAAAAAGTTAACAACAGCCCCGATAGATCCAAGAATCAATCATGAAGCTTTTACCCCAAACACAAAGAAAAACACACACAAGGCTAAAAACACTACTTGTGCAAACAACACTTAGGGAAAACAGGAAAAGAAAATTGAAAGCAAACTACTATGTATAGCTAACAAGGTATATTTGCCTCCCTCCTAGATCAAAGGGAAAATTTCTTAAGTCTTCTTCATGGCAAGGAAACTTATGGTGCTAGACAAGTGGCTGAATGGAATGGAGACTTGGTGATCTGCTCCTCTTGCCTGCCACCTCGATTGGCTTGCATTCGAGTGGATCAGAGTCAAACATGCTCTCAACATATATGTACTCTTCTTGTTCTTGGAAGCTTGTCGAATGCTGGCTCTTCATGCTAGCATGTTTTACCAAGAAATCGATGGCTTTTGGCTCATCACCATAAGCCTTTGATATGCATAGCTCCTTTGACATGCATCATGGTTTGACCCGTTCCCTTCTGCTTTATTGAAGACCCTGTCAAACTCACCTTCTGCTCCTTCATGGCTTTCTTGAAGAAAGGCGACTGTTGTGATGTCTGAAATGGAATCACGGACTGATTGCTCATCCCATAGAACATCACCTTCTTGTTCAAGGTTCTCTTCTTCAAAGCTGTTCTCAAGATAGACAGGCTTCTCCTTTTCCTGCTCAAGGATCAGAGTCTCTAGTTGTCCAAAGACATCCACCTGATCCTCCTCCAACTCAGGCTCCATGACATGGTCATCCTCCTCATCAAAGCAACAAGGAAGTTCATCAAACAAGGGAGGAGAGAGCTCACCATGCTTACCTTCCTCTTCATATTGCTGGAACATCCGCATGTATGCATGACCCGTGTATTCTCCCTTGTTGATGATGTCTTCAAAAGGAGCATCTATGATGATTTCATCTTCATTGTCGCTTATGATAGCCTCTTGGGCAGCTGCAAATTGGATCCTTTCTTCTTCACTTGCCTCTTTCAAAACAGGTTCCTCCTTGATGACTTCGAAAATATCATCTTCAGATTCAAAAACCTCTTGAAAGGATAAATCTGAAAGCTTGCAGCCCCTTTGCATACTTATTTGAGTCCCAATGCTGCCTTCTTCACCCTTAGTTAGCTCATAGCCTCCTTGAAGAAGGGTGCAACTTGCCCCAATGACTTCAAACAAATCATTCAAAACATGAACAAGAGACTGTCCATGCTCCTCCATGACGTCTATGGTGATCTTCTTCTCATCTGCATTCATGGAGTCTCCCTGATCAGTCATGAACTGAGTATACTCCTCTTCACTCGCCTCTTTCAAAACAGGTTCCTCCTTGAGAAGGGGTGAAGTGGAAAGCTGAAGGTTAAACTTAGGTGGAAGCGGAGGCAATCCTTAAGCTAGAATCGAATGATTCTCCTCCTTCCATTTGGCCAATACTTCATCTATATCAGATGTGGCTTGATAGCTCTCTTGGAGGGGTGTAGATGGGGTGTGTTCAAATGTAGGATCTTCTACTTGATCTGAACCGTCCATCACACTTTGGTTGAGGAACCTTATTCTAGATTCCAACTCTGCAATTTTCCTGGCTATATTTCTTGGAAGAGCCTTTCTTGGAGGTCACAAGCATCATCATGATGAGTAGGAGCAGCTTTATCTTCTTCAAGGCCCTGAGCCGGTTCATGATAGGCACTCCTCCAACTTGGAATCTGGACATCATGTTGAGAGACTTGAGGATTGGTAGAAGGGATGTCTTTTGGCTTAGGCTCCTCTCTAAGGTCTGAAACCTCCATCTCTCCTTCACTAAGCAATCTCACCTTTGCTTCTAATTCCTCAATTTGCTTAGCTATATTTTCTTGAAAAAGTCTTTCTTGGAGCTCATAGGAATCATGGAAATGGGGAGTGCATGAAGGCTGCCATGGAATACAAGAAGCTTCCTGAGGAAGGGTGGGAGGGACTTGAAAAGGACTAGCCTCATTTTGTACCTCACACTCTTGGACAATGTCTTTCTCCTCCTTGCTGTTCCATGACTCAACTACTTTATTCCAGCTCATGATATTAGGACTGGACATCTCCTTTTGGGGTGATGGGGCTACAATGTGAGAGGGTAGTGAGAGTTTGGATTCCACTTCCCTTGCTGCCAAAATAGACTGCTGCATTTGAAGATTTGCCAATTCAATCTGCTTATCAAGATTGGCCTTAAACACAAGATTTACTGTTTCAGAACTCTCCTCAACATGATTGGGGAAAGGACTCTGACAGAGTTGACTTGGCTCATGAGCAGGAACTGCGTATGGCTGATATGAAACTTGGGGCAGGGGGTATGCAAGTTGATAGACTTGGTAAGGCTGCCTCTCATGAATACCCAGCCTCCCTTCCAAAGATGCAATCAAACCACTCACATCCAGCATCTCATTTGTAAGCCTTTGCCAATTGGCTCTTTCAATGGGAGTCCATTCACTCTTAACCAGATCTAGTGCATTTCTCACTTGATGGACGACATGATCAGGGATTTCTTGGCCACATCCCCTTCTGGTGTCAAGCTCTACTACATACTTTTCGTATTCCAACAGTGCTTGTTTGAAGGTGGAAAGGGGCTGATTAGCAAAGAGATTAGGTTGAGTAGGAGAAGTGACACATTGAGAAGACTAGGCATAAGACTGATATAGCTCATGACAGGGCTAAGACTGGTCATATTGGACCTACAACGGGCAAAACTCATAACCGTACGCATCCTTGTTGCTTGAGGTGATTTCATGAACAACCTGAGCTTGATCAAAACTATATGAAGGAAAACAAGGTCCATGGTTCTGAGCAATGGAATTATACATACCAAAATACGATTTCTTGATGGCACCAAGACTGCTTAACCAACTGATTTAACTCGGAGTCACCATTGGTGTTGATGAAAAAGCCTCCAAAGGCTGGTTGGTTGAAGAACACACCAAAATTTTTCAACTTTTTGGACAAAACTTGTCCCACAATCGCTTGATTAAAGGTCAGATGCTATATTAATGGTTCGTTTTGCTGTAACAGGACCAGCACCAATCCTAAAACTTTTTTGAGTGTTAAAACGTGGTCCCATCGGGCATGCCAAAAACTGTTGACGCAGTGGATTGCACCCTTGACAAGAGACTGAGCTCTTGTCTTCCACGCATCACAATGGAAACTCCCCTCTTGCCTATGGGTCTGGCAAAACTAGGAGGAGAGTCTCTAGATAAGGGCTAGCTCCCTTTGATGTATCTATGTGGTCTTGGATTTTCTACTGCTAACAATGGGGGGGGGGGAAGAGAGAAGGATGCTGAAAACAAAACCTAAACTAAATGGTGATACACCAAAAAAGTTGATCTACTTAGCTTGAACATACACTTTCCACCAAGAACAAGCTGATATACACTTCATTTGACATGAGAAACTCTTCTACATCAGTGAGCTAGGGGTCCTCTGGAGATACAGGGAGGAAGAACTATCAGAGGTGTTCTGAGACACTATGGCAGCCTGTTCACATGCGCCTATACTCTATTGTAGACACTTATGGCAGACCTGTAAAAGAAGAAACTTCACAATACACTAGATATGCTGGAATCGTTCTGTGAAAGCATAAAAGAAAGATGACTTAACACAAAACAAAGCCATAGACATATGCAAAAGTGTAAGCTCAAATGGAGGTAAAAATGCTATGTCTTGATTCAAGGTAAAATCCGACAGAGCTCCACCTTACAAGCCAAGAGATCTCTTCTCAAAAGGAGAGATTACAATATATATAGAGAAAAGAAAGCAAAAGGTGCACCTTTGGAAAATAAATGACCCATGCTGCGTTGAAAACCTTGGGAAGAGGAAGTCGCTGTTGCTGATATCATCCTTCTAGAAGAGGCCTTCTAGAACTATCTTGTGTAATCGCCGCTCTTGGCTTTGGCACTTAAAACGTATTAAACGCTACTGCAGAAGCGTGAGTCACCCGATTATTTTAATGACAAGGCCGGCCCTTTTGTCTGCAAACAAGACCGCTTCTTAAAGAGATTCGCGCGGTTTGTCTGCTCATCAATGCAAAGTGGAGAAAACAAGTCGCGCCGTTCACTGTTTGCGCTCCTTGATGACCACTTGGCGGACATTGTTTCAACTGCAGGAATAACTCGCCTCCCCTTTGCCCTGGGTTGTTTTGTCCACATTCATGATTTTGTCCCTTCCTGGCTTTGTTTTTTCTTGGAATTTGAGCTCTCGGGGCTATCTTATCTTCCTTTGCTGGCTCCTTGGGCTCTTTCATCAGCAGGTCGTTGAGTTCATTCTTAACTTTTGTCTTTTCCCAGCTTTGTCTTTTGTTGGTTTTGTCTCTTCCTCTCTTAGCTCTTTGGGCTCCCTTCTGGTTGGCGCTCAAGTATTTAAAGATCAATGGCTATTTCATTGCCGTAAAATTGACGTTCGCGGGCCCGTCGCCAATTGAAAGCCAATAGCTAGTTTATTGCCCCGAATTTGACGGTTTCGGAGAAATCATCTAACGTCCAGATTCCAATGGCTAGTTCATGGTGCCCAACTTTGACGTCCGCAGGCCCGTCACCCCTTGGTCAATTCCTTCGGCTTTTTCCTTTGCTTTGGCTTTTTGCTTTGCTACCTCCCAAAGGGAAGGTGTCCCTTCGGGCCTTGAGAAAGGTCCTTTTGGCAGTCGAGAGTCCCCCGCAAGGGCACTTGCCCTTTGGGGCCCTTCAGGCTTCTTGGTTTCTACAAATCCTTCAGACATTTTGTCCGAAGGAATTCTTTCCTTTCTCTTTTCTGCTTATTCCCTCGGGCTTTTTTTTTTTTTTTTTTTTCGGGTGAATTCCTTTGGACTTTTTGTCCGAAAGAATTCGTCTTGTCTTTTGCCGCGGAAAATCTTCCCGAAAGACATTGTTTTTTGCCTTATGAATTTCTTCAGACAATTTCTGAAGGAATTCCTTCGAGCATTTTGTCCGAAGAAATTCTCCATCTCTTGCCTTGAACAAATCCGAAGGAATTCCAACTTTTCTGCCTTGTTCACTTTTCCGAAGAAAAACTTACCCTTTCGGCCTTCTCTTTGATCCCTTTGCAAGTGTTCCCTGCCCTCTGCAAGGGCACTTGTCCTTCTAGCTTTGGGAGATTCCCTTGAACCTTCCGATTGAACCGACTGATTGAACTGTTCGATTGAACCGACCGATTGAACCAACAATGGTTCAACGGTTCAATGGTTCAATACTGTGTTCTGCTCATTCAATTGACCACTTGAACCAACCGCTTTGAACCATTCGATTGAACCAAGCCGACTGAACCAACACTTTGAACCAAGTTGTTGAACCAAACCTTTGAACCAAGTCGTTGAACCAATCCGATTGAACCATTTCTTGAATGGACTGATTGAACCAAAAGATTGAACCAACCGATTGAACCTACCGATTGAACCAACTGAGTGAACCAACTGATTGAACCATTTCTTGAACGGTTCAATGGTTCAAGGTTCAAATTTCAAAAAACTCTTGGAAGATCATGTTGCTGAACCTCGACGTTGAACCACTTTTTCCAACCTTAAGGAAAAGTGTCTTGAATCATTTTCGCTCTCTTTCCTTGTGAATTTCTTCGGACAAAATGTCTGAAGAAGCTTTGTAAAAGCCCTTGTATTCTTTGAACTGGTTCATCTTCTGCCGAAAGACTTGTGCAACCAAATTTGAACTGGCTCAGAACAACAGGGAAAGAAGGAGACCGATTTTGGCCTGCAGGACCAAAATGGTCAACAGTTCCCATAGATCCTTTGAATGTTCCTAATCCGCCTATTGGAGGCTTTCCTTCTACATCCAGTGGTGAGGCTAGTGCTCCTACTAATCCTTCTATGCCTCCACCTATAGTTCCTACTGGGGTTACTCTAACTATTCCTATACAACCTATTGCATCTTTTCTACCTCCTACAACAAATGTATCATCATGGCCTACTTTTGATGCTTTATCTCATGGCCTTGGCCATAGTCAAAATACCAATCACGCCTCTATTCCTACTAATGCTAATCATACGATGGCTCCTACACATGCTACTACATCTAATGATGCTTTCATTCAATAATCTATCCAAGACATGCAAGCTCAAATTAGATTACTTGCCCCAACATCTCAATAGTCTAGTCATGTGGTTACTTCTTAAGATATATTACATAACCCATTGGCTCATGAGATTCTCACTCACCCTTTGCCTAGTGGTTTTCTAGTGCCTAAATTTGAACAATACAATGGCAAGAGTGATCCTTCACATCACATTCAATCTAGTTTTCCTCGTGCTTTCCTTTTGCTCGTGATGATTTATTGATGACCAAACTCTTTTCTAGAAGTCATAAGGAATATGCCTCGGATTGGTTTTATTCCTTACCTGCAAGCTCTGTGCGTCACTTTAATGAGTTGGCCAATATATTCTTAGTTCAATTTTCTACAAACATTAGCCAAAAGGTCACATTTTCTCAACTTGCTCAGATCAAACAAGGACCTAATGAGAATGTTATCGAGTACATGCTTCAATTGAAGACTAGGCTTACAAAACTATCTAATCAAATCCCTGATAGTGAGCTACAGGGCATTTTCTTCAAAAGTTTACTTGAAACACTCAAAGACAAAGTTATGTTCAACATTTACTAAACTTTCAAGCTTTGCCATATGGTTTACAACTATGATATTAAGCTTTTAGAGGCTAGCATGCTAAAATATAGGCCTAATGCCCCTACCTCTACTACCACCAAATATCAAGGAAAATCAACACTCAAAGCTAAGGCTAATGATGCTCCAACTTTTCAAGCTAATAATGAAGCCAAAACAATAAACACAATTTCACCACCACCTAACAAGCTTGTCCTTCCACCTTCTAGAACACTTCGACAATTCATAAGACTAATTGAAGCTCCTCACGAAGTGCTTAAACGGTTGCTTGAGGGCAACATTATATCTTTACCTCCTACATATCAATTAAATACTTCTTCCATTTGCCTAGAGGACATGAAGTAAATCAATAGTGGATCAATCCCATATTAGTAATAATTGTGAGACGAGGGTGAGTTATTAGGCACTACACTCACCAAAAGCTTTGCCAAAGGGGAAAGAGGCTAGAAGGTGAGAAACTCAAAGTGATGAATTACAATCACCATTCCTCCCCCCACTAACAAATGCTTACGGCGGTTGCATGCTAAAGTTAGGCTTATAGCCTAATGGCTAAGGCTCCAATTAGGTGGTGTGGGGTGAGGGGGTCGAACCCCACTCCCATGCCTAATATTTTAAAAATTTGAAAAATTAATACAGGTTTTTACATCAGCCACTAGTCAGTTGATCAATCATGTCAAATCTCGTATTATCTTTTTTCACTGCTCTAGAAGACAAGATCAAATTCTTATTATATTTCATTTTAAAAGAGCTTTTCTCCCGCTTCAATATTTGGGAGTCCCTGTGGCATCTAAGCAAATACAAGATTGGCATTGGCTCATTAATAAAGTTGGTTCCAAAATGAAGAAATGGATGAATAAATGGCTATCGACTGAAGCAAGAATGACATTGGTCAAGGCAGTCCTTTAGGCAATGCCAATTTATGTAGCTTCTATTCTGAATATTCCAGGGAATATATTGAAGCAACTGGATTCCATATGCCAAAAATTCTTATGGAGTGGTATGCAAGTTCAAAGAAAGTGGTCATTAGTCAAATGGGAAAAACTGTTGCCCAAAGCAGGAAGGTGGTTTAGGTTTTTAATCTTCTCCAAAGCAGACCATGGCCCTCGCTACCAAACTCTACTAAAGGGTGATTGTAGGTTCAGATGAATTATGGGCGACCAATATTCGAGCTAAATATGCGGAGATGAATCCTCCTAATAGAATAATTCGGTTATCTCTTCCTACTAAAGGTTCGCCCTGTCTTGCAATCCTTAGAGTGGGTGAAGAAATTATTTAAAAACAGCTTTTTTGGATTGTGAATAATGGGCAAAATGCAAATTTTTGGACTGATTCTTGGGAGGGACAACCCCCACTTATTATTCAGTATCCTCAGTTACAGCATTTCATGGAGGAAATGCATACTCTAGGATGGATAAAGGTCGCAGATTATGGTAGAATTGCCACTTATCCTTGGGAAAGTGGTAGGTGTTGGATTTTGGTGTCAAAATGGCCTATTTATATTGGGCAGGAGGAACAAATTTTGTTGAATACTATCTTGAAGGAATGTCCTATGTCCATTTCTAATAACCCTGACATGTTAGGATGGGGGAAGTTACCAACTGGAATGTATACGGTATCTTTAGGATATGCCTCTTTGACTAGGGGCACACCTCATCCTCTTAAGGAATTTTTTAATTATATCCGGCACCCTTCCATATGGCCAAAGGTTAGTTTTTTTGTTTGGTTGCTTCTTCAAAGAAGAGTTTTAACAGGTGATCATCTCATGAAGCGTGGCTTTTACAAACCCTTTAGATGTGTCTTGTGTATGGAGATTTAAGAACCCATCCCTCATTTGTTCTTCCAATGTCCGTGGATTATACCTTTATGGCAGCAATTATCTACATTATTGAATATGCAATGGAATAATAGTGGGTCTCTTGAACAGTTGATTAAGTATTGGACAGGACACCTTCCTAAAGGCCAAAATTTACTTCCAATTCTCTAGTCTAGCATTTCACTTCTCCTGTGGAATATTTGGAAGGAAAGAAATTGTAAAAATTTTCAGCAGGTTAAGAGATACTTCCTATGTTTAGGAAAAAACTAAAATCAATGTGGCTGTGAGTATTAAACATAAGATTTCTTTGCCTTCTATTCTTACCCCGGAATGGGAGCATATTTGTCAACAACTATCTGTGAAACATGAACATTCTACTATACCAGCTTTTCGAAAAAAAAAAATTGTTGATGAGGGATGGTCAATGGATTGCCCCTCCTATGGGGTTTGGGAAATTGAATACCGATGGAGCTTCCAGGGGTAATCCAGGTCCTGCAGCTATGGGAGGAATTGGTCGAACCTCTGATGGATCTATGGTGTACTTCGCAGAAAATTTGGGAACCACAACTAATAATCTAGTAGAGATCAAAGATGTGTACAAAGGCATGCAAGAGGCTTTGAAAAATGGGTGGCACAATATTCAAATTGAATCGGACCCTAAAGTGATTGTTAGACTATTATCTAATCGAGAAGAGTGTCAAACTCCAAATTGGAGGATGGCAAGAGAGGTTTGGAAAATAATAAGAGTACAAGAACAGTTTCAAGAAGTGCATTTTAGCCATATTCCTCGTGAACAAAATCACGTAGCAGATAGGTAGGCTAATTGGACCCTTGATAACCATAAAATTCTATGCTATGGTCCACCACCCATATGGTGGTCTAACAAGATCCAGGAAGACTTAAGGAATATTTTAAATTTAGATTTTGTAAAATGAGTATTTCTATTGATCCTTTCTTATATATTGTGCAGGCTTGGTCAAATAGTTTTCAAACCTGGGATAGTATAATTTGTAAATTTGTTTTATATCTAATATAATGAAGGCTTGTTTCTTTTTTAAATGAATCCCCTTGCCTTATGATTATTACCAAACATACATGAAGAAAAATGTCATTTGGGTAATGACTACTCATGGAAGTCATTTGGATAAATGACTAAAACATACATAAGTAAAAATCCCACAAAAATTAATATCTAATTAAAATTACTCACGGAAGCCTTCAACTTAATATTACCATAAAGCTTCCAAAACATTCTACCAATCAATAATTTTCATTAAAATATAAGAAACAAGATCTAAACAATAGCAATGTCATCCAAATTGAGATCCCTAATACGACATTGAATTAATATGTCGCAACGCCTAACCAACGCTTATAAATATTTAACAATCCTTTGTCAAATCATGATACTAAGAAATAAGATAATGTTCACATAGCCACATATATACATCAACAAACAATTTCCAACAAATATCTCATCAATAGCATTATAGGTATGGTCACTAGTTCCCAAAATCAAACACCATCTAATACATTTCATGACCACGAGATTTCAAAAGATGATTCAAATAATGGTTCACTATATATACATGTTTTTGTTGATTCGCCTCCTACTATTACAAAAGGCATTATGGTAGATAATGGTTCAAGTAAAAATCTCAGTACGATGTCATTTCTGGCTAGTAGAAGGTATACTCAACGAGACTTACTAGGCACAACCATGGTACTTAAGAGTTATAGAGGTCTTACATGGACACCCATAGGTGGTATTATATTACCAATCACTATAGGTCCTAAGAGATTACTATTATGATTATACATATTGTCGGATAGTGATACATACAATCTATTACTTGGATGCCCATGGCTAAATCAAATGAGAGAAATTCATTCCACATTACCTCACTACTTTAAGTTTGTGCATAACCAAAAAGTATATACTATTCAAGCCACACCTTAAGTTTGTGCATAACGAAAAAGTATATACTATTCAAGGCACACCTTATGAGTTACCTATCCAACCTTAGAAACAACATGAGACATTACCTAAAGTGCTTCCTAAAAATCAAATCATTCAACCTCGTGTGATTTCTGATACTATTTCACCTCATATAGTCATGGTTCCTACCATCCTTTCATTTACAATTTCGACTTCTAGAGCCACAACTCCTAGAGTTAAAACTCCTACAATTACACCACCATGATATAAAGTGCCTAATAATCCATGTCCCAAGATTGATTTGCAACCTCTAGCATTGGTTCATACCAAAACACCTACCACGAGTTCAGTTATACAAAGACACATTCGAACTAAAGTGCATTCTTTCCAAGAGGTTAAGACAAATCCTCAATCCCACTAAAACCATGTCTCTTTTTGGGATGATGATTTAGGTTACTATACAACTCATGACTATCTTTTTGATACATCTAACTCCCCAGATCCAAAACGTCATATTCTAGATGAAATTATCGGTAAGCATGCTAGCCTATCTCTTGCGCTTCATTGATATATCCTATTGTACCATATTTTCTTTTTCTTATGTCGTTTTTTATATGTTGTTCCTTTCATATGCCTTCCTCCCTTGAGTTTGCATCTTGCCTCATCTTCTTCTAAGTTTGACATTTATGTTTTATGTTTGTCTTGCATTGACATTATTCTAGCCCCTTGGTTTATGTTGCTTGCTAGGTTGCACTGGCACTAAGCCTTGGCCATTGAGTGTTGATCCCATTCCAAACACTTGCACAGATTTTTCGATGCGTACAACATACATATCAAAAACTATCATCCTAGTGTGCACTAAGTTTTGAGGGATGTTGTAATTGTTTGGAATCCTCCTCTTCTTCTTTATTTTGGGTTTTCACACCTTGGCTTGCCTAATTGCCTTCTCTATCTTCCCTTGATTTTTCCCCTTAGCTTATTTTCTTGCTTGATTGAGCTATCTTCACTTCTTCTAGCTTGTACCCCTTGGCTTCTTCATTGTATGATCTTCTTCGAAAAATCCACAAAAAATGCAAAAACAATAGAAAACATACAAATTAAATAATCATTTGGCTTTATCTTTGTCAATGGATACAAGTCATATTTCTCTACCTACACTAAAGGTTTACATATACATGTTACACACGTGCTTCTCATGGTATTCTTTGAGTGGGTGAGAAGTAGGATAATCAAGTTACATATGATCATGGACTTATAAGATGCTATGTGTTTTCATTATGCTTATGTCAGGGGCATTGTCACATTGGTGGTATACTTTAAACTTGGGGCATCTCTCTACAGTGAGTCTCAAGTGATATCCTTTCTGCTTTCCATTTATCATATAGAGGTACTTAATTGACTAGGCCTATCTTACTATTGCCTACATCTTGTGTGTTAAATGGATAAGTTGTATGTCCTCTTGCTTGCCCTATGATTGTTTGATTTCCTAAATGAGTGTGCTTGTGCTTGTGAGTGCATATGGATGTTTATTGTCGATGTCTTCTCCAGCCTTGTCCATAGAGGATCCTCTAGTCATCATGTCATGTGATTGATTGTTTGTGGGTCATATATCTCTTCCTCGATGCTTACATCTATTCTATGCACCCCTGTGTCTAATTTCATTGCCTCTACTATGTGATATACTACGCTCAATGCCATGATTCATATCATGCACGCTACTACTTGAGATATACTATGCTTGTTGCCTAAGTTGCCATGGTCCAAACCATGCATCTATGGAGACATAATCATATTGTTGTGTGCGCGCTTCATTGCTATATCTAGCCCTCCTAGGGCGCATTGCTACACTAAAGCATATTATTTGTCCCTATCTTGCCTTGTCATTGGGGGCATCATACCCTTGCCTATCTCTTAGAGCTTACTATCCATATCTTATGCATATAAAGCTCATTGCACCTGTTGACGAAGTGGATTGCACCCTGGACAGGAGGCCGAGCTCCTGCTTTCCACACACAACAATGGAAACTCCCCTCTTGCCTGTGGGCCTGGCAAAACTGGGGGGAGAGTCTCTAGATAAGAGCTAGCTCCTTTGATGTATCTTTTAGGACCTGGATTCCCTACTGCTAACAAATAAATGAAAAAAGGAGGGGGGGATGAAAAGGGAGAAGGATGCTGAAAACAGAACCTAAACTTAAACTAAAAGGTGATACACCAAAACAGTTGATACACTCAGCCCGAATATACACTTTTCACCAAGGAGCTGTCATACACTATATCTGATGTGGGAAACTCTTCTGTATCAGTGAGTCAGGGGTCCGTAGAGATACAGGGAGGAAGAACTATCGAAGGTGTTCTGAGACACACTTTGGCAGCCTATTCACATGCGCCTATATTCCTACTGTAGACACTTCTAGCAAACCTGCAAAAGAAGAAACTTCACAATGCACTAGACATGCTGGAATCGTTCTGTGAAAAGCATAAGAGAAAATGACTTAACACAAAAAGACAACATAGACATATGCGTGAGTGCAAGTTCAAATGGAGGTAAAAATTGCTAAGTCTCGATTCAAGGTAAAATCCGGCAGAGTTCTGCTTTACAAACCCAGAGATTTTTTGGGCAGAGCTTTGCCTTACGGGCTGAGAGATTCCCCTTCTCAAAATGAGAAGTTTTCAATATATAGAGAGAGGAGAAGAAGTAAAGACGCCCCTTTTGAAAAAGACTTTTTGGCGCCCTTGAAAAGCTGGCCCATGTGTGTTTGTGAGCATCGGGAAGAGGAAGTCATTGTTGCTGATGTCATTCTTCTAGAAGAGGCCTGCTAGAACCATGTTGTGTAATCGCCGGTCTTGACTTTGGCGTTCAAACATTAATGTGAAAGCACGGGCCGCGCCTCTTTTCTGCAGACAAGACTGCTCCTTCCAGATATTCGCGCGATTTGTCTGCTTATAAATGCAGTGGAGAAAACAGGGCGCGCCGCTTACTGTTTGCGCCATTTGATGACCACTTGGCAAGCACTGTTCCAACTGCAGGAATAAATCCTTGAGTCGACACCTCTCTTTGCCACTTGCACTGTTTGTCTGTTTCTGCACTTTGTCTCTTCCTGGTTTTGTCTCTTTCTGGCTCCTTCGGCCCTCGGGGCTATCTTCTTGGCGGGTTGCTGAGTTCCTTGGGCTGCTCTTTAAGCTTTTCAAAATCAACGACTATTTCACCGCCTTAAATTTGACGTCTACGCACCCGTCACCGCATTTGAACTTCCAACGGCTAGTTCGTCGTGCTTGATTTTAACGTCTTCGGGCTCGTCAACCCTTGGAATTCTTTCGGCCTTTTCCTTTTCTTCGGCCCTTTTGTCGCTCCCTTACCTTCGGGCTTTTGCTTTGAACCCAACCGAAGGGAAGGTGACCCTTTAGCTTTGGAGAAGTGTCCTTCATTTTGGCCGAAGGATTTCAAGACCAAGTGAAAAGACCCGGGGAAATAAGCGAAAAGCAAATGAAGAAATCCTTCGCACAAAATGTCCGAAGGAATTCCTGCAGACATTTTGTCCGAAGGATTTCAAGACCAAGGAGCCAAAAGACCCCGAAGGGCAGGTGCCCTTACGGGGGACTCTCAGCCAAAATGGACACTTCTCCAAAGCCGAAGGGTCACCTTCCCTTCGGGAGGGTTCAAAGCAAAAGCCCGAAGGTAAGGGAGCGACAAAAGGGCCGAAGCAAAGGAAAAGGCCAAAAGAATTCCAAGGGGTGACAGGCTCGAAGACGTCAAAATCAAGCACGGCGAACTGGCTATTGGAAGTTCAAATGCGGTGACGGGTGTGCAGATGTCAAATTTAAGGCGGTGAAATAGCCGTTGATTTTGAAAAGCTTAAAGAGCAACCCAAGGAACTCAGCGACCCGCCAAGAAGATAGCCCCGAGGGCCGAAGGAGCCAAAAAGAGACAAAACCAGGAAGAGACAAAGTGCAGAAACAGACAAACAGTCCAAGTGGCAAAGAGAGGTGTCGACTCAAGGATTTATTCCTGCAGTTGGAACAGTGCTTGCCAAGTGGTCATCAAACGGCGCAAAGAGTAAGCGGCGCGCCCTGTTTTCTCCACTTTGCATTTATAAGTAGACAAACTACACGAATATCTAGGAACAGTCTTGTCTGCAGAAAACAGGCGCGGCCCGTGCTTTCACATTAATTTTTGAATGCCAAAGTCAAGACCGACGATTACACAACATGGTTCTAGCAGGCCTCTTTTAGAAGAATGACATCAACAACAGTGACTTCCTCTTCCCAATGCTCACAAACGCACATGGGCCAGCTTGTCAAGGGCGCCAAAAAGTCTTTTTCAAAAGGGGCGTCTTTACTTCTTCTCCTCTCTCTATATATTGAAAACTTCTCATTTTGAGAAGCGGAATCTCTCAGCCCGTAAGGCAAAGCTCTGCCCAAAAAATCTCTGGGTTTGTAAGGCAGAACTCTGCTGGATTTTACCTTGAATCGAGACTTAGCAATTTTTACTTCCATTTGAACTTGCACTCACGCAGATGTCTATGTTTTTTTTTGTGTTAATTAATTTTTTTTATGCTTTTCACAGAACGATTCCAGCATGTCTAGTGCATTGTGAAGTTTCTTCTTCCGCAAGTCTGTCAGAAGTGTCTACAGCAAGAATATAGGTGCATGTGAATAGACTGCCAAAGTGTGTCTTAGAACACCTTCGATAGTTCTTCCTCCCTGTATCTCTACGGACCCCTGACTCACTGATACAGAAGAGTTTCCCACATCAGATGAAGTGTATGACAGCTTCTTCTTGGTGAAAAGTGTATGTTCAGGCTAAGTGTATCAACTGTTTTGGTGTATCACCTTTTAGTTTAGGTTTAGGTTCTGCTTTCAGCATCCTTCTCTCTTTTCTTTCCCCCCCCCTTTTTCATTTATTTGTTAGCAGTAAGGAATCCAGGACCTAAAAGATACATCAAAGGGAGCTAGCCCTTATCTAGAGACTCTCCCCCCAGTTTTGTTAGGCCCATAGGCAAGAGGGGAGTTTCCATTGTTGCATGTGGAAAGCAGGAGCTCGACCTCCTGTCCAGGGTGCAATCCACTGTGTTAACAGTTTTTGGCACGCCCGGTGGGACCAACTAGGACAAGTTTGGTCCAAAGAGTTGAAGAATTTTTAGTGTGTTCTTCAACCAACCAGCCTTTGGAGGCTTTTTCATCAACACCAATGGCGACTCCAAGTTGAATCAGTTGGTTAAGCAGTTCTAGTGCCATCAAGAAATCTTATTTTTTGTATGTATAATCCCTTTACACAAAATCATGGGCCTTGTATTCCTTCATATGGATTTAATCAAGCTCAGGTTTTTCATGCAATCAAGCAACTCTCTTAGTTGCCCTTCAACAATAAGGGAAGTAGCACTGGAGTTTAAGAAGCAGGTGGTGGAAATAGACAGATTAGATGAGCAGTATAGATATCAGCAAGAGCTGATGTACAAAGAGGAGTGTTTGTTCAGGCAAGCTCAAGCCTTGCAATCCATGGAGGAGGAGGTAGCAAAATGGAAGAGTCCATTCATTCAAGGCAGTCAGCCTTGTGTGCCCCCTCCTATTCTAAAGAAAGCCCCCTCTTGTGCACCAAATCCTTTCTATTAGATAGCACTTGCTCATTCTAGCTCATTTGAAGCATCAATCAATCCTGCTCTTAACCCCGTGCGCCTAGCCTTCAAACATCAAAGGAAACTAGAGCAACCCCCCATGGAGATGAACCTTCTCAATTCCTTAGATTGCAAATCCTCCTTTGAAGGGAATACCATGAACCATCACATCTCTCTTGAAGCAACTCTTCCTATATATCAGCAGACCCTCCCTAACCTTCCCCAACTTCCTCAGGTCTCTCAGTATGATCTCCAGATCCCAAGCTGGAAGAAGGAACATCATGAACCAGCTCAGGACCGTAAAGAGATAAAGTTGTTGCATGTTCATAGGAGCAAAATTCCAATCCCAAGGTCATGAGTTGGAAGCAAATAGTGGAATCTTGGGGCAAGGAGGAGAAAGGTTTTGCTCAAAACCTTGAAGAAGTCGAGGCTGCTCCTGCTCATGATGACGCTTATGACCTCCAAGAAAGGCTTTTCCAAGAAGATATAGCCAAAAGAATTGTAGAGTTGGAATCCAGAGCGAGATTCCTCAGCCAACATGTGATGGACATGTCTGAACACACCCCATCTACACACCTCCAAGAGAGCTATTAGGCCACACATGATATAAATGAAGTGCTGGCCAAATGGAAGGAGGAGAATCATTCGATTCTAGGTCAAAAACTGCCTCCTCTTCCACATGGTTTTTTCACTTCACCCCTTCTCAAGGAGGAACCTATTTTGCGGGAGGCGAGTGAGGAAGAAAAGATCCAATCTGCAGCTTCTCAAGAGGCTATCATGAGCGACAATGAAGAAGAAATCATCATCGGTGCTCCTTGTGAAGACATCATCAGCAATGGAGAAGACTTAGGTCACGCATACATGCAGATGTTCCAGCAATACGAAGAGGAACGTAAGCATGGTGAGCTCTTCCTCCTTTCTTTGATGAACTTCCTTGTTGCTTCAATGAGGAGGACGACTATGCCGAGGAGCCTGAGTTGGAAAAAGATCAGATGGATGTCTTTGAACAACTAGAGACTCTGATCCTTGAGTAGGAAAAAGAGGGGCTTATCCATCTTGAGGACAGCTTTGAAGAAGAGAGCCTTGAACAAAAAGATGATGTTCTGTGGGATGAGCAATCAGTTTGTGATTCCATTTCAAACACCACAACAGTCACCCTTCTTCAAGAAGGCCATGAGGGTGCAGAAGATGAGTTTGACATGGTCTTGAATGAAGCAGAAGGAAACGGGTCAAACCATGATGCACTACAAAGGGACTATGCGTATCAAAGGGCTTATGGTGATGAGCCAACAGCTATTGATTTCTTAGTGAAACGCACCAGCATGAAGGACCAGCATTCGACAAGCTTCCAAGGACAAGAAAAGTACATATATGTTGGGAGCATGTTTGATTCTGATCCACTCGAATGCAAGCCAATCAAGGTGGCAGGCAAGAGGAGCAGGTCACCAAGTCTCCATTTCAGTCAACCACTTGTCTGGCACCATAAGTTTCCTAGCCAGGGAGGGGACTTAAGAAGTTTTCCCTTTGATCTAGGAGGGAGGCAAATATACCTGCTTAGCTGTACATAGTAGTTTGCTTTCAGTTTCTTTTCCTGTTTTCCCTAAGTGCAGTTTGCACAAGTAGTGTTTTTAGCCTTGTGTGTGTTTCCCTTTGTGTTTGGGGTAAAAGCTTCATGATTGATTCTTGGATCTATCAGGGCTATTGTTGACCTTTCAAGTTGCATTCTGACTCTGTGCCCAATGGACTTTAAGGCAACTGGCTTTCTAAGCATAGAAGGCATGCTTCCTCTGGGAGTCGCCAATTTGTTGACCATTTTTGGCCCAACAGGCCAAAATAGGTCCCCCTTTTTTTTCCCCTACTGTTCTGAGTCAGTACATTTTTGATTTTGCACAAGTCTTGGAAGTTTCTACGGCCTCTGCAGGGATTTCTACGAACTCTGCAGGGATTTACTACAGACTCTGCAGGAAAGTCTTTTGGCAGATGAAGAACCAGTTCAAAGAATGAAAGGGGCTTCTACAAAATTTCTTCGGACCATTGAACCATTCAGTTCAATTGGCTCAGATTCAATTGGTTCAACGGCTTGTTTCAATGGCTCGGTTCAACGGCTTGGTTTGCTCAATTTTGGTTCAACGGCCCAGTTCAAATGAGTTGGTTCAACGTTTGATTCAGGGGGACCATTCCAAGTGCCCTTGCGGAGGGCAGGGAACATTTGCAAAGAGGCCACAGAGAAAGCCGAAAAGGTAAGTTTCTTTCAAAAATTTGTTTAAGGCAAAAAAAAAAATTCTTCGGACAAAATGTCCGAAGGAATTCCTTCGGACATTTTGTCCGAAGAAATTCTTTAGAAGAAAATCCCGCCACAAAAGGACAAGGCAAAAGCAAGAAGCGATTTCTTTCGGACTTTTTGTCCGAAGGAATTCCTTCGGACAAAAAGTCCGAAGAAATTCGGAAAAGGCCCGGGGAAAAAACTCCGAAGAAGCGAGCAAGGCAATTCTTGCAGACTTTTTGTTCGTGGGAAAAGTAGCCGAGAGAAAATCCGAGGGAAAAGTGGCCGAGTGAAAAGACCCAGGGAAATAAGCGAAAAGCAAAGGAAGAAATCCTTCGGACAAAATGTCTGAAGGAATTCCTTCAGACATTTTGTCCGAAAGATTTCAAGACCAAGGAGCCGAAGGACCCCGAAGGGCAAGTGCCCTTGCAGGGGACTCTCGGCCAAAAGGAAGGACACTTCTCCAAAGCCGAAGGGTCACCTTCCCTTCTGGATGGTTCAAAACAAGAAGCCGAAGGAAAGGGAGGAAACAGAAAAGCCCGATCGAAGAGAGAAAGCCGAAGAAATTCCAAGGGGTGACGGGCCCGAAGACGTCAAAATCAAGCACAGCGAACTAGCCATTGGAAGTTCAAACGCAGTGACGGGTGCGTAGACCTCAAATTTAAGGCAGTGAAATAGTCGTTGATTTTGAAAAAGCTTAAAGAGCAGCCCAAGGAACTCAGCGACCTGCCAAGCAGATAACCCCGAGGGCCGAAGGAGCTAGAAAGAGACAAAACCAGGAAGAGACAAAGTGCAGAGGCGGACAAACAGTCTAGGTGGCAAAGAGAGGTGTCAACTCAAGGATTTACTCTTGCAGTTGGAACAGTGCTTGTCAAGTGGTCATCAAACGGCGCAAACAGTAAGCGGCGCGGCCTGTTTTCTCTACTTTGCATTTATGAACAGACAAACCGAGCGAATATCTGAAAGGAGCAGTCTTGTTGGCAGAAAAGAGGTGCGGCCCGTGCTTTCACATTAATGTTTGAATGCCAAAGTCAAGACCGGCGATTACACAGCATGGTTCCAGCAGGCCTCTTCTAGAAGAATGACATCAGCAATGGTGACTTCCTTTTTTCGATGCTCTCAACGCACATGGGCCAGCTTATCAAAGGGCGCCAAAGTCTTTTCCAAAGGGGCGCCTTTACTTCTCCTCTTTCTATATATTGTAAACTTCTCATTTTGAGAAGGGGATATCTCTCAGCCTATAAGGCAAAGCTCTGCCCAAAAATCTCTGGGGTTTGTAAGGCAGAACTCTGCCAGATTTTTACCTTGAATCAAGAGATAGCATTTTTACCTCCATTCTGAGTTTGCACTTTCGTATGTGTCTATGCCTTTGTTCTGTGTTAAGTCATTTTCCTTTATGCTTTTGCAGGATGATTTCAGCATGTCTAGTGCATTGTGAAGTTTCTTCTTTTGCAGGTCTGCCAGAAGTGTTTACAGCAGGAATATAGGTGCACGTGAATAGGCTGCCAAAGTGTGTCTCAGAACACCTTTGATAGTTCTTCCTCCCTTTATCTCTACGAACCCCTAACTCACTGATACAGAAGAGTTTCCCACATCAGATGAAGTGTATGGGAGCTTCTTCTTGGTGAAAAGTGTATGTTCGGGCTAAGTGGATCAACTTTTTTGGTGTATCACCTTTTAGTTTAGGTTTAAGTTCTGTTTGTAGCATCCTTCTCCCTTTTCATCCCCCCCCCTTTTTTCATTTATTTGTTAGCAGTAGAGAATCCAGGGCCTAAAAGATACATCAAAGGGAGCTAGCCCTTATCTAGAGACTCTCTCCCCAGTTTTGCCATACCCATAGGCAAGAGGGGAGTTTCCATTGTTGCATGTGGAAGGCAGGAGCTCAGCCTCCTATCCAGGGTGCAATCCACTGCGTCAACAGCACCCATGTGCCAATTGATCTTACACTTCTTATATATCAAGACGCTACATTTTCCTACTTACACCTAGTCACATGAGAGTTATCTATATATGTTGGATACTTCCATATCCTACCACATTGGGGCATAACTTCATTCCCCGTTGCTAGGCTATATTGGGGCATATTAATTTCCCCTCACTATCTAATCCTCACGAGGTTGCATTTGCCTATTGCGCTCTACATGATGATAATTTTCTTTAGCTACATACATGTGTTTACAAAGATTTCTCAAATTTTCTAATAGTTTCAGTGGTATTACATGATAACACGTGATAAGCATGACGCTTTTGAAATGAGTGATTGCAAGCAAATGTACAAATCCCTCACCTTAAAATGAGGGCATATATTCTACATCCAAATTTTTCAAATGATTGTTGATACAAAGGACCAAGAAGTACCAAGACAAACTGAGAAGTGCCAAATATCTACTTCCTTGATCAAGAAGCAGACTTGAGTTGTCAGAACTTACTCTAAAAGTTCTTAAGTACCTTGGAAGACTCAAGCAAATTTAATTTTCAGTTTCAAATACCTAGGAGTTACCCAAAGAGTGGCAGTGCGGTTCGCATAGCATTAGGTGTATTCGTTTCTATGCTCATATTTCAATTTATGTTTCAATTTGTTATATTCGCACCTATATATCAAGACATGGACTATATGTATTCATTCATGATTGTTTGCAGGTACACCAAGATTTATCAATACATGTAGGTGGAGCTTAGCCTAAGCATCCAGACTATTCATCCTTACTTTCCTAAGGTACATGCAAGTACATGCTTTGAATATTATTTTACTTTCACACATGCATACGTTCACGCACATACTCATCGAATCGGGGCATTGTGTAGATACCTAATTTAGGTACAACACCATTTTTCAGTTCATCTTTCTCATGCATTATCAGACTTGGTTCACTTGTGTACACTTGGTTATTTTTTAACACCTTTTTGCTCACATTAGAGTCTTAGACTTGTCTGTTGTCAACTTCAAGGTCCTAGTCATTCATTCTCTATTCACCCTAATCTCCATTCTAAACCTTTTTGCCTCCTAGGCCAGAATCGGTGGCCTATCAATTTTGCATCTTCCTTTGGTGGTTCCATTTCGCCTTGACTTGATTCCCTGCGCAAAAAAAATTGCTTGTCACTATTCCACACAATGGGCCTATGCTCAATGCATCCTAAAGAACCCTATATATAAAAATCTATTCTGCACCTTTTAGATCATCTATGAATCTCACACTAGAGTCTCAAATTTGTTTATGTTCAGCTTTAGGTTCCTCGTCATCCATTCTGTATTCACCCTGATCTGCATTATGAACATTGTTGCCTTCAAGGTCAAAATTGGTGGTATGTTGATTCTTTCCCTCTTTCTTTTTTGGGTCCATTTTGCCTTGCCTTGATTCCTCATGTAGAAAGAAATCCTTGTCACTATTCCACATGGTTGGCCTATGTTCGATGCATCCTACAAAACCGTATATATACAAATCTATTCTAATCCATTTACATCATCTCCGAATCTCTTAATCTCTGAACCAAGTGATTTACACATCTCCACTTGACCTACAAGTTTGAGTCGCACATTGATTCCATTCATTGCTACACTTGTCAAGGACCCTGCAAATTATACCTTCATTGCCTCTACATCAAAACCAAGTCTTGTGCCATCATCACCTTGTGCCAAAATAAGGTTAAAGCGAGAACATATAGTTGCATTTGATTATTCTAGAAAGAGGTGAAGCCCTCTGTCTCACTTGGGTTTGGATTTCACTCACATGCACTAGAACTACATTGGCTCTGATTCCAAGCATGCAGAATATGTAGTTGCAACTCCTTAAGTTGCCTGAGTCAACTAACTTGCACACACATTTTTATGCATACATTTAATGTTTAGGTCAAGGAGCAAAGGAGAAGCATTTCAGTGCATTCTTTCTGTCAATTCTACAAAGTGAAGCCACAATGCTATTCATTAGCATCTTGCGCACCTACATAGAAAATTGCAAAAGCAAGAAATTAGTAGAGAACACAATCGAAAACCAGGTACAAAATCGACAACCACACAGGCAAAAGCAGCAACCTATTGATTCCAACCAGGAAACATTCAGTGCTCCACCAATTCTGGCCCAGTAGCAAAACACAGTCAGATTTGCAAGGTGGCAGTACAGTTAGCTCTCGATACTATTTCCAGTCTTAAATTTCTAGAACAGTGCCCAGGTGTGTTAGTTTCTATCATTCTGTCTTTCGTCATTTTCTCTACATATTCAATCATTCTGTCATACTTTCAATCTACTGTAGTATCTTAGATCTAACTTGTGCCTTTGTTTTAATTCATTGTGAATAGTGTTATTCCCATTCTGCACTATTTTATTAAAACACCTAGATCAACAGCAAAACAATATTTTTCTATTGGTGAAGCCAAGATGAATCCCTTTAGACCAAAGGTAAATAAATAGTCTCTTAAAGCAGTAGCCAAATGGACCTCTTAGACCAAAGGAAATATGTATACTTCATCATAATAATAGGATGGAATTATCAACATACAAGCCTATTATCTCTCTTCTTTCCAACGAAGAATTTATCACAGCGTCAATTAAGGTGGTACAACGTTTCTTTTAATAAAAGTAAATATATTATATTAATAAAGGAATGGTTACAAAACAGGTCCACTGTAAGTTACGAAAAAATAATAAGCGGGACTAGAAATGAAGAAAGAAGAAAACTAAGAACAGTTTAGATCCTCAACAAAAGAGCTTTGAAGCCATACGGCTGATAAACACCTACCATATTTTTAATACAGCTGAAAAGGAAATACATAAGACCGAATAAAGCTTAAAACAAAAAACAACATTTTCTGATAGGCGACTGGAATGGAACCCATTGAAGGTTGTGTCGCCAAGAGCATAAACCCAAGCGATCATTCGTCTTCATTTGAAATCTTTTTTGCTAGGACCAGCATAGGATGGCCCAGCTTCATTTACACCTCTTTTCCTTGAATTACCCCAATGCTCATGGTGGTGAGAAGAAGGAAGATACACTGGGACCTCTAACTCAGTATTTAGGTCCTGAGTTGTCAAGGAACTGGCTGAATGAGGCATATTGATAATGAAATTCCTTGCATCCTCAGCTGTTTCTTGTATGACTTCACCTGCCAATTTGTGGATTGCATCATATATGAGAGCCTTTTCTATTGTCGAAACCTTGGACTGAAGAAAATCAGTCCAATGCTCATCCTTGATGACTATGAGATTATTGCTACTCTGATTTTATTCTAGATTCATGTTGTTAGTCACATCCAGCTGAGACGTGCAAGGATTTTGAGTAGACTTATCATGGTTGGAGACCATGCGAAAGACCTATTATCAATCGTGTCTTATTTGCTTACTTATGAAAGTATAATGCTTGCAGTTCCTTTATGTGATTTTGCAATTAAGAATCTAATTATGCTATGTGATATGTTGATTAAATGATGTTGGACCATTGCTTATAAACTAGTGAATTGGCAAATGCACATGTATAATGCTATGAGAATTATGTGAATGTTGGTATTCCTTGATATGTAGACTGCTTACAATTGATTGAGTGCACCTGTTTTGATTAAATTATACAGCTTCGATTTTTAGGCTAGAAGAATTTGATGTGTGCATCGAGTGTACAGAAACAATGAAGGGCCAATGAAGGAAAGAGACTACGCCAAGCATGGTTATATCACTAAACACCTTAAACACTTCTTGAACCCATCCTATTGGTTGATGGTCTAGATGCTATTTGCCCTCTCTTTCAGTCGTAGTGTGTTGTTTAGTTGGCCAGCTTTTAAGTTTGGTTGGTGAAACTTGTTGTCTCCTTGCCTTAAGATCTTGCAGCCCGAGTAGACCTATGTCTAGAATGTCTAGTGGTTGTTTGGCAGATCTTTCCATTAATTGCATACATCTTGAGCCAAGCAAAAGGTGAGTTAGTCTAGGAAGCAACTGCAGAAGTCTGCAGAGCTGTCTGTGCCATTATGGATGTGGAAAAGAACATTCCTTAATGAGGCATGGGGTGGTGAATGAAAGTGGTTGGCAGATTCTAGGACTTTGATATGTTTTATTTTGTCTATTTTCTTGTCTTTCCACGGATGTGCATTGGCCGCCATGTTGCAGCTCTCTTGTTGAGATGTGCTATAGTTGTAATGTTAATATGAAGTGATCTTCTATGTGTAATACCTCTCATGGTGGCAAATTGTCAAGCCCTCTCATGCTGGATGGAAGATTGCTTAACCCTCCCATGAAGGTCATGGTGGCAGATTATTAAGCCCTCCCATGCTAAGCATGGTGGTAGATTGCTTGACCCTCTCATGACTACTAGATGGAAGCAATGCAGTGAGGTATCCTCCTGCTATCTAGTCAAATTGCGAGCCTTGTGTTATGATGTGGTTGCTTGCTTGTTGGTTGTATTTATGGAATGCTTAGCTTCATTTGAATGCTTGTTTGATTTGAAAGTGGAACTGGGAGTCTCGTTGGTTAAGGGTTCGGAATAGGACTTTAGGTTTGTGCATGGTCATTCCCTTGTATTATGGCACCTTAGCTTTAGATACCCATGCTTGCCCTTATCGTGATGTAAACATGCTCAGAGCTCGAAGTCTTGAGCTCAAGGGTGCCTTGAGCAGTAGCTTAATGATGGCAAAAGGTTGGGAGGTAAGCCCTCCTATTAAAATTTGAAAAAAAATATATGGGCATGACATTTTGGTATCAAAGCCTGGATTACTACACTGGGAACTCTAGGTATTTGGTTTTTGCATTGTGGTTTTCTAAATTTCCACAAGAGATTTGATAACCATCATGTTATTGTGTAGGATGAGGAGAGGACGTCAACCACATCAAGATGACATTCATATCAATGAGCATAAGCCTCCTGTTCAGCCGAGTCTTGTTGATATAGGACCCTAGCTTCTTCTAGCCATGCAACAAATATGTGATGTCCTATAGGAGAGATTGTCGACAACACCAGATGAGGCTGAGAGGCACTCTCCACAACATTCTCGAGGTGAGCAAAGATCAGTTGAGAGAGAAAGATGTCTCAAAGTCCTTCCCATCAGCATTCACAGGGTGACAAAGGTGAGTTGCATCACCAAGTGAATGCTAGGAGAGGCAAGACTTAGACCACCCTCCTAGGCCTGCACCTAGAGATTTGGTTAAGGACTTCATTAGACTTCATCCTCCTACTTTTGATGGTACTCAGCAGGGATTTGCAGCAGAGGCTTGGCAAGCTACACACTTTATGACTGTGATACCAATGGGAAGGCTCGTCTGGGAACCCACCTACTTAGAGACAGCTAAGATGTGGTCGAAAAGAGAGGAGCAAAAGCTCCATTTGACACTTGCTTCCCTCACTTGGGAACTATTTGAGGAATGTTTTAGAGCATGCCACCTATTCCCTCATTATGTTCAAAAGAAGGTAGATGAGTTTCATAATCTACAACAGGGCAGTGGCACAATGGCACAATATGAGTGTCATTTTCTAGACTTGATCAAAAATGTGCAAGGCTACACAGATGAGACTATTCAGGTAAATAGGTTCATTAGAGGCCTGAATTTGGAGTTGGCTAGTGCAGTATGCATTCTAGCTCCCATGCCCTTAGCAGCCATAGTAGAAAAGGCCTACTTGACCAAAGAGTCTTGAGGAAAGACTCAAGATGCCTGAGAGAGATTTTGGGGTAAGATGCAATCATAGTGTGACTCGAGGTCATAGGGTACACAACGTACACCCAAGGGACGTTGAAGGTCAATCCAATCTAATTCCAGACCCCCTCAGCAGCAGCAACAGGAGAGAAATCATTTTGGCCGTGGCCAGAACAGAGAGTGACAAGATAGATACTACCAAGGATGGAGTGAGGCTAGACCTCATGACAGTCAACAAACTAGACATGCATAGACATAGTAGTCAGTGTTGACCATTTTTGGCCTTGCAGGCCAAAAGTTGCTCTCCTTTCCCTGTTGTTCTGAGCCGTCAGTGTTGGATGCATCAACACTTACTGCAAATGCTCCATTTCCATTTGCAATAGTCCTAGTCTTATAAAGAGTTGAGAGATCTAAGCCTGTAGGTTCTCGGCTTGATATGGGGCTTATTTCGCTTTGGGCAATTGCCTTGGATAGGTCTTTTATTGACAAAAGGAGCCATTTTCAAATAAGTACAAGTCTTTTACAAAGTGCCGAAGGTCAAGTGCCCTTGCGAGGGGCAGACAAGTGACAAATGGGACCATTTGGCAAGCTCCGAAGGACAACTAAAGACAAAAGATTTCTTTGCGGAGGGCAGTGTTTTTCTTCGGAAAAGTAAGCAAGGCAAAGAATTCCTTCGGACTTTTCTCCGAAGGAAATCCACGGCAAACAAAGGCAAAGTTCCTTCGGAAAATACAAGGTAAAAGACAGGATTTCTTCGGACTTTTGTCCGAAGAAAATCCAAGGGAAAATCCAAAGGCACATTCCTTCGGACATTTTGTCCAAAGGAATTCAAGAAGAAAAGGCCGAGACTCCAAAGAAAAGAATTCCTTCAGGAAAAATGTCAGAAGGAATTCCTTCGGACATTTTGTCTGAAGGAATTGAGAACCAAGGGAGCCCGAAGGGCAAGTGCCCTTGCGGGGGACTCTCGGCAACCAAGAAGGGACCAAATCAAAAGTTCTGAGGGGGCATTTCAAGACCCAAAAGGCCCTCGCGGAAGGCAGTGAGCAGATTCATCAAAGAGCGAAGGGCAAAAGATTCCTTCGGATTTTCTGTCCGAAGAAAATCTAAAGAAAAGACAAGACAAGGGATTCCTTCGAACTTTTGTCCGAAGGAAATCCAAGGAAGGTTCAATTACAGAAAGTCGAAGAAATTGCCAAAGGGGTGATGGGCCCGAAGACGTCAAATTTAGCGTAGCGAACTAGCCATTGGAGGTTCAAATATCCGGTGACGGGCACGCGAACGTCAAATTTAAGGCAGTGAAATAGCCATTGGCTTTTGAATGGCAATGGGCCTGCAAACGTCAACTTTACGGTGATGAAATAGCCATTGATTCTCAAATTTTTAAAAACGGGCCCGCGCATGTTAACAGATGAAGAGAGCCCGAAAGAACTCATAAGCGAAGGCCGCAAGTGAACTCAGCGGCCCGTTGAGAAAAGATCCCAAGGAGCCAGCAAAGGACGAGAAAATAGCCCCGAGAGCTCAGATTGCTAGAAAGAGACAAAATATAGCAAAGAAAGAGGGAACAAAATCGAGAATCCACAACACGGCCATGCACACATACGACAACATTTGGAATGTTGCAAAAGACGCCCCCAGCCAAGCGCAAGGGCAAATAGAATAGCCCAAGTGGCAAAAGAAAGCGTTGGCAGAGGAGTTATTCCAATGGTTGAAATAGTCTCTGCCAAGTGGTCATCAGGGCTCGAGCGCAAACAGTGAAAGCGCGGCCTATTTTTTCCTTGTTTTACATTAATGAGCAGACAGTCACGTTAAACCCATGCTTTTGCAGTGATTTTTAATATAGGTTAGGCGCTAAAGTCCAGACTGGCAACATCTAAAGCATGATTATTTCAGGGCTTTCTAGAAGGATGACACCAACATGACCAATCTTCCTCTTCCCAATGTATTCAACACAGCATGGGCCACTTGTTTTGAAAGGCACCAAAGTCTTTTCTTTTATGCTATATATTGTAATCTCTCATTTGGTAAAAGGGATCTCTCATTTTTTGTATGGTGCAGCCCTGCCAAAATTTCACCTTGAATCAATAAGAAAGTGTTTTACCTCTATCTAACTGGTTATGCTTTTGAGTGTGTCTGTGTATCAATTCTGTGTACAGTTATTTTAGCTTGATGATCTCACAAATTGACACCAACACACCTAGTGTAGCCAAAGCACCAGTTCTGTAGGTTAACAGGAAGTGCTGCATCTAGAGCGCAGAGACAAAAAAGGGTAGATATGAGACAGTGTGTTTTCTACAGCACCTGTGGTAAGTTACATTTCTTGTGTCTTCATTAAACCTCCCTTTTAAAGCTCCCTACAGTCTGGTCTTTTGCCAAATAAAGTGTATGTTCGCCCCTGATCTGGTTTGAAGTGTGAACAGCTGAGTAGATCAACATCATTTGGTGCATCACCACTTAGAGTAATTTTCTGTTCTGGTTATTTCTTCTCTCTTTTCACCCCCCCATTGTTAGCAGCAGTAGTAGAAAACCTTCAGAGATGCATCAAAGGGAGCTAGCCCTTATCTAGAGATTCTCCCCTCAGTTTTGCTAGACCCACAGCAAGAGGAGAGTCTCCATTGTGCCGCATGGAAGATAGAAGCCCAGACTTCTTTCAAGGGTGCAATCCATAGCGTCAACAGTTTTTGGCACGCTCGATGGGACAAATTTTAATGCTCAAAAAAGTTCCAGGATTGATGTTGGTCCTATTATAGCAAGAATGAACCACTAATTCAGCATCTGGCGACTCTATTTTGAAGAACATCAGTCTCTGGTCAGAGATTACCCTAACGTCCTATGCCTAAGGTCACCACACAATCTGCTGCCAAGGGTGTCCCTTTTGAATTCGTTGAACTACCATTAAACTCAGCAAGGCGACTGAGGTTTGCAAGAACTCATCCCTATACAGCGAGTCATTTTCCCAGACCTGCTATAAAATACACTTATGCAAGAAGACCTCGACAAAATTCTATTATCACCATGGCTCTACCTTTTGTGGCCTTTCATGGTCAGAGCCCTTTAAACCTTCTACATTTGACCCAATCCCAGGGACAGCCCTTAAGAGTGTTCCTCCTTTTAATTGGGAGGGGCCTATTACTGCTAGAGCACATCAGAAATATTGCTAACCTCTGTAAAATTCACAATGTCACTGAAGAGAACATTGCTATTAGGTTGCTGACATTATCTTTTAAGGGTAAAGTTCTGGAGGGGTATGGGACTTTGCCTATGAATTCAGTCAGTACATGGAACGAATTAGGCACTCTTTTAACAAACAGATTCGGGGAGAAAAGTGATCACCTCTCTCTTGCTGAGCAACTAACTACTATGAAAAGAGCTCCACATGAATTCATGCAGGATTTCGATACCAGGTTTCAAAAGCCCTGGGACAAAATTCTCATTTTGGTAAGGCCGACCCCAAGCTATGCCTTCCTCTATTATTTAAAAGCTTTGAATAGTGACATTGCTGTCATGATACAGTCCATGGGAGGACAAGTGTTGCCAGCTACCTATGAAATAGCCATAGCTACTGAAAATTGCCTGGTGCAAGCGGGAAAGATAGCCCCTAGACCTCACATGCCGCTCTTTCCTGAATTACCACCTCCAGTCCAAACTGCTGCACCCACCTTAGCTCTTCTGCCTGGCATAGAAAAGCCAACTGCTACTTCGTCCAATGACCATGAAGTTAAGAGCTTGCTGCAAAGTGTGACCAATGAATTAGTGGCTCTCAAAAGGCAACAAGCTCAAAACTATCGGCTAAATCAAGGATATCAACAGTTCAGACAAGCAAATAGACCCCCTTTTCAAAATTATAATCAAGGACAGGGTCAGTTGGCACAAGCCAAACCATATCAAGGGTATAATCCAGGTGTTCCTTCATCGTCCAAGGCTCTTGTGCCCGCTCAAAATAATCTGGTACAGGAGCAACCAAATTGCTCACCCCTGGGATATGGCCAAGATTAGGCTGCTTATACAAATGAGACGTCGAGTCAATATATAAATGCACAAGACAATCAGGCTGCCCAATTCCCAAGCTTTGAGATGTCAATACAACCCAGCATGGGCAGCAGTCAAGCTCAGCCTGATTCCACTCTCATGAATCACATGGAAGGTGAATTTTGTGCAGTCAACTATATGGGCAGTATGAACAACTAAGGCAATTATGATGCAGCCAACACAAGGTCCAAAAGGAGACTATGGAGGAAGCTCAGGCAGCTGCCCAAACGTCTGTAGCATCTTCTTCATTACATATGAACCAAAAAATTTCAAATTTCAGGCCGCCGATTACACCCTCAGCTCCTCGGCCTTCGCCTCAAGCTGTAAGCGCCCCCAAAGAAAATTTGAAAGAAAGCAACCCTTAGATCAATGTGGTAGACCAGATGAAGAAGCTACAAATGAATATCTCTTTGTGGGATTCATTGGCAATGCCGGGACAAAAGGACATACTCCAGAAGGAGTTGCACGAGCTATATGAACCAGTTGTCTCAACAAAAGTTGATAACGTTTTGATCATGAATGGGCACCCCTCCATAGCAGGCCAGGTAAAGAAAGAAGAAAAGGTTCCCCCTTTCTATCTATCCTTAGTCATAAAATATTTCTTGGTGCACAATTGCATTATTGACAGTGAAGCAAGCACCTCAATAATGCCCAAATGTATAGCGGATAAGTTGGGACTCAAATACGAACAAATGACCAAGGGAGTTCTACAGTTAGATGGATCACCAGCGAAGACAGTAGGAGTGATGCGAGGCCCAAACTTGACGCTCCACGCCTGTCTAACTTTCTTAGTTCCCCACGACGTGGTGGTGGCGGATGTTCCTCCCTACTTTGTCATTTGCTTGTCCAGGGATTTCACCTCCAAAATAGGCAGGTACCTAGCAGCAAACTGGTCTTACATGGTTTTTAGAACCAAATATGGGACTAAGGTCAAGATTGAGTCAGAGCCAATCCATAGAGATCATTTGGATCCGTACTCACTCAAAGCGGCGAATGTCAGCTACGCCATTATTGATGAAGAAGAATTCCAAGTGGATCGATCTCTGCCCTCTACCCTTGAAGGAGTTGCTGACCTACTCTTAGACGAATGGGGAAGTGACAACTTTGAACATGACCCATACAAGTTCATAGAAGAGGCAGGTCTTGGAATTTATTGCATGCATGAAGAGGGTACTCTCATGCCAAATTTGATGAAGACAAGCCAAGAGAGCTCGGGTTTATGGCAACTCTTCTTTGATGGCTCAAGAAGCAAATTGGGAGCTGGTGGTGGAGTGGTGTTAATTTCCCCCTCAAAGGAGAAATACTTCTCGACTTTCAAGTTCCAGTTTTCTTGCATATGCAACGTTGCAAAATACGAGTCCCTCATTCATGGTTTGGAGTGGGCAAGGAAAGGAGGAATAAGAGAGCTTCAGGTTTTTGTGGACAACGAGTTGATCGTAAATCAGGTGAGAGGCCGAAATCTGACCAAGAATTCCTTGCTTAAGTCTTACAAGCACAAGGTATGGGACTTAGTAGAGAGTTTCCTTGCTTTCAATGTTACTTCCATTCCAAGAGAGTAGAATAAGCAAGCTGACAGACTAGCAACAGTTGGTGCTCAGTTTGACATCCCCAAAGAGATAGGCCGAGATAGCAGTTCCCACCATTTAAAAGTGGTAATCAGACCCTTCGTCCCTAATAATATCACCAACTAACAGGTGTTTGACAGCAATCAACAGATAGCGCTCTTCTTGCAAGAGGAGGCTGAATTTGCCTCTAGAAATCAAGCCAGCCTACAGCAGCAGTATGGCAGCCAGATTGTTCAGCTGAAGAACAACAAACTTCGCAAAGGCTTGGTCACTCTCGAAAGTATCTTCAACGAGGATGACCAATTGAAAAATGATAAAGCAAGCATCACAACGAAGAAAGAAAACTACGAAAAGGTTGAGATATTCAAGAACAGGCTGCTTGCACTTGGGAAGGTATGTACAGATCATAAAAGGTAGGCTTTCATCTTGTTGTACCAGGAATTTGCTGATGTCTTCGCTTGGGAGTATAGCGACTTGAAGGGTTTTGACCCAAGTTTGGCCCAACACACTATTGAGCTGGAGAAAGGCGCCAAGTCCATCAAACAAAAACAAAGGCCTGTCAACCTGAAGATTAAGCCTCTCATGCGGAAGGAACTCACCAAGCTGATTGAGTCCAGAATCATATTTCCAATCAAACACTCTTCTTGGCTGGCCAATCTTGTTCCTGTGCGAAAAAAGAATGGGGAGATCAGATTATGTGTAGATTTCAGAGACCTCAATAGAGTCTTGTTGAAGGACCACTATCCTCTCTCGAGTATGGAGCGGATCCTCCAAATGGTGACGGGCAGCGAATGTTTCTCCCTCCTGGATGGGTATTCAGGGTACAATCAAATTTTAATGCAAGACTGTGATCAATATAAGACAGCCTTCACTACCAAGTGGGGAACGTTTGCTTACTGGAAAATGCCATTTGGACTATCAAATGCTGGAGCCACTTTTCAATGAGCCACGGACATGGCTTTTCAAGGCCTGATAAATAATATTGTACTAGTTTATCTTGATGATGTGACAGTATTTTCTAAGGAAACAGACCAACATATGAAACACTTTAGGCAAATCTTTGAGAGGTGTAGAGAGTTCGGTATCTCTCTCAACCCAAAGAAATGCGTGTTTGCTGTCCATGAAGGTAAACTCCTTGGCCATGTTGTTTTGAAAGAGGGCTTAACCATTGATCTAGAAAGAGTTCGCTCCATCCTAGCGTTGTCCTTGCCTAAGCATAAGAAAGGTCTGCAAAGTTTCTTTGGCAAAATAAATTTCATCAAAAGATTTATTCCAAATTTTGCCGAGATAGTCAAGCCACTGACCTCAATGCTGAAGAAAGATGAGAAATTCACGTGGACAGCACAAAGGAAGGATAGTTTTGAAGGGATCAAGCAGGCTATCACCCAAGCTCCTATCTTGATCAGTCCTGAATTCACCAAGGATTTCAACCTCTACACCTTCGAAAATGAAGAGGTAATCTCCGCCATGCTTACCCAAGCAAATGACGAGAACCTTAACCAACCGCTTGCATTTTTTAGCCAAGGTCTAGAAGGCTTTGAGATCAGGTATACATATGTGGAGAAGCAAGTCCTTGCGGTCATACAAAGTCTGAAGAAATTCAGACATATGCTGTCCAACAGCACGGTTCATCTCATGGTGCCACATCTCGGCGTCAAAGATTTCTTGATCAGCCATGATCTAAATGAAAAGAGAGTGGGATGGATCACCAAAGTAATGGAATATGACATGGACATCAAAACCACCAAGCTAGTAAGGGGAAAACCCCTGTGTGAACACCTTGCTGCAGACCTTAAACAACAGAAAAAAGGCATTTTGCTAATCCATGATGAAGCTACAACAGAAGAACCAGCAGTCATGAAGGATTGGGCATCAGACATGAAACGTTTCCTTCTCACCGGTGAGTGCCCGCAGGGCCTTGATAGGACTAACAGGGATATTTCAAACTCCAATCTCTCCCTTATGTCCTGATTGACGGGGTGTTGTTCAGAAGAGATTTCTTAGAAGTACTTTTGAGGTGCATAGACCCAGGTTAGGTCGACAGGGTGCTGTTCGAGTTCCATGATGGGCCAGCTGGTGGTCACTTTGCTCCTAAGCCTACAGCTGCAAAGATTATGAGAGCTGGTTACTTCTAGCCCACTTTATTCAGAGACACCCATGCCTGGGTACGAAAGTGCCAAAAGTGTGCTCTCTTTGATGGGAAACAACGGCTGGCTGCAATGCCTCTACAGCGTATTCAAGTGGAACAGCCATTCATGCAATGGGGCCTAGACTTCATAGGGATGATCAATCCTCCCTCTAGTGCTGGCCACAAATGGGTCTTGACCGCTACAGACTACTTCACGAGATGGGTAGAATCTGTTGCTTTGAAGGAGGCCAATGAAAGTGCAGTCCTGGATTTTCACAAAGGCTTGGTGACAAGATTTGGAGTCCCAACTACCATCATCTCAGACAATGTATTAGCTTTCTTGGGAACCAGAACAAGCGAGTGGGTGTTGGGATACGACATATACCTTAGCACTTCTTCCAACTACTACCCACAAGGGAATGCGCTGGCTGAGTCCACCAACAAGAATATGATCAGAATTATCAAAAGGACAATGGAGGAGAATCAGAGAACTTCGCATGCCAAGTTGAAAACAGCCCTGTGGGCAGACAGGGTTACTCCAAAGAGGGCAGTTGGCAATTCACCATACACGCTTGTGTATGGAAGAGAAGCTAGACTTCCTATTTCACTTGAATTGCCAGCTTTGGATCTTGCTCATCAGCTGCAATTGGAAGAAGGCAACAGCATGGAGGTTAGGTTGTGTGAATTGATGGAACTTTAGGAGACAAGGGACTAAGCCATGGTTTCTATGACCAGCCATCAACAGCAAACGAAGAAGCACTTTGACAAAAAATCCTCGTCAAAAGGCTTCTCTGAAGGCGACATTGTCTTAAAGTGGGATGAGGACCGAACTAAGCCTGAGAAACACACAAAGTTCGATGCCCTATGGAGTGGTCCATATGTCATCACTCAGTGCAAGAAGCACAATGCATTCTAACTCTCTAGGTTGGATGGTGAAGAACTGCATATCCCAATTAATGGGATATATCTTAAGCACTGTCACTGAGCCTTCCCTCATTATGTACATATTTTCCTTGTTGTCTCCTATTTTTTCCTAAGTGCTTTGGCACATGTTCGTAGTTTGTTTTTTAACCTTGTGTGTGTTTTGTTTACTTTTTGGGGTAAAAGCTTCACAATTGATTCTTGGATATCTCAAGGCCATTGTCAACCTTTCGGGCTGTGTTTTGACTCCATGCCCAACGGACTTGCAAGTTAATGGTTTCTTAAGCATGGCAGGCATGCTTCCCCTGGGAATCGCCAGATTTGTTGACCATTTTTGGCCCTGCAGGCCAAAAGTTGGTCTCCTTTCCCTGTTGTTCTGAGCCGTCAATGTTGGATGCATCAACACTTACTGCAAATGCTCCATTTCCCTTTGCAATAGTCCTGGTCTTATAAAGAGTTGAGAGATCTAAGCCTGTAGGTTCTCGGCTTGATATGGGGCTTATTTCGTTTTGGGCAATTGCCTTGGATAGGCCTTTTATTGACAAAAGGAGCCAGTTTCAAATAAGTACAAGTCTTTTACAAGGTCCCAAAGGTCAAGTGCCCTTGCGGGGGGTAGAGAAGTGACAAATGGGACCATTTGGCAAGCTCCGAATTACAACTAAAGACAAAAGATTTCTTTGTGGAGGGCAAAGTTTTTATTCGAAAAAGTAAGCAAGGCAAAGAATTCCTTCGGACTTTTGTCCAAAAGAAATCCATGGCAAACAAAGGCAAAGGTCCTTCGGAAAATACAAGGTAAAAGACAGGATTTCTTCGAACTTTTGTCCGAAGAAAATCCAAGGGAAAATCCAAAGGCACATTCCTTTGAACATTTTGTCTGAAGGAATTCAAGAAGAGAGAAAGGGCCAAGACTCCAAAGAAAAGATTTCCTTCAGGCAAAATGTCCGAAGGAATTGAGAACCAAGGGAGCCTGAAGGGCAGGTGCCCTTGTGGGGGACTCTCAGCGACCAAGAAGGGACCAAATTAGAAGTTTCGAAGGGGGCATTTCAAGACCCAAAGGGCCCTCGTGGAAGGTAGTGAGCAGATTCATCAAAGAGCGAAGGGCAAAGGATTCCATCGGATTTTTTGTCTGAAGGAAATCCAAGGAAAAGACAAAGGATTCCTTTGGACTTTTGTCCTAAGGAAATCCAAGGAAGGTTCAATTGCCGAAATCCAAAGAAATTGCCAAAGGGGTGACGGGCCCGAAGATGTCAAATTCAGAGTAGCGAACTAGCCGTTGGAGGTTCAAACATCCGGTGATGGGTGCACGAACGTCAAATTTAAGGCGGTGAAATAGCTGTTGGCTTTCAAATGGCAATGGGCCTGCAGACGTCAACTTTACAGTGATAGAATAGCCGTTGATTCTCAACTGTTTAAAAATGGGCCCACGCATATTAACAGATGAAGAGAGCCCAAAGAACTCATAAGCGAAGGCCGCAAGTGAACTCAGCGGCCCACTGAGAAAAGAGCCCAAGGAGCCAGCAAAGGATGAGAAGATAGCCCCGAGAGCTCAGATTGCCAGAAAGAGACAAAATATAGCAAAGAGGGAACAAAATTGAGAATCCAAAACATGGCCACGCACACATACGACAACATTTGGAATGTTCCAAAAGATGCACCCAGCCAAGCATAGGGGCAAATAGAACAGCCCAGGTGGCAAAAGAAAGCGTCGGCAAAGGAGCTATTCCAGAAGTTCAAACAATCTCCGCCAAGTGGTCATCAGGGAGCACAAACAGTGAAAGTGCGGCCTATTTTTTCCTTGTTTTACATTAACGAGCAGACAGTCGCATAAAACCCATACTTTTGCAGTGATTTTTAATACGGGTTAGGCGCTAAAGTCTAGACTGGCGACATCTACAGCATGGTTGTTTCAGGGCTTTCTAGAAGGATGACACCAGCATGACCAATCTTCCTCTTCCCAATGTATTCAACGCAGCATGGGCCACTTATTTTGAAAGATGCCAAAGTCTTTTCTTTTATGCTATATATTGTAATCTCTCATTTGGTAAAAGGGATCTCTCATTTTTTGTATGGCAGAGCCCTGCCAAAATTTCACTTTGAATCAATAAGAAAGTGTTTTACCTCTATCTGACTGGTTATGCTTTTGAGTGTGTCTGTGTATCAATTCTGCGTACAATTATTTTAGCTTGATGCTCTCACAAATTGACACCAACACACCTAGTGTAGCCAAAGTACCAGTTCTGCAAGTTAACAAGAAGTGTTGCATCTGGAGCGCAGAGACAGAAAAGAGTAGCTATTAGACAGTTTGTTTTGTACAACACCTGTGGTAAGTTACATTTTCTGTGTGTCTTCATTAAGCCTCCCTTTTAAAGCTCCCTATAGTCTGGTCTTTTGCTAGATAAAGTGTATGTTCGCCCCCTTTCTGGTTTGAAGTGTGAATAGCTGAGTAGATCAACATCATTTGGTGCATCACCAGTTAGAGTAGTTTTATGTTTTGGTTATTTCTTCTCTCTTTTCACCCCCCCCATTGTTAGCAGTAGTAGTAGAAAAACTTCAGAGATGCATCAAAGGGAGCTAGCCCTTATCTAGAGATTCTCCCCTCAGTTTTGCTAGACCTACAGCAAGAGGGGAGTCTCCATTGTGCTGCGTGAAAGAGAGAAGCCAAGCCTTCTTTCAAGGGTGCAATCCATAGCGTCAACAGTCAGTGCGAGCGGGTCCACCAAGAACATCAACATCAATCAATCACAGATCAACTGGAATCCCCTCAAGGCAAGACTAGCTTCGAGGTGTGTGTTTTACGTGCGGATCCCCTAATCACATGCACGTGATTGCCCTTTAGGACCATCAACTGCCAATAGGCAGAAGGATCCGATGTCAGAGCCAATTGTGGATGATGTGGGTCAAGGACACAAAATCTATGCAGCAATGGATGACCACCAAGCCGACCACCAAGCAACAGTCATTGAGATCACAAGTATGATTGATGCAATTTCTATAACAGTGTTGTTTGATTCTGAAGCTTCAGACTCCTTTATGTCCCCGTCTATCGCAAACTATTGTGGGTTGGTGGCTAGGTTACTAGGTAGTTGGAGAGTTGGGTAGTAGAGTTGGCCATGGAGGCCAAGATGTCATTAGCTCCTTGGTGAGTATTTGTGTTCTAGAACTTGGTGTCTTTTCCACCACAGTGGATTTGCATATTATACCCTTAGGCACCTACAGGAATGGATTGGCTTATGTCTCATCAAGCCAAGTTGGATTGCCATGACAAGCTTCTCAAGTGTGTCCATGACCTTAGGACTCTTAGGGTGATATCCAGGGTCAAGAGACCCATTTCCCTTCTCATTATTTCCGCAATGCAGCTCCAGCGGAGCATATGGAAGGGTTGCCAAATGTTTGTTATCATGGTGAGTGATTGGTCGAAGGAGTTAGAGAAGGCTTCTCTAGATGACCATCTTGTTCTTTGGGATTTACCAGATGTGTTTCTAGATGGATAGGCCAGTATGCCCCCTCCGAGAGAGATTGAAAATCTTGTACCTAGGACTTAACCCATTCAAAAGCACCATATTGGATGACCACACCAAAGTTGTGTGAACTCAAGATGCAGCTTGAGAAGCTTTTAGAGAAGGTCTTAATTCGTCCTAGTGTGTCCCTGTGCGGAGCACCAGTCATCTTTGTGAAGAAGAAGGATGGATCTCTTTGTTTGTGCATTGTGTTGGGTGAATATTTTGTCGCCCAGCTAACTGGTGACCAAAATAGTTCCTATCACCACAGCATAGGGAGATTGGTCATCCAATGTTGCAGGTTTACCACATCCAAAGGGGACAAATCTCTTCTCTCATCAAGGGGAGGTTCCCTATTAAATATACGGAGGCTATATACTATATATAAGCAGAAAGTAAGACACAGGGGTGGGATAAACCATCCATCTCTCTTTTTTCAGAGATGATGCTCACAGATAGAGGAGGAATCCTGGGTGATTGGTGATAGCACTTCTCTTCTTTCAGAAGTAACATTCAGCCAAGAGCCAGATCCCTTCCTGGATAGTAGAAATCCTGGTGAAGCAACAGAAGGCACTTCTCATCTTTCAGAAGTGCTTGTTCTTGCAAACAGCAGGACTCTTTCTGGTAACAAGTAATGGGGTAACAGGGTCCAAAGTAACCAGCAATCTAAGATGTAGCACAAAGTCTCCACCTTGACGGCCCTAGAGTGAGATACGAAGAACTATGGGGGTACAAAGTCGTCCCAAGGTCCTTTACATAGAAACATAAAAGAAAAACACACACTAGAGACAACTATGACATCACAAAGTCTGAAAGTAGTTGGCTTCAGGACACCTTCCTTATCACCTCCACTAGTCTTGCTTGTTAAATCAAATAAATAAGAATGATTTCAGAAGACAGACATAAGAACAACCTCCTAAAGTAGCACAAGCTATAACAGCACAAAGTCTGCAAGTAACTTCTTTCTCATTCAATCAAAGAAATATGAACTACAATCTGAGCTCAAAGTCTCAGTAATGCCTTTCAATTTGAGCAGAATTTCGCTTCTGGTAAGGGGAAGATCTCCTTTACAAATGAGAGATATTACAATCTTATAGCAACTACGCAAGTATTGGCACTTTTTTTCATGGGACGGCCCATGCTGCAGTCAACGTCTTCAATGCGCCTTCAGTCCTGTCTGGAGAGACCATGCTGAGAACAGTGCGCTACCATAACTATGGCGTGTCCTTTCATCTAATGTCTCTTTCTTGGTATGGACCGTCTGGTCCTTTTCCAATTTGTCTTTACTTCATGGAAGAAAAACAGGCCGCGTCTTTGGTTTGGTGTGCTCAGAAGTCTACTCGATCCACTGTTTCACCTATTGGAAATAACTCTTTCGAAGATATTTCTAGTCCTTTGCGTTGATCTTCTCTTCCCTGTAGCAATTTAAATCTTTGGGCTATCTGGTTGAACCATCGCTTTAATTGAACTTGCCTTTGGAATCGTCCATGTTGCTTCTTTGTCCTTTATAGCCCTTCTTGTCTACATCTTTGGGGGGTCCTTTCTGTGTCTTTAACAAGTGGCAAGTTTCGTTGTTATGAAACTCATTAGAAACTTACGGAAAATGGGGTCCACGACACGTTTTGCCCGAGCAACTCCAAAAGGAGAACACGGATGCAAACACTTGTCACGTTCCGCTGAGTCATAACAAGACACGTGACGTATTCCGCTTAACTTATAGAAGCTTTAGAAACCTTTGGGTGTCCTACAGAAAATGACACGTGGCAGCTTCCGCTCTGCTTTATAATGGAGACGTGGCGGCTTCCGCTGCACTGTCTTTTTCCATCGGGCATTTTTCTATAGGGTTTTCTCTTTAGTCGGGCTTTTCCTTCGAACAAAAGTCTGAAAGAATTCCTTCGAGCTCTGCCTTAGTCATTTTCCCGCGGAAAATACTTCCAAAAGAATTCTAACGACTCTTCACTTAATAATTTCCTTCGAACAAAAAGTCCGAAGGAAATGTTCTCTGTCGGCCTTTGAACAAATCTGAATGAATTCTATCTTTTCAGTCAGTCGCTTGGTTCTTCCTTTGAGTTCTGCGCTTTATTTGAATTTCAACGGATATTCCCTTTAAATTTGATGTCCGCGGGGCTGTCAATGGTTGCTAACTGCTTGAACCGTGTTGAACTTTGAACCTGTGAACTCGTTGAACCTTTTGGTCGTTGAACCTGTTGAACCATTGAACCCGTTGAACCTTTGAACCAAAGTGGTTCAATGGTTCAACGGTTCAATGGTTCAAGCCTTCTCTCTGATAAGTGTTTTGAAGCTGTTGATCCTTGAAGCGGTTGAACTTTGAACCTTGACAAATGCGCTTAACTCCTGCTGATGACGTTGAACCTTTGAACCCATTGAACCCGTTGAACCAAAATGGTTCGAGGTTCAATGGTTCAATAGTTCGATTCTTGCTTAGAAGCTTGCCGATGGACGCTTCGATTGAACCTTGGCGTTGAACCAATCATGAAAATGACTGAGTGTTGGAAACTTGTGTTCTTTTGAGAGCTTGCTTCTTTTCTGTAGAATCCGTAGAAATCAACCTGTGAAGCCCGTAGAACTTGGCCTACAGAGTCCGTAGATTTTCTTCCTGCAGAGTCCGTAGATTCAAGCCTGCAGAATCCGTAGATTTCTGGAAAGCTTGAAAAAAGAGGAATTTGAAAATTCAGAACAAATTTTGAGAAGTGAAGAGAGAAGTTTTGGTCCTGTAGGACCAATAGCTGGCTTCAGTTAGAAAACTTCCTTCAGGTGAAAACTTGATACACAGCTGAGGGGAGTAGAAACCAGAATCTCCAGTGCCTTGAAGTGTGCCATTGGGCTACGGAGTCGTGCTACTCAAAAATAAAGGCTCCAAAAACGAAAATGAAAAGAACAAAACAGAACTAAAAACTATACAAATATACATATGTATAGGTGAACTTATCCGATACTTCAAGAATTGAAATACTTCAGACGCTGCTCCTTGTGAGGCGAAGAAAAGGGGATGCCATCCTGATAAACCAGCAGGAAACCATTCTGTCCCCAGAAATGGTGACGAGCGAATGGAGCTCTCCACCAGGAAACCAATTTTCTGCGTCTTCCTCTTGGCTCTTTCTTCTTGCCCCATGGCGGGATGTGGTCTTCAAACTGAAAACCATAACTCCTTGCTCTCTCTGCGAAGAGTTCCTTTAGCTGACTTCGGAATACAGTAGTATGGTCCACCATCATAACTTGTTGTTCTGTTGGTTCCGTCCAGCACATGTTTTGATTGTCAGCGTTAGACTCCTGACAAACCATTAGCTCAGCATCTCCTTTGGTGTGAGGGAGTTTGACCTCTTCACCCTGAACAGTTTTCAATCCGAGCAACAGAGATCCGCATCCAGCTGTGGAAGAATTGTTGCCATCGGATTCCAAGATCCAAGCATCATCAGAAGTTGATCTTCTATCAGATTTCTCTTCATGGGAGATGGAAGATCTTTCTTGATTTGTATTGCGCCCTACCAATTTTTCTGATGCCTTGTTTGGATGAAATCCTGGATTGCCAGCTACAGGACTTTCATCAGCTAGGACATGGGCGTCCTCTGTGGTCAAGAAGTAATTACCCCTGCCTGAAGGCTCAAACAGAATTTGAGCAGCAAGAGCTGACGTTTGGGTAACCACAATCTTTGCCTTAGACAGGTCCGCCCCTGGTTCTCGACCACTGTTTAATTGCTCAAGATTAGCTTGTAGGGATTCAAACTCAGTCATTTGAATTTTGGATTTCTTGACATGATCAATCATGACAAATGACTGAGATGGACTTGGAAGAGAGGATGGGAGTTCATCCTTTTGGTTTTTGGGAGGGGGAGGACTGATCTGCGAATTTGAGGTAGAAGGTGCAGAGATGTTCGATGTACTTGCTTCTTTGGCAATCACCGGGTCCTTTGACTGGAAAGGAAGAGGGGTTCTCTGCTCAGCAATTGAAATTGTTGATTGGGGTTGCTCCTCTGTCTTCTCTTTGTCGGCCTGCTGGGCTGACTGATTCTCAGACCTGTGAATACTGCGTATGATCCTTCGACTGCTTCACCTTCACTCCTAGGTTCATCTTGGTAATTCAGGAAACCAATGTGGGAGTCGCCAGCTGATTCTTCTAGATCTTTCCTGAAGAGATCAGCGCCATTTCTTGCTCGAACTCAGGTTGGAAATAGGAAACATGATCTGTTTCCAGATATCCAACTACTGAGTTGGTTGGAGGTGCTTCAAGGGCAAGGTTCCTCTGTGGGGGAGGAAGACAATTTGGTTGCCCTTAACTTCTGGCAGCATTGCCTTGATATGGCTGATTCTGAAATGCCCTCCTTGGCATATCCCGATTAGGAGGAGCAGACATACTTTGGGCCATATGACTTTTCAAGGCTAGCAGTTCATTTGCCAGCGTTTGTACCATTGGGTCAATGGTGGCTGTGGGTGAATATTCAAAAGATGAAGAGGGTTTACCTCTATTCGGGTCTCTCCTTATCTTTCCTGCCAAGATAAGGTCATCTTCTAGCTCAGTAGCCAAGTCTTGAGCAACTTCAAGGTCTATGTGTCTAGCCCATCTCAACAGAAAACTCACTTCAGGTAGATGTGAGTTGATGAGGAAACACACGAGATTCTGAGGTGTCCGCTGGGCAATCATGGGAATCCTGTGCCTCAGCTTGTTGAACCTGGCAATGAAGTCCCTCATAGGCTCATGGGGCTCCTTCTTCATTTGTGTGAGCTGGGCTAGCAAGGCATGTGCATCCTCTGCTGGCCTGAACCTGGTTTCAAATTTAGCTTTGATAGTGTCCCAGCCAGTCACTAATCCAGTTTGGAGATGGTAAAATCAGTCTGCAGCAGCACCTTGTAGTGTCTCCACGAAAAGCCTGACTGCCACGTCTTCAAATTCCACCCCTATCACACCACAAGCTATGCTGAAAGCTGCAATGTGTTCATCAGGGTGAACTCTCCCATCACCAAAAAATTTGGGGAAATTCTTTCTTGAACTGAGTGGTAGTTCATGCAAGGGTGGAGTTAGATTAAGTGGGCCAAAAGAGTTACCCCAGGGGCCTCGAACTGCCATGATGGGATTATGAAAAATGGGGATAACGCATCTGGGTGGAATGGCCAGATTGCAGGACAAAAGTGGAAAAAAATTGGCTCTGCTTCAGCTTGAGGCTTGAGGCTTCAGACTGTGCACTCTTTTCCAGCGACTCTGTTTTTGCAGACCAGGTAAAATAATGGAAACGGAGATGGAGGATGGTAAGGCTAATGATAGTGGGTAAAACATGGAACGGAGTCGCCAGACTCTATAATGGATAAGGGTTATAATGATTATGGGTAAGACACAGGTGATGTTTCAATCTGAAACTTGAGATTCCAAATTGCACAAAATTACTGTCCCCAGCGGAGTCGCCAAAAACTGTTGGGTGAATATTTTGTCGGCCAGCTAACTGGTGACCAAAATAGTTCCTATCACCACAACATAAGGAGATTGGTCGTCCAATGTTGCAGGTTTACCACATCCAAAGGGGACAAATCTCTCCTCTCATGAAGGGGAGGTTCTTTATTAAATATACGGAGGCTATATACTATATATATAAGCAGAAAGACACAGGGGTGGGATAAACCATCCATCTCTTTTTTTCAGAGATGATGCTCACAGACAGAGGAGGAATCCTGGGTGATTGGTGATGGCACTTCTCTTCTTTCAGAAACAACATTCAGCCAAGAGCCAGATCCCTTTCTAGATAGTAGAAATCCTGGTGAAGCAACAGAAGGCACTTCTCTTCTTTCAGAAGTGCTTGTTCTTGCAAACAGCAGGACTCTTTCTGGTAACAAGTAACGGGGTAACAGGGTCCAAAGTAACCAGCAATCTAAGATGTAGCACAAAGTCTCCACTTTGACGGCCCTAGAGTGAGATACGAAGAACAATGGGGGCACAAAGTCGTCCCAAGGTCCTTTACACAGAAACATAAAAGAAAAACACACACTAGAGACAACTATGACAACACAAAGTCTGAAAGTAGTTGGCTTCAAGACACCTTCCTTATCACCTCCACTAGTCATGCTTGTTAAATCAAATAAATAAGAATGCTTTCAGAAGACAGATATAAGAACAATCTCCTAAAGTAGCACAAGCTATAACAGCACAAAGTCTGCAAGTAACTTGTTTTCTCATTCAATCAAAGAAATATGAACTACAATCTGAGCTCAAAGTCTTAGTAATGCCTTTCAATTTGGGTAGAGTTTTGCTTCTGGTAAGGGGAAGATCTCCTTTACAAATGAGAGATATTACAATCTTATAGCAACTACGCAAGGATTGGCACTTTTTTCATGGGACGGCCCATGCTGCAGTCAACGTCTTCAATGCGCCTTCAGTCCTGTCTGGAGAGACCATGCTGAGAACAGTGCGCTGCAATAAATATGGCGTGTCCCTTCATCTAATATGTCTCTTCCTTGGTATGGATCGTCTGGTCCTTTTTCAATTTGTGTTTACTTCATGGAAGAAAAACAGGCCGCGTCCTTGGTTTGGCGCGCTCAAGTGTCTACTCAATCCACTGTTTCACCTACTGGAAATAACTCTTTCGAAGATATTTCTGGTCCTTTGCATTGATCTTCTCTTCCATGTATCAATTTAAATCTTTGGGCTATCTAGTTGAACCATCGCTTTAATTGAACTTGCCTTTGGAATCGTCCATGTTGCTTCTTTGTCATTTATAGCCCTTCTTGTCTATGTCTTTGGGGGGTCCTTTCTGCGTCTTTGACAAGTGGCAAGTTCCGCTGTTATGAAACTCATTAGAAACTTACGGAAAATGAGGTCCACGACACGTTTTGCCCGAGCAACTCCAAAAGGGGAACACGGATGCAAACACTTGTCACGTTCCGCTGAGTCATAACAGGGCACGTGACGTATTCTGCTTAGTTTATAGAAGCTTTAGAAACCTTTGGGGGTCCTACAGAAGATGACACGTGGCGGCTTTCGCTCTGCTTTATAATGGACACATGGCGGCTTCCGCTGCACTTTGTCTTTTTTCATTGGGCGTTTTTCTGCGGGCTTTTCTCTTCAGTCGGACTTTTCCTTCGGACAAAAGTCCGAAGGAATTCCTTCGGGCTCTGCCTTAGTCATTTTCCCGCAGAAAATACTTCCGAACGAATTCTAATGGCTCTTTCACTTAATAATTTCCTTCGGACAAAATGTCCGAAGGAAATGTTCTCTGTCGGCCTTTGAACAAACCCAAAGGAATTCTATCTTTTCAGTCAGTCGCTTGGTTCTTCCTTTGAGTTCTGCGCTTTATTTGAATTTCAACGGATATTCCCTTTAAATTTGACGTCTGCGGGGCTGTCAATGGTTGCTAGCTGCTTGAACCGTGTTGAACTTTGAACCTATGAACTCGTTGAACCTTTTGGTCGTTGAACCTGTTGATCCATTGAACCCGTTGAACCTTTGAACCAAAGTGGTTCAATGGTTCAACGGTTCAATGGTTCAAGCCTTCTCTCTGATAAGTGTTTTGAAACCGTTGAACCTTGAAGCGGTTGAACTTTGAACCTTGACAAATGCGCTTAACTCCTGCTGATGACGTTGAACCATTGAACCCGTTGAACCAAAATGGTTCAAGGTTCAATGGTTCGATTCTTGTTTAGAAGCTTGCTGATGGATGCTTCGGTTGAACCTTGGCGTTGAACCAATTCTGAAAATGACTGAGTGTTGGAAACTTGTGTTTTTTTGAAAGCTTGTTTTTTTCTTGCAGAGTCCGTAGAAATCAACCTGTGAAGCCCATAGAACTTGGCCTGTAGAGTCCGTAGATTTTCTTCTTGCAGAGTCCGTAGATTCAAGCCTGCAGAGTCCATAGATTCAAGCCTGCAGAGTCCGTAGATTTCTGGAAAGCTTGAAAAAAGAGGAATTTGAAAGCTCAGAACAAATTTTGAGAAGTGAAGAGAGAAGTTTTGGTCTTGTAGGACCAAAATAGCTCATATGTTGTTCCAAAAATGAGTGACATTTTTGGGGACCAACACGTTGATTACCACTAGTTAAATAAGGTAACGATTAAGAATTGTTATCCCTTGTCTAGGATTGATGACTTGTTTGATCTAATGTGAGTAGCCAAGGTGTTCTCCAAGATAGTCTTGAAATCTGGATCCCATCAGTTGCGTATCGTAGAGGCAAATTTCCACAAAATTGTGTTTCGAACTCAGTATGGGCATTATGAGTTTACAGTTGTACCATTTGGTCTGACTAATGCCCCAACAGTGTTCATGAGCCTCATGAATGGAGTGTTTCATACTTAGACCATTTCGTGTTGATATTTATTGATATCTTGATCTATTCACAAAATGAGGAAGAGCATGAAGACTATTTGAGACAATTCTTGTAGGTTTTGAGAGAATATCAATTGTTTGGCAACTTGGAGAAATATGTCTTTGCACAATCAGAGGTGCAATACCTCAGGGACATCATCTTAGGTGAAGGTATTTCAGTGGATCCCTCTAAAACTAGTGCCATTATGGAATGGCTAACGCCTGCAAACGTTGCGGATGTTCGCAACTTCATGGGTTTGGCAGGCTATTATCGACGCTTTGTGGAGAACTTTTCTTACATTGTAAATCTCATTACTTCACTTCAGAGGAAGGGAAAGAAGTTTATATGGTCAGCAGAGTGTGAGGAAGCCTTTCAATGGCTTGAAGAGTGACTCACTAGTGCTCCTATTTTCTCTGTACCTAATCCTACGGGAGAGTTCTTTGTTTGCACTGATGCATTGAAGGCAAGGTTAGGAGCTATACTCATGCAGAAGGGCAAAGTCATAGCTTATGAGTCTCAAAAACTCAAAGACTACGAGTTGAAATACCCCATGCATGATCTGGAATTTGCAGCTATCATTCATGCTTGTTTGAGATGGCGACACTTCTTGCTTGGTCACCACTTTCTTCTAAAAACAGACCCCTTGAGTTTATAGCATCTATTCAATTAGCCTAACCTTAGTGCGCGTCAAAGGCATTGGATGGAACTATTGTGTGCATATGATTGTGAGATTTTGTATATCAAAGGGAAAGAAAACATGGTTGTTTATGCCTTGAGTAGGAGGCATCACAAGTTAGCAACAATGGGCTTATGTAGTGACTTGCAAAGTCAGATTCTGGAGCAGCTTCTTGAGGACAGCTTCTACAAGGAAGTGTTACAAGTGTTGGATTTTAGATTGAATCTAAAAGGTAAATTTGAAGGCTATTCTCAAGTTAGATGACCTTTTGCGCCATAAAGAGCATATCTATGTTCCTATAGCGAGTGGCTTGTGTGAGCTGATTTTGTCCGAGTCACATAAAGCTCCTTACCAAGCACACCCTAGGGTTAAGAAGATGCATGTAGAGTTAAAGCAATTGTATCATTGGGCCGGTTTGAGGCATGACATTGCTGAGTTTGTAGCTCGTTGCCTCGAATGCCAGAAGATCAAGGCCGAGCATCAACATCCAGTAGGATTGTTATATCCTCATGAGATCCCAGATTGGAAATGGGATACTATCTCCATGGATTTCATTATAGGTTTGCCTACCTTGTCATATCATCATGATGCAATAATGGCCACTATGGATAAGTTGACCAAAGCAGCTCACTTTTCTCCGACAAAGACTACCTATAATGCCACTTCAATGGCGAGAGTTGTAATGTCCCCTTCTCTTTGAAGAAGCATTGAAGACCCTTAGCCAAATTCTTGGATGTTTCCCGTCGGCTAAGGGAAGGTAAAATAAAAAGGGAAACTTTGGTTTTATTTTTAAGTTATAAAAAGATACCTCTTAATATATCTTTTTTAATTATAACTTAAAAGTGACTTGTGGAGTAGGGGTTAACTTAACCTTTAATGAAAAAAATGGACGATATCTTTTAAACCACTTTAACTCTCCCTCCAAGTGGAGCGCCCCTTTTTGGAAGAACTTGTGGGAAAGAATGGTATAAAAAGTGGTATGATGATCATTTGAGAGGTTACCATGAATTTTGATAATTGAATTTCTGAGTGAAGCACACAAAATCTTGACTTGTTGCTTTGAAGACAAAAACCTTCAAAGTGGCTGGAATTGAGGACGAAAACCCTTGATATCTAGTTTGGGCAACTTCATGAGGAGGTTGTATTCAACGAGTTTGGCATATAAGGGTGTTTTGAACACTATTTTTCCATCTACAGGAGTGGCGACCAGGTTTGAGGGCTTGGCAAGCTGATTGGGAACTTCAAAGAGGGCAGCAAGCTACCTAAAGTGCAACAATCCACCTTGAGGACCAGCAAACCCTTCTTAGGATTGGGCGAAGGGTTTTCAAGGCCTATTTTGGCCCAATTCTTGGGTGTGGAACAGCCTCACATTTTTGGTATTTTTTGTGATAATTTCCAACTATTAAACATTGTAAAAATCAGGTTTTTGGATGATTCCTATTGGCTGTATTATTATATTTTTTTTAATAATTTTTGGAGCAATTGAATATTATTTTTGTGCCATAATTAGGCACTAACAGCAGTCTACAATTAATTTCGTATATCTAGGGTTTGAATAAATTCAAAAAAATTGCATAATTAAATAGTGTTTGTTGGGAAACCCCTTGTTTCAATTTTCAGCCCTAAAGGGGATATTACAGTGATATCAAAGCCATAAACTTGGCCACTTGTGGGGTTTGAGTGATCTACATGCCTAACAATGATAGAGAGGTTAGGTACTACGAAAAGGAAAAAAAAAGGACCAAAGCAACAAGAGGAACAACAAATGGAAGAGGAAATATTCACAGAACAAACAAGGCATGGAGATAGGAGGGCAAGGACAATGATAGGTTCGAAAGATACACTCAAGTCAAGAACGTTTAACAAATATGATGGCTGATTTCATACAACCTATGAAGGACACGAATGGAAACTAGACACAAAATGGTGATGGAAGTAATTCAAGTACAAACAATAACCCTCCCCCAAGGACAATGGTTGGATCCTCACAAAGGCCTTTTCAACCTACAGAGAAAACCATTCCAGACAGAGAAGAAAAGTTTTTCGTATTAGATGATATTGCTGCCCACTACACCGAATATAGGACTCTTCCCACTGACATCAAAGGGGAGATGACCCTTACCAATTTAATGAAAATAAACAAGGGTAAAGTTGGTCATGGGGCTGTCCATAGATGTCAAGTCCCCCTTTTGGACATGAAAGGATTGAAGACCCTTAGCCTCACTTGTTTCTCAAGGGTTAAGGAAAAAGAGAAGGAAAAAAAAAGTGATTTTGAATGAATACACGTAAAAGGTACTTTATGTTATAAGAGCCACTTAAATTGGGGCCCTTTAAAGGTCACGGGCGTCACTAGACTAAAGTAAGAGTTTTAGGAAGCAATCTTCCTTATGATTTGAATATATGTTTCCCTCCATTTTGGGCGTGCCCCTTTGGGGGAGTTGTATAAAAGCAAAGAAAGGTTTCATTTGGAGGCATGCTAATTATGACATTGAAATTTATGCTCAAGTATGTCAAGCTTGAATTTGTGACTTGAAGACGAAACCCTTCAAGTGCACAAAGGAGTTGGAGACAAAAACCTCCATCTTTCTTCATAGGGCAGCTCTATCCAAGGGTTGTATTTGCGCTTAAACCTTCATATTTTAAGTGGAAAGTTCTCTCCTAGGGCAGCGAACTACTTGGGAAGGTTGGCAATTTAGTTGGTGGCTGATTTACACCAGTTTTTGGTGATTTTGTGCCCTAAATAACATTCTAAATTATTTGTAATATTTATGCACTTGGGCGACTTGTATTGGGAGGATTTTTGGCATGTTTTGGGGTCATCTTTGCCCTAAAATATTCTAAATATATTTTATATATATTTCCAGCATATAGCGAATTGATTTAGAGGTGGTTTAGTAGGGTTTGAAGATATTTTTATGCCTTTACATGATTCTAAATTTTTTATAATATTTATTGAATATTTGAATAATATTTTAGGTCATTTTGGAGCAATATATTATTCTGGAAGTGGTTATAATAGCAAGAAATAAATCTGATTTTTTTAGAGGGGGGACACCTAGGGTATGGAGTTTCAATTCACCCTTTGAAGGGTTATTTTAGTGAGTTTGAATTGCCCAAGTATTGCATTGGTGTTAGCATAATTTATGTTATTTTTTGGCATATCAGATCAGCTAGGGTTTGTTCTAAAAATAAGAATTCCTTCTTTTGTTAGGGTTTGACATAAAAATCAATTTTCTGGTAATTTGTCCAATTTGGAGATATTTCAGTGGTATCAAAGCCAATTTCTTGGTTAGTTGTGGGGTTTCAGGGTTTCATGTCAAACAATAACATGGGAGATATGAATAGTACAAGGTTTGAGAGATCTTATCAAGCTCATGAAAGGAACAGCCTTCCATTCAGACAGACTTGATAGAGATTTATGAGAAGTATATGACATACCCACCCCCTTTTGGGAAGATGGACCTCCAAGATTTTGTATCATGGAAAAGGCATAAGGGCAATACTTGGGTTAGACGAAAGTTACTTGATGCTTTGAGGAAGATTGTTCTTCCCACATTTGATGGTTCTACAAACATTTCAGCTAGGACATGGATTGATAAATTAGGTACATGCCTTGCACTTCATCCCATGGAGGTAGAGGAGGCCCTAAGATTCATCACAACACATTTAGAAGGGACTACCCATGATTGGTGGAACCAAGGGTTAATAACCCAAGGGCATCACCACATAGATAACTACAAGGAATTCAATAGGAGGCTCATTGGGAAGTTTGATGGGGTTGCTCTGATGGGGTTGCTCCAGAATCTTTGAAGAAAAATCAAACACTTTAGGGCAGCTACGTTTTGAATCTTCTGAAATGCATATATCAGAAAAATTGGGGTAGCCAAGTAGTGAAATTTTCGAGTTTCACAATTCAGAAATAGTGGGGCAGCAAGAAGTTGTCCAACAACTTCATGAGCAGCAAGAAGAGTTGTTTCAGCTAAGTAAAAGGCAGCCAATGATTGAATTTTCTAAGCCACAAGAACCAGAAATTCAAGGTCAGCCTAGTGAAAGTTTTCAACAAGCTATGCAGCAACCAATGGGGTTGCAAAAGGTAGACACTAAGGGGGGGAGTAACACAAAAATCAAAACATCCCAAGGTGAAGCAAGAAGTTGTTCAACAACTTCATGAGCAATCAAAAGAACAAAAGAAAGTTAAGGAAGAAGAAGAATCCATTTTGCATATTGGAGAAGAAAAATCATATTTTTATATAGGTAAACAATTGGGTTATCTTCTTGATGAGTTCTCATTGTTTTCTCCTCATGTTTGGGTCTTTCAATGTTTTGATTGTAAAACTTGTGCTGACAATAAGGTGGAATTGAAGGGCACTCAATGAAGAAGAAAATTATTCCAAGTGAATCCTAGGGATAAGCATGACAAGCCTCCAACATGGATGTGAGATACGGGTGAGCCTTACAAGTACACTTTTATCATTGTGTTATGTTGTGAAACAAAGGATAAAGTTTGGACCATCATGGAAAGAGGTATAAACAAGAAGCATAATGATTCAAAGATCAAAGGAAGAATTGTAAGTAGCACGTTAACTGCTGTCTTCCCCATTTTCAGTTTGTTTTCCATCAAGTTTCTTGTTGCCATGGTGAGTATTGGCCCTCAAAAGGTGTGCCTCTTACACCTTAACACCATGGGAGTGGTTCACACACGTATGAGTGGATTTCCAGCCACTATAAGGGAAGGAATGGAGGGGAAAAAAAGTTGCTACAGCCTTGTCAAGAGCAACATGAACCTATGTTTTGAATTCCAAATATAGGGGAGTTGCAAGGAAGAATCAAGGCATCAAGAAAGGATGCACTTCATAATCCTAGAGCTTGATAAGGAAATCAAAGGGTGTTGTTAGACACCATGGTTTTTACTAATTTGTTTGTTCCATGTGTAGGAGCATTAGGGAGATCAATTGCAATAGTCAAGAGCAATGCAAGGAATGGGGTGATTTCCAAATAAGGGCAGCCGATTGAAGTGGCAAAGCGGTTGAGGGAGCAAGAGGATGAGGAAAGGGCTAAAGAAATTGAACGAGTGATTGATGAGCTGCTTAGACTCCAAGAAGACTTTGATTTGGGGTGCTTTCTGGAAAAACCAAAAGTTACAAAGATAGAAATTGAGCATTGTATGGACAATCCATTGTTTGAAATGGATATGGAAGAAGATCGAGGTTCAAACTTGTTGTGGAATGTAGGAGATTTCCATTGTATGGACAATCCATTGTTTGAAATGGATAAGGAGGTAGATCGAGGTTCTGAATTGTTGTGGGATGTAAGTGTGATTTTTAGGCCATGGCAAGAGGCTGCAAATTTTGATCATGGACAGCCAATGACTTCAAAGGAAATTCGGCCTTCTACTAAATCAGTATTTATGACTAAATCTGAATTTTGTTGTGGATTAGAGGGAAAGGGTAGAAGAAAGTTTTGTTTGAATAATCAGCCTAATGTACACTCAGAAATTTCTGAGTTTGAGGGGCCGAAACTGCTGTCATTCATAGGTACACATCCTGAATCTTTGAGAGCATTTCATTAAGCAACCACTTGCAAAAAGGCACATAATGAATCTAAGTTTTATCACTCAGAAAATTCAGATTGGATGGGGCAAGGACAGCCCTATGATAGAGGCCTAAAAGATGATTTTCTTGGATCCTTATATCCTATGGTAAGTATTGAAAAAGTCTCTATGAGGACCGATTTTTCATGCATGTATCAGCTCACAGTCAAGTCTGAAAATACATGTATGAGGACTGATTTTTCTCACTCAGAAATTTCTGAGTTGGTAAGCCAATTCTAACCATCTAGTAAGGCCAAAAAAATGGAAGATCTGAGTAAGGTACAACTTGTAGTGGGAGAGAAAAGGGTACCAACCAAGTCTGATTTTCGTAAGTCAGAAAATTCTGAGTTTTGGATGCAATTCCAGCCACCTCATAAAGGTGAAAAGACAGATTTTTTTGTCCATTTACAGCTGCTATCAAATTCTGAAAATATTTATGTTCAAGGGTACTACTTGCATGAAGGGAGGATGAAGGATGAAGGTACGGTACAACACTCTTTTGTTTATCATAATGAATTCTTTGTGGATTCACATTTGGTTCCACATATGCATGAGAGTGTGGAAAATGGGCAGCCAATGATGATACGTGTGGCACACATGAAGATAATCATTCAAAAGGGTTGGCAAGATGTGGAAAGTGGTTTTCAAGGTATGTCCTCCGATAAATTTTTTGTTGTTCTCTTGTTACAAGCTTGGAGAAGTCTACCATGGCATGTAGGAGCTACCAAAGGTTTGTTGAAAGGTGGCCACATTAGTATGCACACAATGAATGAAAAGATCAAATGGATTTTTCTATTTGGGGCAGCAAGATATTACTTTCCGAATGTTTTTCTTTTGGCAGCTCTAGCTCTTTTTGTATGATGTTTGTAATTCATATTGGCATCCTCAAAGTATATGAATATGGAGATCACATGGGACGTCAACTTAGTAGTGAATTGATTGATTTTGGGGGGTAATTGCATGGCTTTACATGACATATACAGCCTACATATTAGCAAGTACAGGGTGGTTGTTGGGATCATCCTCTTCTTGATGGAGGGTCAATTGAGTTTAGGGGCCAAGGATTGGATGACAGCCCTTATGAGGAAGTTTCCAGCCCTTATGGAGCTTGAAATGACCAACTTGGAAGATGGTTTGGAGAAGGTTAACAGCTGTCATTGGTTCCACATAGAAAACTAAATTTGGGGCAGCCATTGGTGTGAAAGAAGAATAAGGTTGGCAACTGATCTTGAGGATGACTAAAGCTGGTCCATGTCAAACAACAATAGGCACAGCAGCAAGGAGACTTTAGAGATGGTTTTCCTTCCTTGGGAAACAATTACAGGTGGACACTGCGTTATAAGGAGTATTGGGACACCTCCTTGGATCTTGAAATTGCTTGAGGACAAGCAATTTTGGGTGGGGAGGATTGGCAAGTCCCCCTTTTGGACATGAAACGATTGAGGACCCTTAGCCTTACTTGTTTCTCAAGGGCTAAGGAAAAAGAGAAAACAAAAGGGAAATAAGTGATTTTGAATGAATACATGTAAAAGGTACTTTATGTTATGAGAGCCACTTAAGTTGGGGCCCTTTAAGGGTCAAGGGCGTCACTTAACTAAAGTAAGAGTTTTAAAAACAAAAAAATCCTATCAATGGAGAGAATGCTGGAACATATCGGGTTTAATGGAGCACAAGGAATTGTTTATCCAATGAAGACAGGGCTCCCTCAGAATGCCAACTCATCATCAAATCCAATTGCAGCATCATCAATGTGGTATCACAACTAATATATGTCAATGCAAAGCAATATTGGGAGATAGTAAGACGCTAGTAAGCTCAAGCAAGGACAACTATAAAGATACAGAAAAAAATAATAAAAACAAGGGAGACACCACATAAGCCAAAACATGTTGATCATAAAGAACAACCACTGGCCCTGTGCATTTTGGAATGAAAATGTCAAGTGGGCAAAGGAACAGGTGCAAAAGGCAATAAGAAAAGCAAGACAGGGAACAAGAGAACATACAACATTGAAAACAACGGTCACCGAGAAGAGATGCAAAGTAGCGAGGAAATGTACATCCCTACAATGACTCCACTTATTTGGTCACTGAAGCTCTATGTGCAAGAGCTAATGAGTCTAAAAGAGAGACTAGAAAATATGAAACTAAGGGAGAAATAAAAGATATTAAATTTGAAGAGATGTTGCATGCCAAGCAAAGGCTAGAAGAGGACAACAACATGCTTAAAGGGCAAGTAGCAAAGCTTCAAAATCTTGTGAATATTGGGTAGCATGAATGGCAAGCTCTCAAACAAACCATTCACACTCCAAGAAACGACAAGGTAGAGGAGATGAAGGTAAACGTAACACAAATAAAAAAAGTCCAAGAAGCACTTCGCAGCATGGAAGTGAGAAAGAATGAGCTAAGAAATAAATTAGAAGAGGCTAAAACATGGGCACAAGTAGTAAAGGAACCAAGAGGTGAGCAAAAGGAGTTGATAGAAAGGCAAGTCAAAAATCAAATGATAGAAGAACGAGAATGTCATGATAAATTATCAAAGGGCTAAAAGACTATGGAGAACATGAAAATACAAGAAGCTTAACAAGGGACTTCCTTGCAGACCAATTACAATGTAAGGGCTAGGTCAGACAAGCAAGTAGAATTGGTATGTCGAGAGGAGGGAGAGGCATGTCCAGGTCACATTGATGAACTTTGAGGACAAAACAAGAATACTAAGAAACAGGGGCATGCTAAAAGGGAAAAGGTGAAGGTAACAAGGAACGAAGGAAAATGGGCATACCTAAATAATGGGAAAGCCTATATCACAACCTGACAAACTCGAAGCAAATAGGGAATATGGCCCACCTGGGAACATCTCACAATGGTATGCTCGAATTGTAGAGGTTACTGGAGAAGAGGACCCGGATTAGGGCCCATAGCAAAAGATAGGGATATAATCATTTTGACTGAAACACATGAGCACGATGGGTGCAATACACCGGATTTTGAAGGGTACACAAAGGCAACAATTTGGAATAAAGCAGTAGAAAATGGCAAAGGGTATGGAGGCATAATCGTGTTAGTAAAGGAATCATGGGGTAGAAATATCAAAATAGAAAAACATGATGAAAACAAACAATACATATGGATAAGAATCACAGAAAATGACACAAACATTAGCATAGCTACATGTTCTTTTGAGCCCAAGAATTTCAAATTCTATAAGAGGCGTGATCTAGACCATGAAGACCCATACTTGTCCCTAAAAAGGGACATCTCAGCATACAGTAAGACTGGAGAGATTTTGTTAAAAGAGGACTTCAATGCAAGAACAACAAACAAACAAACCAACATTCCGAGAAGTAATAAGGAACTAGACATGAATCCCTTTGGGGTATTCCATGACATATATCCATGTACGACAGCGTCAATCCAATGCACATTCTTTTAATGCATACTAAGTGCTCACTCTTGCTTATTGATATCTATACATGCCATGGGTTACATTGAGCTTACATGATCACATACATTTATATCTACATATTGCATGACCATAAATTGATTCTTGCCCAATGGGGCATATGTATCCTTATTTCCACACACCCTAGTGAGCTAAATTGTTGCAATTCACATATACAGTGGGGGCATGTTGTTGATTTTCACTTTATCCAAATTATGATGCCATTACAATAAATGCATGCTATGCCTTGACCATATGGCCTTGACACATATTGCAGATTATTCAGATCCCTCCCATTATTCTATTTTCGAATCCTTGCTACTTGATCTTGTTTGCTAGTATCGATGTCTATTCCAATTTCAAGATAATTCAAAAATACAAAAACATTCAAAATATTTTAAAAAATCAAAAATCAAGTCCCGAGCATGACATGAGTTGCTAGATTACATTATTTACATATGTTATTTATTACATGTTTGGTAGATGGCATATTCTTTTCATAGACGTGTTTCACGAGGTATATGAGTTTGATGCAGAACATACATATTACACATAGATACATAAACGTTGGACCTTTCCTATACCCAAAGACCATGCCCATGTTAGGGGCATCTAATTCCAAAAGTTACATTATCACATGTTATATCTTTCTATGATCTCTTTACCATGTTGAGCTACATAGATTGCTTACACATGCCTTGCTAGTTACTCATTTCTTACACAGTACTACATTGGACATGCTATTTTACTATGATGTGACACTAACATATGTAAATAGTGTAGACTAGCTTTCACTTGTTCTATGCGGCTTTTACTTTTGCATGGTAGGCTAGTTATTGTTGTCTATTGTGTGTGGCCCCTTGGCCTTGTTTGTGGCTCCTTAGCTTTGCTTGTTGCAGCATTCATACCCCTTTTTTGTGACTCCTTAACCTTGTTTGTTGCAACATTTGTGCCCCTTGTCCGTGGCTCCTTGGCCTCATCTATTTGTGACATCTTTATGTCCCTTTAATATGGCCCCTTGGCCTTATGTGTGGCATACTATGCTATTAAGTGAAATTGTGTGTTGAGCTTGTATGATTGCTATATTTGCAAGTGTTGTGATCCATATCACACACCTTCCCCTTTGCATGTTGTGCAGTGATTTATATAATGCACTTCTTTACTGCATAGTCTTATTTAGTGACAGTTACTACTACATGTTTCATAGATACATCTATTTTTAAATACCATTTCTATAGCCTTGCATTCTATATGTTGCATACATCCCTTGATGCTATATACATTATTATGATGACATCATCTCTACATGTTGACATGCTTTTACATGATATTATCTTTATACATGACATGATACAATTCACTTATCTTTTGCGATGAGTGACTTGCAAGATCCATCCCTCACCTCAAAAAGAGGGCATATTAGTGGGCTTTGTCATAGAGACCAAAACCTCTATGAGCATATTTGAATATAGTATACAAATTCCAGAGTAGATATATGATTTAGATATCAAATTGGGATAGTTATTTGCTTTTTTTAGACAGATTTTGGGGGAAAATGCAGAGCATATGTACTCAATTTACACTCCATAAGTGACATATTTCAAATTGATACGGATTCAAATACATTTGGGGGCATAAGCAAGGCATGTGTACTCAGTTTTTAAGCAGGGCATGTGTACTCTATTTTACAAAACCGATTCAATTGCACATGATACTAGTTCCTGCGCATATACATCATTTCAGATTTCAATTGGGCGTGATACTAGTTCATGCATGTTATAACAGTTTACAGTTGACACCGATTTAGTGGGACATGATGTTGGTTCATGCACATTTGCACACTTGCACCTTTGGAATTATTTATCAAGTATATTCAAGTGTGGAGAAACTTTATATCTATATGTCCATCGACAACAGTTGATTCATGTTTAAATGAGTAATGTGTTTGAGGTTTTGTGTGGCTCAACAACTTGGACATTACTTTGCAAGCCCATAATGTGGCTCCTTGCATCTTGGGGTCACATGTGAGTTACATGTGGGTTGGAGGAATTTGTCTTTCAATCCATGGCCCTTGCCTTAATAAAATTTCAAATTGGGAATTGATAACCCTCAATTTCGCCACGTTCTCCAAGTGCTTCAATGAGGAAACACAATTCTCTAATGCTTCGACAGAGAAACATCATCTCCAACAAGTTATGGGGTAACGCAGTTTACTCAAATACAGGTGTACTCTGCTCTTTCAAATTTCAAGTTTCAAGTATAGTTTAGATTTCAAATTTCATTTTATGGACATTGACTATATTTTCATTTCAGGTTTTGTTTGGAGCGGCTTGCAAATTTATAGCCATCTCCCAAAGAAAAAGTGTGTTTTACACACTTAAGTATATCTTTATAATTTTATTCTAGTATTTTCATTGCATTCCAATACTAAAATAAAAGAGGCACATTTGTAGATACTAAAAACTAGTATTTGACACTTGGCAATGTCGATCTTAACCTACTCTTATCTTACATGACATGTGCATCTCCAAATAGCTCTTATTCACCATTCTCACACAATTGCATGCTAGTTATGATTTCGATTCATTCAAAATTGCTTTTAGTCACTACAAGAACCTCTCAATCTGTGCTGAATCAATGAAATATCCTCAAACATTTCCAAATCACCAAATGTGCGTTTGTCTCTCAGACAATAACATCAGACTCAAACAATAACATCAACAATATTGTTCAATGGCATTACCGTCTTTTGCCTAGCAACAGCTATTTTTCAAAATCAAATCATTCCTATAGGTCGGCCCATTCACCTAGCATGTTGGTGGCATGAAAAATTATCCAATTTAGCGTATATAGATACAAATCAAGGTCAGGCGTCTTGATCATTTAGCACTTATCTATGAGGCATCTATACACTAATGCACATTAAGCAAATATGCCCTATTCTTCCCAAATTTCAAATCAATCGCTAGGAGCAATCATCATCCAAGTCTCAAACACACCAAACCAAGTCAAGAGTCAACACTGTCAAGATCAAACCACAATATATAGGTGAATTCGTATGGTGAAAAGACATAATTGCACAATCACACCAAGGGAAAGAATTATGTGTGGCTTGACTTCCCTCTTTGGGGTATTAAATACATAGGCAGCAATCAATCATCAAGGAGGTGAATGGGGTCAACTCAACCCAATTACTCTTTCTCATATTTTACAGGTTTTTATCCTGTTGACCATTATCGATCCAACAGGCCAAAATCGGTCTCCTTCCCTTGTTGTTCTGAGCCAGTTTAATTTTGATTTTTTGCACAAGTCTTTCGGCAAAAAGGAGGAACCAGTTCACTGGTTCGACGTCGGCGTCCAATGGCATGATCTTTCCAAGAATTTTGAACTTGAACTTTGAACCACAATTGGTTCAATGAGTTGGTTCAGTTCAATTGGTTCAATGAGTTGGTTCAGTTCAATTGGTTCAAAGGCTTGGTTCAACAGCTTGGTTCAGTCGGCTTGGTTCAACAACTTGGTTCATAGAAATGGTTTAAAGTGTTGGTTCAACGTTCGGTTCAACGGGTTGGTTCAAAGGAATGGTTCAATCAGAAGGTTCAAGAGAGTCTCCCAAAGGACAAGTGCCCTTGCAGAGGGCAGTTCAGGACCCAAGCGCCCTTGCGGAGGGCAGGGAACACTTGCAAAAAAGATTAAAGAGAAGGCCGAAAGGGTTGGGATTCCTTCAGAAAAGTGAACAAGAGAATTGCTTTGGACATTTTGTCCGAAGAAATTCATAAGGCAAAGACGAAGAAATCCTTCGGAAGAAAATCCCGCAAAATAAAAAAGACTAGGGAAAGAAATGATTTCTTTCGGACTTTTGTCCGAAGGAATTCCTTCGGACAAAAAGTCCGAAGAAATTCGGGAAAAGCCGCGGGAAAAAACCCGAAGAAGAGTTCCGAAGGAAAGGAAGTGATCGAGATAATTCTTGCAAACACTTTGTCCACGAGAAAATGGCCAAAAGAAGAAGCCCGAACGAAGGCAAAACAGAAGGAAAGATATCCTTCGGACTTTTTGTCCGAAGGATTTCCTTCGGACAAAAGCCCGAAGAAATTTGGCCTCCAAAACAATGAGGACCCGACTAAGACAAAAGCCCTACCAGAACAAGAAAGCCGAAGGAATTGCCAAGGAGGGTGACGGGCCCGAAGACGTCAAAATCAAGCATGGCGAACTAGCCGTTGGAAGTTCAAATGCCCAGTGACAGGTGCACAAATGTCAAATTTAAGGCGGTGAAATAGTCGTTGATCTTTAAAGGCTTGAGCGCGGACCCGAATGCATTCAAAGGGCCTTAAGGCCAAAAGAAAGAACCGCTGAGAGAAGAGCCCAAGGAGCCAGCAAGGCTGGGAAGATAGCCCTTGAGGGCCGAAGGAGATAGAAAAGACAAAGCCAGAAAGAGACAAAAGTGCCAAGTGCAGAAACGGACAAAACAGTCCAAGTGGCAAAGGAAGGCGTCGACTCAAGGAGTTACTCCAGCGGTTGGAATAGTGCCTGCCAAGTGGTCATCAAGGGGCGCGAACAGTGAATGGCGCGACCCATTTTTCTCCATTTTGCATTAATGAGTAGACAAACCGCGTGAATGCCTTCAGAGAGCGGTCTTGTTTGTAGACAAACAACGAGGCCTATGTTTTTTAAACCCCTGAAGTCAAAATCGGAGCTAACACAGCATTATCTTTCAGTTGCATCCTCTTCCCAACGCTCTCAATGCACATGGGCCAACTTGTTAAAGGGCGCCAAAAGTCTTTTCCAAAAGGGGCGCTTTTGTTTCCCTCTTCTCTATATATATTGTAACTTCTCATTTGAGAAAGATCATCTCTCATATTGTAAGGCGAAGCCCTGCCACTTTTCACCTGGAATCAATAAAATATGCATTTTTTACCTCTATTTTGGTTGGATATATCTCTGAGTGTGTCTGAGTGTTAGTCTTGTGTTCAGTCATTGCTTCCTAATGCTTTCACAGGGTTGACACCAACGCACCTCGTATATACAAAGTGCCATTCCTGTAGGTGACAAGAAGAGCTGTACCTGGAGTGCAGAGGCAGGAGGTTACTAGATAGTGTGTTTTTCCTACAGCGCCTATGGTAAGTCATTTTTTTGTGTGTTTTCATTAAAGCCTCCCTATCAAGCTTCCTGCAGTCTGGTCCTTTTACCAGTTAAAGTGTATGTATGTGTTCTTGTGGTTCAGAGTGTGAGTGTGAGTAGATCAAACTTGTTTGGTGCATCACCCTATTAGGTTAGGTTCTGTTTTTCAGCATCCTTCTCTCTTTTCAACTCCCCCCCATTATGTGTGTGTGTGTATTAGCAACTTACTAGAATAACTCAAATGCATCAAAGGGAGCTAGTTCTTATCTAGAGACTCTACTCCCAGTTTTGCCAGACCCACAGGCAAGAGGGGAGTTTCCATTGTGACGTGTGGAAGGCAGGAGCTTAGCCACTTGTCAAGGGTGCAATCCACTGCGTCAATAGTTTTTGGCACGCCCAGTGGGACTCAGTTTTTACACTTAGTAAAGTTTCAGGATTGATGCTAGTCCTGTTACAGCAAAATCAACCACTTTCAGCATCTGGCGACTCCACTGGTAAGAGCTTCAATTTCTAATCAAAGACCAGTCTGATCTCCTATGCCTAAAATCACCACACGATCTGCTGCTAAGGGTGTCCCTTTCGAACTCATTGAATTGCCTTTGAACTCAGCAAAGCGACTGAGGTTTGAGAGGACTCATCCTTATTCAGCAAATCACTTTCCCAGACCTGCTATAAAAAACACCTACGCAAGAAGGCCTCGGTTGCATCCTGTCATAGCTATGGCATTACCTTTTGTGGCCTTTCATGATCAGTCCTTTGAATCTCCAGCATTATGACCCAATTCCAAGAGCAGTCCTTAAAAGTGTGCCTTTCTTTAATGGAGAAGGGCCCATTACTCCTATCGAACACATCAAAAATATTGCTAACCTCTGCAATATTCACAATGTCATTGATGAAAACATTGCAATCAGATTGTTGTCATTGTCTTTCAAAGGTAAAGTTCTGGACTGGTATGGGACTTTGCCCATGAATTCAGTCGATTTCTGGAACGAATTGGGCACCCTCTTGACGAACCGATTTGGGGAGAAGAGCGACCACCTCTCATTTGCCGAGCAGCTGACTACAATGAAAAGAGCTCCACATGAATTCATGCAGAATTTCAACACTCAGTTCTAGAAGACATGGGATAGAATCCCCATTTTGATAAGGCCGACTCCGAGCTATGCTTTCCTATATTATTTGAAAGCGTTGAACAACGACATTGCTGTTATAATACAATCCATGGAAGGACATGTGCTGCCTGCCGCCTATGACATAGCTATAGCGGTTGAGAATTGCCTGGTGCAGGCTGGAAAAATAGCTCCCAGGCCTCATATGCCGCTCTTTCCTAAAATGCTGCCTCCAATTCAGACTGTTGCTCCCACCTTAGCTCTTCTGTCTGGAATAGAAAAGCCGCCTACTACATCAAACGACCTCCATGAAGTCAAAAGTTTGTTACAAAGCGTAACAAATGAACTAGTGGCTATTAAAAGGCAGCAAACTCAAAACAATCGACCAAATCAAGGATATCAGCAGTATGGTCAAGCAAATAGACCCCCTTTCCAAAATTACAATCAAGGGCAGGGTCAGTTTGCACAGGCCAGACCTTTTCAAGGCTTCAATCTAGGCGGCCCTTCATCATCCAAGGCCATGGTGCCCGCTCAAAACAATCTGGTACAAGAACAGCCCAGTTGCTCAACCATGGGACATGGTCAAGATCCGGTTGTTTATACAAATGAAATGCCGGGTCACTACACAAATGTACAAGACAATCAGGCAGCCGCTCAATTCCCAAGCTTTGAGGCTTCAATGCAACCCGGCATGAGCAGCAGTCAGACTCAGCGCGATTCTACTCTCATGAATCACCTGGAGGGTGAGTTTTATGCAGTCAACTACGTGGGTAGTGCAGACAATCAAGGTGACTTTGTCGCAGCCAACACAAGGTCCAAAAGGAAAGCAATGGAAGAAGCTCAAGCTGTTGCCCAAACGTCAGCAATACCTTCTTCATTACATGTAAACCAAAAGGTTCCAAACTTCAGACCGCCGGTTGTACCTTCAAACCGTCGGTTGTACCTTTAGACCGCCGGTTGTACTTTCAACGCCTTAGCCTGCACCTCAGGCTGTAAGTAATCCCAAAGAAAATTTGAAAGAAGGCAATCCTCGAGTCAATGTGGTAGACCAGATGAAGAAGCTGCACATGAATATCTCCTTGTGGGATTCATTGTCAATACCGGGGCAAAAAGACATGCTGCAAAAGGAATTGCACGAGCTGAATGAACAAGCTGTCCCAGCAAAAGTCGATAATGTTTTGATGATGAATGGACAGCCTTCCACATCAAGCCAAGTTAGGGAAGAAGAAAAGGTTCCCCCCTTTTATTTATCCTTGGTCATAAGATATTTCTTGATGCACAATTGCATCATTGACAATAGAGCAAGCACCTCGGTAATGCCCAAATGCATAGCCGACAAGCTGGGGTTAAAATACAAAGAAATAACTAAGGGAGTCCTGCAGCTGGATGGAACACCAGCAAAGACAGTTGGGGTGGTGAAAGGTTTGAGCTTGACGCTACACGCTTGCCTGACCGTCTCAATTCTTCATGATGTAGTAGTGGCGGATGTCCCTCCTTACTTTGTTATTTGCTTGTCCAGGGATTTCACATCCAAGATAGGCGGCTACCTAGCAGCAAACTGGTCTTATCTGGTTTTTAGAACCAAGGATGGGACTAAAGTTAAGATTGAATCGGAGCCACTCCACAGAGATCATCTGGAACCATACTCGCTCAAGGCGGCAAATGTCAGCTATGCCATTTTTGACCAAGAAGAGTTCTAAGTGGATCAATCTCCATCCTCTGCCCTTAAAGGAGTTGCTGACTTACTCTTAGACAAATGGGGAAGTGACAACTTCGAGCATGATCCTTACAAATTCATAGAAGAGGCAGGCCTTGAAATTTTTTGCATGCATGAAGAGCGTACTTTTGTACCAAATCTGATGAAAGCAAGCCAAGAAAGCTCAGGTCTATGGCAGTTGTTCTTTGATGGCTCAAGAAGTAAGTTGGGAGCTGGTGGTGGAGTGGTGTTAGTTTCTCCTTCAAAGGAGAGATACTTTTCGGCTTTTCGGTTTCAATTTTCTTGCACAATCAATGTTGCGGAGTATGAATCCCTCATCCATGGTTTGGAGTGGGCGAGGAAAAAAGGAATCAAAGAGCTGCAAATTTTTGGTGACAGTGAGTTGATTGTCAATCAAGTAAGAGGCCAAAATTTGACAAAGAATTCTTTACTGAAGTCCTACAAACATAGGGTATGGGACTTAGTGAAGAATTTATTTGCTTTCAATGTTAACTCCATTCCTAGAGAGCAGAACAAACAAGCAAATAGGCTGGCAGCAGTTGGTGCCCAGTTTGATATCCCTAGAGAAATAGGCCGAGACCGCAGTTCACGCCACTTGAAGGTAGTAATCCAGCGCTCTGTACTTGACAACATCACTAACTGGCAGGTCTTTGACAGCAACCAGCAAATAGCACTTTTCTTGCAAGAAGAAGCTGAGGTCACTGCTAAAAACCAGGCAAAGCTACAACAGCAATATGGCAGCCAAATTATTCAGCTGAAGAACAATAAACTCTCCAAAGGCTTGGTCACTCTAGAGAGTACCTTCAATGAAGATGACCAGTTGAAAAGCGATAAGGCAAGCATCACAATGAATGAGGATAATTATGAGAAGGTTGAAATATTCAAAGATAAGCTGCTTGCACTTGGAAAAGTGTGCACGGACCGTGAAAGGCAGGGCTTCATCTTGTTGTGCCAAGAGTTTGTTGATATCTTTGCTTGGGAATATAGCGATTTGAAGGGTTTCGACCCAAGTTTGGCCCAACATACCATTGAGCTGGAGGAAGACGCCAAGCCGATCAAGCAGAAGCAAAGGCCTATCAACTCAATGATTGAGCCTCTCATGCGGAAGGAACTCACCAAGTTGATTGAGTCCAAGATAATATTTTCAATCAAACACTCTTCTTAGCTGGCCAATCTTGTTCCTGTCCAAAAAAAGAATGGGGAGATCAAACTATGCGTTGATTTCAAAGACCTTAATAGAGTCTCTTTGAAAGACCATTATCCTCTCCCAAGCATGGAGCAGATCTTTCAAATGGTGACAGGCAGCGAGCTTTTCTCCCTCCTGGATGGGTATTCAGGGTATAATCAGATTTTGGTGCAAGACTGTGACCAGTACGAGACAGCGTTCACTACCAAATGGGGGACGTTTGCTTACAGAAAAATGCCATTCGGACTGTCTAATGCTGGTGCCACCTTTCAGTGAGCCATGGACATGGCCTTTCGAAGCCTGATAAATAACACTGTGCTGGTATATCTTGATGACGTGATAGTATTCTCTAAGGAGGTGGGCCAACACATTAAACACCTCAGACAAATCTTCGAGAGGTGTACAGAGTTCGGTATCTCTCTTAACCCGAAGAAATGCGTGTTTGTTGTCCACGAGGGTAAACTCCTTGGCCACGTTGTTTCCAAAGAAGGCTCAACTATTGATCCAGAGAGAGTTCGCTCCATCCTGGAGTTGTCCTTGCCTAAGCACAAGAAAGGCCTACAAAGCTTCTTCGGCAAAATAAATTTCATCCGGAGATTTATTCTGAATTTCGCGGAGATAGTCAAGCCATTGACCTTTATGCTGAAGAAGGATGAGAAGTTCGCGTGGACAGCGCAAAGAAAAGACAATTTTGAAGAAATCAAGCAGGCTATAGCCCAGGCTCCTACTTTGATTAGCCCTGACTTCACCAAAGATTTCAACCTCTACACCTTTGGAAATGAAGAGGTAATCTCCGCCATGCTTACCCAAGCGAATGGTGATAACCTTGAGCAACCACTTGCATTTTTTAGCCAAGGCCTAGAAAGTTTTGAGGTCAGGTACACATATGTGGAGAAGCAAGTCATTGCAGTCATACGGAGTCTGAAGAAATTCAGGCATATGCTGTCCAATAGCAGAATTCACCTCATGGTTCCACATCTCGGCATCAAGGATTTCTTGACCAACCGTGACCTGAATGAAAAGAGAGCAGAGTGGATCACTAAGGTGATGGAATACGACGTGGATATCGAGATCACCAAGCTGGTAAGAGGGAGAGGCCTGTGTGAACACCTTGCTGCAGACTTCAAACAACAAAAAGAGGACAGTCTGCTAATTCATGATGCAGCTACAGCAGAAGAACCAACTGTCATGAAGGATTGGACATCAAACTTGAGGCATTTTCTTCTCACTGGTGAGTGCCCACAGGGCCTTGATAGGACCAAGAGGAGATATTTCAGACTCTAGTCTCTCCCTTATGTCCTGATTGATGGAGTGTTGTTCAGAAGGGATCTCTCAGGAGTCCTTTTAAGGTGCATAGACACACCTGGTATATACAAAGCGCCATTCCTGCAGGTGACAAGAAGAGCTGTACCTGGAGCGCAGAGGCAGAAGGATGTTACTAGACAGTGTGCTTTTCCTACAGCACCTATGGTAAGTCATTTTTCTGTGTGTTTCCATTAAAGCCTCCCTGTCAAGCTTCCTGCAGTCTGGTCTTTTTACCAGTTAAAGTGTATGTATATGTTCTTATGGTTCAGAGTCTGAGAGTGAGTAGATCAAACTTGTTTGGTGCATCACCCTATTAGGTTAGGTTCTGTTTTTCAGCATCCTTCTCTCTTTTCAACCCCCCCATTATATATGTATATTAGCAACTTACTGGAATAACTCAGATGCATTAAAGGGAGCTAGCCCTTATCTAGAGACTCTCCCCCTAGTTTTGCCAGACCCACAGGCAAGAGGGGAGTTTCCATTGTGACGTGTGGAAGGCAGGAGCTTAGCCTCCTGTCAAGGGTGCAATCCACTGCGTCAACATATCCTTCACAAGCAGGCCTAGGGTTTCAAGGAGAAGGAAGCTAATTTCTAAAGTTGTGCACACAATCAAGGGTCAAAGATCGTACATACAAAGATGCATTAGGTGGGTGCATTGTACTGTATGGTCACAAAGAAGTTATACATCACAAGACAATAACGTCAACCCCAGGGCACTTGCATTTGATGAATCCGCCCTAGGCCTAACATTAGTGACCCTATGTGCATAGACACAGTTCCAAATCCGGATGAATCTCAAACCTAATTCCAATTTATTTTTGTTGTTAGAACATAGTCACAATCAACTAGTGAAACAATAAAGCTAAGTACCTTATCCTTTGTAGTACTTTCCATATATAGAAAACCCAAATATCAAGTCAATTCCAATATTGTACATTCAGATTTATAATTGATTGCCATACATTATAATCTGAATTGATTATTCCAGTTTATCCTATTGTGATTCACATTAATTTAAAAATGGTGTAAACAAACATATTGGAATGTCATAGTTTTCTCTTTTCTAGGTTGACACTGTAGATCATTGTCATCACAGTGTGGTATCAAGCTGTCTTTCAAGACATAATGTCATATGAGATAAGAAATTGTCATCAGCAAAGAACAAAGGGAAAAAATAGCCCTTTTCAAAACTAACATTTTATGTTCAGCTAACAAGTTTATTGTTATACCTAGTAAATCAATAATATTGTAATTGTAGTATAACTATGCGTTCTTGCTATTCAGTCAAAAGGGTTATATACTTAAAACAAACCATGATCTTCATTCTTATTTCAAGAAATAGACACAATACAAAACAGAATAAATGACCCTTACAAACAAAGTCATCAAACAGAAAAAAGGGAGCTATGTGTGTCTGTGTGTGGATATAAAAATGAAGGTATAGCATATATAGGAAAAAGTATGTAATTTTAAAGCTATAGAATAAATACAAAAATGCAAGCAATAGTTCAGGAAAAACCAAGAACAATTTATTTTCAGTCAATGCAAAAGTAGTTTCAAATGAATTTCTCAGTACTTTTTTGTTAATTGAGTTCCATTTATCCCTATATCATGCAGTGTTTTGCCCTGTGCCTAAGTTGTTGATACGTTACTATCTTCTGTTCTAAAAATACATTTAAATTAAACAAATTTTGAATCTACATTAACACTTATCTTCGGGAAGCTATCAAAACTGATTAGTGTCCAAGCAATTCAAAAGTATCCCATAAATTCCACAGCTAAAATGTTGTCCTTACTGGGATCCATTGTCTTCATGTAATATAAAGTATTTTCCTGGGCAATTTGTATTGATACATTCCTTTTATTCCAACCAATAAACATGTTATGTTTGAATAAATTACAACTCTTTTAACCAATTTTTCCCTTGGCCAGCGTTAGATATCTGTGTCAGAAAATGTAATAAACTATGCTCTCTAAAAGTATAAAAGAGCTTAGCAAAGTAGCTGCTAAAATGAATAAAAGTTGCTAATTATAGTTTGTACTTCTAATCAAGTCCTTCCAAGGCAGTGATAGCAACAACTGGAGAAACCAATGATAAATATTATTAAAAAAACAATATGGTAATACTCAATTTATCTTATTTTTCCTGTTCACTCCACCTGCCATTTGTATGATCCTATCAATAAGACAACAAACCTGGCTTCAAAACATCGGGTATAGACAGGATCCCTGAGGTGTTGATTAAAAGATCTAATCCTCCATGGGTATCTCCAATGGTTTTTGCTGCCACCTGCAACGTGTAAGCCATATATCCCAAGGCTGAACAAAATTTATAAAAAGGATATGAAAAAAAACATTACACCAATTGGTATGCAATACAAAAAAGAGAGGAATTAGAGTGTGCCAACATTTTAGAGTAGCTAAGAACCAAATTAATCACAGTTATGTGAGAGACTATATGATCACTCAAAATATCCAAATCGATTAAAGTTGAACTCGAAGTGAATTGAAGTGATGGCATTCATTTCAAAATAACCAAGCAATATCTTCAATTCAAAGAGACTATATGATCGCTCAAAATATCCAAATCAATTAAAGTTGAACTCGAAGTGAATTGAAGTGATGGCATTAATTTCAAAATAACCAAGCAATATCTTCAATTCAAAGATTGAGATTGGCGTGGAGCTCTAAAAATATCTTGCGAAAAAGCAATACTTTTTGCCATCTTTGAAGGGCAAAAGAGGAAAAACAAATAAATAACATGCATGCATGACTTCCATTAGTGGAGCTTTAGTGGTGTCTTTTCTTACCACCACTCATATTGATGGAGTTCATCCAAGTCTTATAGGAAAAGTGGCCCTGCCAACTTCATTTGCATTGTAAAACAGAAATCAGTGAGCATGGCATCTAATCTAACAAACAAGTCCATCCTGAAAGTATACCACAAGGTAATCCCACTGAACTTATTGTGTTTTAAAAAAAATACTTTGGTTATTTCCTAGGCTCCACTTGCAGTCCACCTAAGTTACCAAAAACATAAAACACACAAGAATAGAGAGCATTTTAGTCATCATTGTATATGCCACAATAAAAACAAAAACATGAATAGAGAATGTCATTTTACACTTAACTTATGGTGTACCTATGACTTAATTTAATCTTGGGTTATGTGGGTGGTCAAAGTCAACTGTCGCGCCTACCCTCTTCTCTTTCTATTTGTATGTTTTGCCATGAGATGATCAAGGATCTCTAGAAAGTCCATTGTCAAATCCTACAATGGGACTTAAGCCTGCATTGGAGGTCATGTGCATCATAACTATATATATCAATGAAGACATTCTACTTTCTAGTTGTCTGTGTACTCAAAAATTATGATGACAATGATTGTAATGTCCCCAAAGGGGACGATTTAAACAAAAAAAGGTTTCTCCTAAAATCCACAATTTTCTAAATTTTGAAATTGAAAATCAGCAAACCTGAGCATGCATGAAATGATCCAAAACCCAATAAACCTTAGGCGCCAAAATGCAAGAGATGTGTAGGCAATTTTCAGCCACCAAGTGATCCAAAATTCACCTTAATATGTGCAAATATAAGCAATAATTTGAAAATAAGAAAGAGGTACCTTTTTGCCAGTTTTTGAGGATCAATTGCTATTTTAAAATAGCTGTAAAAATATGATTTTTACCTCAAATACAATTGTTGTTCCTTGATTAATTTATGCTTCAAACCCTTGCCAAATATATGCCACATATGCCAAAAATCAGGGGAAAATTCCAGCGAACCCCTAAGGCCTCCAAAATGGCCCAAAAAATCCTCCAAGCTAATCGTCCAAGTCGCCAAGGTATAAAATAAATAGCTGAATATTTATTAGGCAAAATCGTACCTTTCACAAGTTAATTTGATCAAGAAAACCCTGTCAATGAATTAAATAATAATCTGAAAATTATTATTTAATATTATAGCAAATTAGAACCTCAAAACTTCATCAAATCTTCACCAAACCCTACGCCAATATTAAGGAAAATTATTAATAAATTCTAAAATATTAAATTGATCAAATAATGTAATATCTCATTTTTGAACATTAGAATAATATTATTACCAAAATAAAAGGTATTTCTAAATACTTAAAATAAAGTAATAATAGTCTAATTTGATTTTCACTTAAGTTGGGACCTTTTGAGAGTCACGAGCCTATTTAGCTCTTAAGTGAGTTTATAAGCAAATTGTCCTTATAATCCACTAACTCTCCCTTCATAACAAAAAAGAGGATATATAAGGAGGTTGTGGATCTCATTTGAACATTATGTGAATTTGGATATTTGGAAAAGAAGTCAAGTATGTCAAGCTTGATTGTCTCCGGCATAGTTTCTTGGAGAGTGTTACCCTCCAAGAGCTATAATGCTCTATAAATGGTGTCTATTAACACCACCTATCTATCAAAAATTGTGCTATGCCTTTGAGGATTTATTTGAGGGTTTTTATCTAACATTTGCAGTTGTAGCGATTTGGCTTGGAGGACTATAGCAAACTATATAGAGGGTTTTAGAGGTCATCAAAGATTGGCGATTTGTCTCAAGATCAAAGATTGCTGGTTTTTCCTTGGGCAATTTGTCTAAGGGCTGAGAAAACGTTATTTTGAGAAGTTGTTGGTTAAAACCCTCTCCTAGGGTTTTAATAATTTTCTGTTATTTTTCCCTAGTGGAGCGAATTACCTGTGAGGTAAGATTGCATGTTATTTTGGGTTGATTTATGTTTCAAAAATATTTAAAATTATTTCTATATTTTTCTCAAGAGAGGCGAATTGGTTTGAAGGCTTGAGAGGCATTGTTAAGGGTTTACTTCAAGGGTTTGATATTCAGAAAATTATTTGCATAATTTTGGATGAAAAACTTAGGTTTTCAAAACTTCGAAAAATCATTTGGGGGACCCCCTGTGGGTGAAAAATTCTAAAATTATTTTTATTGAATAGCTGCTATTTTTGTGCTCATTTTGAGTCCTCATTCATATTTAAATTCCAAGTATTTCAGAAATTATGAATTTTCTAAGTTTCAGCTGTTTGAGGTAAAATAATAAAATATTGAGGGCAGATCTGAAAAGAGTAAGGGTATTTTTCAAAGGGCTAAAGCGCTGTAATTCTCAATATTTATTTCAGATTTGTTTGAGTTTGTGGAAAATCCTCTATTTTGGGCTTAGGTCTCACTTTGGGGACATTACAAATAGACCTTGAAAAGGATCTCAAAACACTCCCAAAAGTCTCCAAACCAAGTTGCCCCGCTTGCAAAATTAGTACAAATAATTATCAAAATTATTATGCTCAAGTTGGACCTCAAATAGTCCATCAAACCCTCTCAATAAGTTCACACAGTATATCGCCCCACTCTAGGACAAGTAACAAATCCATCTTTAACAATAAGTGGTGTCAAAAGACACCTTTTGTAGAATAATCAGCGCCAAATCTACGAACACCTATTGGGCATACATACCTGTCATGTCCCCAATTTCTGCCCTTCCTTAGTGACAGCATTTCTAGTAGGGTTGGTCTATTATCTAGTTCCCATAGGCCAGTGGAGCGTAGAGGGAACCAACCCAGGGGCTTTGAGAGTCATGCATGAGCCTCCCAGGTAGTTTGGAGCAGTAGACAACAGTTTCCTACAATTTAGGAGGGATTCCTAATTTGTAGGGATTGACTAGGAGTGGTCTAGGAGGCATTTGGAGACCTCGGTGAACGTTTTGGAGACTTAGAGTGCATCTCCTATTTTTATGAGGCATTCCTATTTTTTACGAGGAACTACCAGTTCGGTGATAGTTCTCTCAGAGGTGCACACAGTAGGGGAGAGTCATTGGGACTCAATTTTGGTCGATTGGGGCCGTCTCTTACTTTTTAGGAGCATCTCTAGATTTTAGGGATGAGACTGCCAGTGGATCCTTGATTTTCGATTTCAGTCACAGACAGATACAAGATGATTTGTTGGTTCGTGATGTCAGTTGGACATTTTGTGGCTACTTGGGTTATATTTTTAATATTTCTTAAGTTTTCGTCTTTTTATTAAATAAGGCTAAGTTGTTAGCCATTTTGGAGTAATAAGGGGTTTTTGGCCTCATTTGGATGCGCACCCTATGGTATGATAGCTCGTTGGAAAAGTCTCGAAATTCTCTAAATCTTTCTCTTTGGTCTCAGGGCAATTCAGTAAACGGATTTTTGTCTATGAGGAAAAGGGTCATTTTCTAGTAACATGACCACTTTAAAATAAGAAATTATAACACCTTCACTTCATAACGCCACTTGGAGACACTTAGGGTTCGCTTTGCAATTGAAAGGGGTTATAAGAAGATGGAAGCTTCATTGTTTGATCATCTTTTGCACACTTAACAACTTGAATTCGGATTTGCTCTGAAAGGGGCGATTTCTAGACTGGGACGCAAACCCCAGGTTAGTGATTGGCTGGGACGTAGCCCTCAGCAATCTTTGGCGCAGCATTTAGACATTGGGCGTGGTGATTAAGGACAGCGGCATCCATTCTCATCAGGGTTTCAGCGTGGCAGAATATCTTTCCAGTTGGGACGTGGTTCATTGCACCCTGTGGGACGCCATTTACAGCAGATACACCACGTGGTGTATAGATTATTGTTTGTATTCATCTCCAAATGTATGCTGGATTTGGGAACCTTCTTCACCTTCCAGCTTGTCATCAAATTTGTATGGCGCTTTGGGAAATATATTGGATTTATTGCTTGGCTCTATAATTCAGATAAATCTGCCTGGTACGGATTGCAATAATTCTGATTTTCACTGCATACTTTATTTATTTCAGTCTTGTTTCATGTTTGTTGTTCTCTATTACTTTTCTATGTATAAATTCATCAAAACACAAAAACAAAAGAAAAAACAAACAAACCCTTCTATAAATTTCCGTTTACTACGGAAAGAAAACATTCAAAAGTAGGAAAACATAATTTCAGAATACAAATTACAGCAAACCTCCAAAAGGGATCCATTAGAGATATTTCAATCCCAATATCTTCTTCAACCATGGAGAAACAATATTAAATTCAACATATATTCAATTGTGATCTTCACCTTGTATTTGTATCTTCCAAAGAGGGCGAACCACCTTGGGGAGGTAAAGTACCTCATAACCCTCTCTTGCTAACTTTTAGGATATCTTTTTCTTTTCTTTGCTTTAGCTTCCAAGTCAAAATTCTTTTTAATTTTACTTTAGGCCTTTTTTGAATTAATTAAATAACTTGCCTCAATAAACTAGTAATTAAAATTATTTTTTGGTAAATTAAATAATTATTTTATATTAGGTCCTTACTTCAATAATTAAATAAATTGCTCTAATAATTGAAGTGATAAAAATAACTTTTCAAGCAATTTATTAATTATAAAATGCCTTAGAATAATCATTAAAATTACCTTAATTTTTCAAATTGTTAAAACTGTTGGGCGATCAAACCAACAATAGATTACACTTGTGAAAGCAATAAACGCGGAAATAAATCAGATAGATAAGTAACTAGAATGATAAATAGCACAGAACAAGATATACAAGAAAACACCCTGAAAACTTGTATTGAAACTCTTTACAATAAGAATACAATGAAGAAACTTCGTTCTTCCACACCTCTCTCAGATGCACACAAGATCTCTCACTAGATCTCTATTCCTCAAGAGCTCTCTCTCAAGTACACTCAAATCCAACAACCTGGATTGATGCAACTCTGTACTATCCTTCAAACATTCACAATGTTCTACTATTATAGTTCTACACTCTTCTACATTCTAAGCTAAGAAGATCTTTCCTACATATAAAAATAGGAAACTTGAGCATGCTCTTACAACAAACAGTTAAGCCTCTTCAACAAGGGCTCTAAAAATAATATTGCTAATAATAGAGACGCGAGCTTGAGACTACAACTCAAACTCATCATGCAAACACTCGCTGCTGTCCACAGAAATAGCTTTCTGGACACGCAGGTAACCGACGTCGGTTCCTGCCTGTTCGCCTGTGACCGTCGTCGGCCGACCCTACTGTCGATGTCGGCGCCTCTGCAACTACTACTGACCGACGTCGGTCGCTCCTGACCGACGCCGGCGTCTGTGTAGACCCGAACCTATTTTAGTATGCTCCTTGGTGAAGCTTTTAGCTCCACACCCTAACAATCTCTCACTTGGAGATAAACCAGCTGCACCAACCTGTACAGCAACATCTTCTAGCTCCTCCATCTTCAACTCAATTATGAAGACCAATAGAAGTTGAATGAAGATTCAACTTCTCCTTCGTAACCGGCTTTGTTAGCATATCAGCAGGATTCTTGTCTGTATGGATCTTCTCCAGCTTCAACTCACCATCTTCCAATACCTGCCGTATGAAGTGGTACCTTAGCTGTATGTGCTTGGTTCTAGAATGAAAGGCTGAGTTCTTAGCTAAATGGATTGCACTCTGACTGTCACTATACAATCTGCAACTCCCATGCTCCCTTCCAAGCTCTTCCATGAACCGTGTCATCCATATCATCTCCTTGCTAGCTTCTGTAGCTGCAATATACTCTGCTTCTGTAGTTGACAAGGCAACAACCTTCTGCAACTTAGATATCCAACTAACCGCTGTTCCACCTACAGTAAAAACATAACCTGTGGTGCTCCTCCTGCCATCCAAATCCCCTGCCATATCTGAATCTACATAACCATGTAGAGAAGTATCTGAACCTCCATAGCATAAGTGCCTATTGCTGGTTCCTCTCAGATATCTAAGGATCCATTGAACTGCCTTCCAATGTTCCTTACCTAGATTGGCCATATACTTACTTACTACTCCCACTGCTTGGGCAATGTCTGGTCTAGTACACACCATTGCATACATCAAACTTCCTACTGCGGAAGAATATGGAACCTTACTCATGTACTCTACCTCATCATGTGAATTGGGACATTGTTCTTTACTTAATTTAAAATGTCCAGCCATAGGTGTACTTACCGGTTTTGCATCCTGCATATTAAACCTCTCCAACACCTTGTTCACATAATCTTCTTGAGACAATATCAACCTGTGATTTTTCCTGTCTCTCCTAATGCTCATGCCAAGGATCTTCTTCGCTGCTCCCAAATCCTTCATAGCAAATGTTTGAGCTAACTTCTCCTTAAGCTCTGAGATATCCTGCATGTGAGACCCTGCAACCAGCATGTCATCTACATACAACAATAGAATAATATATCTACCGTTATCAAATCTCTTGAAATATACACAATGGTCCGATTGACACCTACTGTAGCCGTGCTCAGTCATAAACCTGTCAAATTTTAAGTACCATTGCCTTGGAGCTTGCTTGAGGCCATACAAGCTTTTCTTTAACCTGCACACAAACTTCTCCTTACCCTTGACCTCGAATCCTTCTGGCTGTTCCATATAAATTTCCTCATCCAAATCTCCATGAAGAAATGCTGTTTTAACATCTAGCTGCTCGAGATGCAAATCCTCAAAAGCAACCAAAGACAATACAACCCTTATTGAAGTCATCTTAACAACAGGAGAAAAAATCTCACCAAAGTCAATACCTGGCTTTTGTGCAAATCCTTTCACTACTAATCTGGCCTTATATCGCATCTGTCCATCCTCACTTTCCTTCAACCTGTAGGTCCATCTGTTCTTCAGTGTTCTCTTACCAGCTGGCAATTCAACCAAATCCCATGTTTGGTTCTCTCTTAAGGACTCCATCTCCTCAACCATGCCACGCTCCCACTTACTCCTGGACTCCACCTGTAATGCTTCTTCAAAACTCTCTGGTTCTCCACCATCGGTTAGCAATAAATAATATAAGGAAGGAGAATATCTAATTGGAGGCTTACTTACCCTTTCAAACCTCCTGATGGGTGTTTTGGACTTGTTCTCAGCAATCTGTCCACCCAAATTTTTTAACAGTGACCGACCTCAGCCACCTGTAGACCTGTCATCGGTTCCTGGTGTGCCGACGTCGGTCTCTGTATGACCGACATCGGTTTCTGTACTGCCGACGCCGGTTCCTAACCTGCCGACGTCGGTCTCTGTGTTTTCCTGCAAGTGATATTTCTTTTTCTCGCGAGCTCATTTTGGACCATAACTTCGTCCAATTCACTATTGCTCTGCCCAGATTGATCCAGCTTCCTTATCTGATCACTGTACATCACTCTTTCATTGAAAACAACATCACGACTCCTGATTACCTTGTTAGTTCCTAGATTCTAAAATCTGAAACCAAAATCATCTGAGCCATAGCCTATAAATGTGCACCTCATAGACTTAGGATCAAGCTTCTTTCTATTTTCCTTATCTATATGCACAAAGGCTTCACTACCAAAAACTTTGAGATATGAGAGATCTACCTTTTTACCTGTCCATGCCTCTTCTGGAATTCCACCATCCAGAGCTGTAGAGGGTCCTCTGTTAATCAGGTACACTGCGGTGTCAACTGCTTCTGCCCAAAACTCTAAGGGCAACCCTGCATGCAATCTCATACATCTTGCACGCTCCATGATAGTTCTGTTCATCTTTTCAGCAATACCATTCTGCTGAGGTGTCCTTGGAACCGTCCTTTGCCTACGGATTCCATGTGTATAACAATACAATTTGAACTTAAGACTGCAGAACTCACCGCCATTATCAGATCTCAGGCACTTTAATTTTCTGCCTGTTTCATTCTCAACCATAGCCTTCCAAAACTTAAAAGTCTCAAAAACATCAGATTTCTTTTTAATACAGTAGATCCATACCTTTCTTGTGGCGTCATCTATGAATGTAACATAGTACCGTGATCCGTCAATAGAGGCTACCTGAGCCGGTCCCCACACGTCTGTGTGAACAAGCTGCAACTTCTGTCTTTGCTTAGTAGACCCGGTCTTGAGAAAACTAACCCTTTTTTGTTTTCCAAATACACAATGCTCACAAAATTCTAGATCCATACTTTTCAAATCTGAAAGCATACCTTTAGACTTAAGAATTGACATCCCCTTTTCACTCATGTGGCCAAGCCTTGAGTGCCACAATTTACAATCCACACCTGAAGTAGATAAAACTGAAGGAGATTTGTTAGTAACACAATTACACAAATAGAGAGTACCTTCTCTCTTACCTCTGGCCATAACTAGTGCACCCTTGGTCACCTTCCAAGAATCTGCTGTGAGAGTTACTGTACAACCCTCATCACCTAGCTTACCTGCAGAAATCAAATTTCTCTTCAAACTAGGAACATGCATCACATCTCTCAACACCCATGTGTTGCCATTCTGCATCTTCAGCTGCACTTTACCTTTGCCAGTAATCTTACAAGGCTCATCATCCCCTAAGTACACTATTCCAAAATCTCCATGGATATAATCACTGAAAAATTCTCTGTTAGGGGTAGCATGGAAAGATGCACCAGAATCTAATACCCAAGATTCTATGTTATTATGCAAAGAGAAAATTAAAGCATCTTGTGCAATACCTGCAACCTTGGCTTCTTCCTTTCTTTCGTGCTGATTGTCCTCCTTAGACTTTGACCAGCAATCTCTGCTTATGTGCCCCATCTTTCCACAATTCCAGCATTGTGGCTTCCTGCCATTCCTGGATTTGGATCTTCCTCTCACCTTAGACTTAGATCTTGATCTCCTCTTGCTCTTTTCTTTTTGCCTTCCCCTGCTCTCAAAATTTAAAGCGTTCCCAGATGTCTCTTCTGTGCTTTTCCTGCGTATTTCCTCATTCAAGATAACACTAACAACATCCTCTACTTTCAAAATATTTGATGCAGATGCAGTATTAGAAACTGTCATTACTAAGCCATGCCAGCTTTCAGGCAAAGAACATAATATCAAAAGAGCTTTTATTTCATCTTCAAATACAATATTGACAGAACTTAACTGATTAACAATTCCATTGAAATCATTCAGATGAGTAGAAACAGATCCACCTTCATTCATATGCAAATTAAATAACTGCTTCATAAGATATACCTTATTTGAAGCTGAGGGTTTTTCATACATATTTGCTAATGTAGTCATCAACTCTACCGTTGTTTTTCCCTGTGACAAATTAGATATCACAGTGGAGGCCAGACTCAGTCTTATAGACCCAAGAGCCTTTCTGTCAAGAACTTCCCATTCTTCATCCTCCATGTCCTTGGGCTTCTTTGCTATCCCACCTAACGGTAAGTAGAGATCCTTCTGATACAGATAGTCCTCTATCTGCATTCTCCAATCTTGGTAGTTCTTGCCATTAAACTTTTTCATTCTCAACTTACTTTCTTCTGCCATTGCTTCTCCCACTCAAACAGAAATCCCTGCAGAAACCCCTGTGAGCAACCTGTAACCTGTAACCTGTAACCAAAGCTCTGATACCACTTGTTGGGGGATCAAACCAACAATAGATTACACTTGTGAAAGCAATAAACGCGGAAATAAATCAGATAGATAAGTAACTAGAATGATAAATAGCACAGAACAAGATATACAAGAAAACACCCTGAAAACTTGTATTGAAACTCTTTACAATAGGAATACAATGAAGAAACTTCGTTCTTCCACACCTCTCTCAGATGCACACAAGATCTCTCACTAGATCTCTATTCCTCAAGAGCTCTCTCTCAAGTACACTCAAATCCAACAACCTGGATTGATGCAACTCTGTACTGTCTTTCAAACATTCACAATGTTCTACTATTACAGTTCTACACTCTTCTACATTCTAAGCTAAGAAGATCTTTCCTACATATAGAAATAGGAAACTTGAGCATGCTCTTACAACAAACAGTTAAGCCTCTTCAACAAGGGCTCTAAAAATAATATTGCTAATAATAGAGACGCGAGCTTGAGACTACAACTCAAACTCATCATGCAAACACTCGCTGCTGTCCACAGAAATAGCTTTCTGGACACGCAGGTAACCGACGTCGGTTCCTGCCTGTTCGCCTGTGACCGTCGTCGGCCGACCCTACTGCCGACGTCGGCGCCTCTGCAACTGCTACTGACCGACGTCGGTCACTCCTGACCGACGCCAGCGTCTGTGTAGACCCGAACCTGTTTTAGTATGCTCCTTGGTGAAGCTTTTAGCTCCACACCCTAACAAAAACCACTTTTCTAATAATTCGAATAATTATCCAAAATAGTTCCATTTTAATACTTAATTAAATTGTCTTATATTTTCAAATGATTAAAAACACTATTCGGACAATTAATAATTAACTAATAAAATAAAATACCAAAAGGAATCCTTTAGTCTATGGGGAACTAGACTAAAGATAGACAAATGATGTGGAAATTGGGACATTACAATCCTCCCCACTCAAAATTATTTGTCAAGCAATTGCAAAATCCAAGTAGTTGTCCCAACACACCTTATCAAACAATATCCACATTTACCTGTTTCTCAATGAAGGAAATCCTCGAATGGCTTCTTCATACTGTTGTTCTTGTACTTTGGGGGCTGCCTCCAAGTGATAAACGTGTCCTTATAGCCTCCCAAAGGCTTCAAATGTTCCCAATCAACCACCCCTTTCAATACCAAGTGGTGGATGAAGAAGCTCCTTTCCCTTATACACTCCAAGGAAGTGATATGTGGCCAAAAGTTGAAATAAAAGACATATTAGAATTTGATTACCTTGCTGCCCCGAGGGTAATGACCCCTCAAATGTCATGCTATAACTCTCCAATCATGCAAAAAGAAATCAGCTAGGTACCATCTTGTAAACTTACCATGATGTGAGGTCTCAAGATAGTACAATTCAATATATATGGGCCTCCTTATGCATGCCATGTGCCCTACCAAAGGCTGCCCCTTATCAACATTCCCATGCATGCATGTAACACTCCATAAGCCCATCAAGAGACCCCAAATGCTTATCAAGGAGAGTTGTATGCTCTTTGTGCATGTGCTACTTCTATTACTCATGAATGGAACCCAAACATGCATGTTTCCAAAACCTTATGAAAGATGGAATGTACCCCAAAAATCAGTCTTTCCTCCTTCAAAGTACATGCCTAATTCTGATTTTTCGTGATGACAAGATTCAGAATTAATACTTGCATTCTCTCATCTTCCTATGAACTGGGCAATGCCATCAAAACTTCTTACCTTGCCATACCTGTACCTAGTATGTTGCTCAAAAGAACTCAATGTGTCATACAACTCAAAATAGTAGCTATCATACCTCTTATCATGCTTCTAACTTATCCACAAGGTCCCCTATGAGTTGTAACCTCCCCCCATAGATTGTGCATGCAAATATGTTAGTTGTCATAGTAAAACACAGCCATGCCTCTACTCAAAAATTTCAATTTGTTCATTACCAAGCTGATCCTTAAAGGGCTCTCTAACTCCATGTTTCCCCAACAAACCATCATGGACTTATGCCTTGTATGAAGATTAGGATTGCAAAATTGAACCAAATTAATATGCTTAGCAAGGCTGCCCATAATTAAATTCATCTCATGGAGAAGCATTAGAAGAGGTGTGCTCCCATAGTGTGCATTCCAAGGTGTGTTAGGACCTTCTTTATACCATATTAATCCTTCTTCATTTTGAAAATGCAGTCCTTCCATTTGTAGAGAGAGAACAAGCTTAACCAAATTGAAAAACATACCTTGCAAGTGCATATCATAATCATCTAAACCCATTGGTAGGGATCCCCTTATGTAAGATGTATATCCTTCCTTGGCTGTCCTTTGCTAGCTTCCTCACACATGTATGCATCACCAAACAAACGCCACCAATATTGGACTTTATCTTTTTTTATATATTGCTGGACCTGCCATGTTAATTCAGAATTGTGGGAGCAATTGATTCAAAATTTGTCCATGCATGAACTCTCCCCTTGTGAACCAAAACAGATTCCGAGAGGGCAATATTACGCTTGTATGTAGGGGTTGGAATTGACTAGATATCTCAGAATTTTCTGAGCCATAAAATTCAGACTTCAATTTATCTATTCCAACATATGCATGATAAAAATCAGAACCAAGTAAACTTACCAATTGTTTTGTAAGTCCCCTTTTTTGCAAGCACATGGCTGTCCATGATGTCTCATAATAGCCCTATCATTGTTCCTTTCATCCTTCTTCCTCATACTCATAAAATACCCTTCTATCATGTTGATTGATGAAGATGAAGGATCCTTTGTGTCACTCAAACCATGCAAAATATTATCTCCCACCTTAAACTTTAGTTCCAATGTTAACTTGTGCATGCCTATATTCCTCCATGCCCCAACCAATTATAATTCTTTCTGTTGGTGCCAATAATTGTGAACTTGAATCAAGGAATCCTCATACCTCAATTTTCAAACCATATCCTTCATTTTATCACTTTTAGTGACTTCACTGTCATGTATACAATCATTCGAAGATAAATAGACATTTCCTATCAATAAAAGATCCTTACCTTGCACTTCTTTTAGTTCATGCTCCTTGATTTCCTCTTCTCTTTTATCATCCACTTGCACCTCTATGGGCTGCCCATCAAATTTTGATTTTTTTGTTTCATTAGCTTCCGCATAGGAGTCCTCATAAAGGGCTGTCCCTTCATTTTTTCCCTCTTAACTCTCCATATGGTTCGGTCCTCTCTTCCTCTACATGCTCCACTATCAAATAAGACCTCAATTTTCCCTCAACTAATTGCAAAATTTTCAAACAGCATATGTGCAATTGGAAAAAAATTCTTTTCTAGCCTCAAACCTATCAACAAGAAAGATAATAATGGCTCGAAAAGATCATCACTCTCATTGAGTGTCAACGTCAAGATTTTTTGCATAGAAGCTACAACATTTTTGGTAGGATTCTTACAAGTAATTGCAAGAAAACGTTGAAACATCTTAATAATAAGTTCATCACACTCCATATCTAACATCAAAATACATGACCTAGTTGAAGCCATAGTTTCCAGGATGTTGACCCTTCTAGCCAAGGAGTGTCTGTTGCCGTCTTTGAGACCTTAGAAGCTCTCTACAATCAACAAAAATATTTCTCTCATGATTTTATCACTGTAGGGAACTTCAAGAACCGTCAGTCTTAAAACCTCATTACTACAACTAGTAAGCAAGAGCCTTACCTCCTCATCTGTATCTCTCAAGAATTCATGTTGAACCAAGTAAGTCTTTGAGGGCTGTACCTTCCACTTCATGGACTCATAATGTAATTGATTTACCTTGGATAACCTATATTCTACTTCTTCCAAGGTGCTGATTATATCATCTACTAGTTGGCATAGGTTCCCTAGCCTTCTACCTGCATTGTAGAACCTTTCTTTCTCCATTTCTTCCATGGCTTCTTCCTCTTCCTTGATAACACCGAATCTTTTTATCTACTTGCAACCAAACCTCACAGGTGGATAAGATCAGTGCTATGATACCATGTAATGTCCCCAAAGGGAACGATTTAAACAAAAAGGGGTTTCCCCTAAAATACACAATTTTCTAAATTCTGAAATTGAAGATCAACAAACCCTAGTATGCACAAAATTATTCAAACCCCAATAAACCCTAGGCGCCAATATGCAAGAGATGTGTAGACAATTTTCAGCCACCAAGAGATCCAAAATTCACCTTAATACTTGCAAATTTAAGCAGTAATTTGAAAATGGGAAAGATGTACCTTATTGCTAATTTATGAGAATAAATTGTTATTTTAAAATAACTGTAAAAATATGATTTTTACCTCCAATAAAGTTGTTGTTCCTTGCTTAATTCCTGTTTCAAACCCTTGCCAAAAATCAGGGAAAATTTCCAACGAACCCCTACGGCCTCCAAAATAGCCCAAAAAGTCCTCCAAGCTAATCGCCCAAGTCGCCAAAGTGTAGAATAAATAGCTAAATATTTATTAGGCAAAATCCCACCTTTTACAAGTTAATTTGATCAAGAAAACCTTGTCAGTAAATTAAATAATAATCTGAAAAATATTATTTAATATTATAACAAATTAGAACTTCAAATCTTGACCAACCCCTACATCAATATTCAAAAAAATTATTAATAAATTCTAGAATATTAAATTGATCAAATAGACCCTGAAAAAGATCTCAAAACACTCCCAAAATCCTCCAAACCAAGTTGCCCCACTTGAAAAATTAGTACAAATCATTATCAAAATTATTATGCTCAAGTTGGACCTCAAATAGCCCACCAAACCCTCTCAATAAGTTCACACAGTAAATTGCCCCACTCTAAGGCAAGTAGCAAATCCACTTTTAGCAATAGGTGGCATCAAAAGACATCTTTTGTATAATAATCAACTCCAAATCTGCGAACTATTTGGCATGCATCCCAATATCTTCTTCAAACATGAAAAAATAATATCAAATTCAACATATATTCAATTGTGATCTTCACCTTGTATTTGTACCTTCCAAATAGAGGCGAACTATCTTGGGGAGATATAATACATCATAACCCTCTATTGCCAACTTTTAAAATATTTTTTCCTTTTCTTTCTTTTAGCTCCCAAGCCGACATTCTTTTTAATTTCACTTTAAGCCTTTTTTTAATTAATTAAATAACTTGCCTCAATAAACTAGTAATTAAAATTACTTTTTGGCAAATTAAATAATTATTTTATATTAGATTCTTGCTTCAATAATTAAATAAATTGCTCCAATAATTGAAGTGATAAAAATAACTTTTCAAGCAATTTATTAATTATAAAATTCCTTAGAATAATCATTAAAATTACCTTAATTTTCCAAATGGTTAAATCTAATTTTTCGGTAATTCAAATAATTATCCAAGATACTTCTATTTTAATACTTAATTAAATTGTCTTATATTTTCGAATGATTAAAATCACTATTCGGGCAATTAATAATTAACTAAAAAAATAAAACCCCAAAAAGAATCATTTAGTCTATGGGGAAGTAGACTAAAGATCTTCAATCCTAGCTTCACAAATGATGTGAAAATGGAGACATTACAATGATATATTGTAGGTAATGATTTAATTGGTTGTATGTATTCTTGTTCTATTTCCACTACATCCTCTGTTGGTGTATAATATGTATACATTCCTGGTGTTGTTTCCACTTCAAGTTCATGGCCCACATGAAACATTGGTCCCATCATCATCCATTCTTATCACCACCCATTGACATCTCTCAATTTTTATCCTTTGAAGAGAATAAATTTGTACAATTCAGTCTGTAGTGTTATGTCGACAAGAAGCACAAATTTCATAAACAGCAGTGGAAAAGAGAATTGAAAAATATTGATGGGTCGAGAAGCCAACATATGTGAAGCTCACAAAAGACGAGAACGAGTAAGAGGTAGAACTCAATATTTTATAGGATCTAGCCCTGAAACATAGACACAAAATCTTGTCGACCAGGTCGCCAACAATCTTGTGAAAATTATTAATAAACATAATAAACTAATTACAATAAGTAATTAGTGCACCAAAATAATTAATAAATATATGTAAATGCAATAAAACAAATAAATGCACTGACACCCCATATAAGCGAAGCTTAGGTAGGGCTATGCAGACAAGAGTCTTGATAATGTGTAGCCATATTAGTTACTCTATATAAATAGATGAGGAAAGGAGAAAACTCGATGAAAAAAAACTCATCCTCAAAATGAAGGTCTAGGAGACCCCCCTTGAAGAACTGATGTCTTTCACCCCCAAAAGAGATCTCAAGTGAAGATACTTGCTCTCAGTGAAAGGTTTAGTGAAAATATCTACAATTTGTTCCTTTATAGGACAATATTGGAGATCAATGATCTCCACTTGAATTAGCTCCCTGATAAAGTGCATATGGATCTCTATGCGTTTGGTTCTTTGATGATGAACTAGATTTTTTGAGATCTGGATAGTGCTTTGGTTGTCATAGTAGATGACTGATGGCTTTTAAAATGGAACACCAAGCTCAATGAGAATATTATGAAGCTAAATAACCTTAGTAGTGGCATTAACAGTGCCATGATACTCAGCCTCTATATATGAAAGAGCAATAACATGTTGCTTGTTGCTCTGCCAACAAATGGGGTCAGATCCAAAGTGAAAGTTGTAACTAGAAGTGGACTTACGATCACCATAATCACCATCCCAATCAGAACTATATATCCAAAAAATTTTGAACTTGTACCTACAATATAGTGAATCCCATATCTGATAGTGCCCTGAATGTAGCTCTAAATGCACTTGGTGGCTCTCTAATGAAGCTCATGTGGTGTTTGCATAAAGTATGAAAGCATTCCAACTACATATGAAATGTTAGGCTGTGTATAAGTCAGATAGATGAGGCTACCTAAAAGCTAGTGATACAATGTGGCATCAACCAAGGTAGTGGAATAATGAACCTCAAGTCTAACCCCATATAAGAAGAGAGTCAGTGCAGGCCTACAATCAGCCATGTGAAATTGAGATAACAATTCCATGGCATACTTGGGATATGAAAGTGTAATCTCAAAAGAAGACTGTGCTATTTGAATCCTAAGAAAATAGTGTAATAGGCCCATGTCTATCATAGAAAGCCTTTCATGAAGTGCAGTCTTAACACTATTGATGATGGATGTTATGCTCACTATAATAATGAGATCATAAACATAGTTAACTAAGTACAATAGTGAATCCTCCTACCATAAAAAATAGACATTTAGATCCGAGTGACATCTTGATAACCCAAATGAAAGAAGAAATGTGTCCATCTTGGAATACCAAGCCCCTTGAGCTTGTTTTAGACCATAAAGAGACTTCTACAAGTGGCACACTAATGAATAATCCTAAGCAAACCCCTATGGTTAATCCATATATATCTCCTCATGAATATCCCCATGAATAAATGTGCTCTTCACATCCATCTAATGTACATCCCAACCATGAGCTACACCAATAGCTAGTATCAATCAAATGGAATTCATCTTAGCAACAGGTGCAAAGGTTTATGTATAGTCAATGCCTTCTACTTGGGAAAAATTGTTATCCACTAAGCGTGCTTTACACTTATCAATATTTATATCTGCTACAAAATTAGTCCAATATATCCACCTACATCATACTAATTTTCTTCCCTTAGGAAGAGGAACAAGATCCCAAGTGTTGTTTCTAATCAATGAGTCATACTATTCTTCCATTGCTAAATCCCACTCAACTATCCTTGTGGCTTCCTAAAAATATTGTGGATCAGATGCTGTGGCAATGTAGGAATGTATAAGATCATGTTGTAATCATGTTCTCCTTCTATCTAATGGATCCCTAACAAGAGGGTCTACATCCACCAAATTTTTTCTAGCCCATAAATGCATCAATGGGTGAGGATCTAGAGGAGGAGGAGGAGGAGGAGGAGGAACATGACCTACTAAACCCTACTAGGGAGGTATTACCTCATCATCCTTGTGAGTATAAGAAGTAGGGGTATCATCATCACTACTATCTAACTATTCTAAGGAATAAGAATGAGAAATGTTAGAAGACAAGTCTAAAAGACTTTCTTCAAAGTAAACACTTCTCACTATAATAAGCTCATGTGAATCTGGATCAATGAGCTGATATCCCTTAACACCATCAGGATATCCAACAAATATGCAAGTTTGGATTTATTATTTTAAAGTGTGGCACTTGTCTAAAGGTATGTGAGCCCATGTTGGGATATTGAAGACTCTGAAATGATGCACATCTGGCTTCCTATTGCACCAAGATTCAAGAGGTGTTAACGCCTTTAAAGTTTTGTGATGAACTCTATTCTATATATATGCAACACAATTAATCGCTTCTACCCAGTACTTAGGTACTAATTATTTTACATGAATCATATAACTTGCCATCTCTTTTAAGAATCTATAATAATTAACTTATAGTATATTTATTATTATTAAAAACTATGAAAAAACATCGATATTAAAAACTATGAAAAAACACCAAAAAACATTTTGGTTATATAGCGTTCAATCAAGATTTCAAGTTCAGAACATGATGGGAGTTTTTAATCCATGGACCAAATCCAATTTGGTGATATTGATAACTCAAATATTTTTTGGTCGAGAAAGGGTTATTAAGATCTTTGACTTTCAGATTCTTAGTGCTTTACTTATACGTGATCTATGTAGGTTTAGTTTAAAGGGTCAACCATTAAAGCTTTAATGGTATTTACATTACCATTACTTATATATTATTTAAATAGTCACTCTTTAGTTCAAATAAATTGATTAAATTTGATACAGATGGAAATATCTATACATCATTTTGGGTTTTGAAATAAAAATGTGTTGCTATTTTTGCATATGTTTATGTCTTTGCCAAAAAAACAAAAGAAGATATCAATGTTGCTTGCTCAATCCAAAAGAGTATTTTTGGTTTTTCTCAAGTTTTGACACAAATTTGAATGTTAAAAGTGATATAATCTCAGAGAACCCAAAACCAATAAGTTGGGAAAGTCATTCAGAGAACATTTTGAATGATATTGAATGTCAGATTGATTCAACTTTTAATCGACTTAAAATGAGTATTGGGAACCTAGAAAACTTTGTGGATGGATTATAATAAATGAATCTATTAATATAAATGGAACAAATCAATTAGAAGAAGAATCAGTTCAATCAAGAGAATTTAATTTATCTTCAAGACCAGACAATTCTAAAATTATAGAAATTGAAAAAGAAATTGAAAAAAATTCAGCTCAAACAAGAGAATTTGATTTATCTTCAAGGCTAGAAGATTTTTTAATTGGATAAATTGAATAAAAATCAACTCAAACACAAAATCAAAAATTTCCTAGTAAAAAGCTATTTAAATGGATGAATATAGTCTTTAATTTTTGAATTAAAGAAATCAAACAAGAAGAATCAATTCAAATAAAAGAATCTTATTCATTCTCAAAGTCAAAATTTTAGAAAGGATTGTTTGATCATTTTTCAATAGATGAATTATTGTATAAATGTTAGTACTACCAAAAAACCCATTGAAAAATTCAAATTGTTTAAAAGGTGACAAGATGCTTTTCAATATTTCAGGAGATTAGAAAGGAATGTGATAGTTGATCTATGGAAGGTCAAAACATATCTTCAAAATTCTTCTACAAATTTTGATATTTCATCAAATCCTAGATGGAATATTAGAAGAGATATAAATCAATTTAATTGTATTTAATTTTTGAACCGGAGTTCATCTTTGATATCTTCTTCATCCTATGATGAAAACAAAGAACAATTCTCATTAAACAATGATTTTTAATTGAAAGAAAAATATTCTAAAAATAACGGAGCAATTTGCTCTATCAATAACTAAGCCTAATCAGGCTTACAATATTGAAATAGCCATAGATATGGATTATCACATGAATAAATTCTATGAACTAAATAAGAATATATTATTGAATCAAAATTTCAACTACAGAAATCAATTGAAAGAGAATTCTTTCTTTGTGTTACTCAATATTATTGATAAAGAGAATCAATATGTAGATCGAATAATAACAAAGAATGATGGAACTGAAACCTTGATATGACTAATATTGAATCAATATAAGATTAAAGTTGATGAGCATCTTGAAAAATCATTCAAGAGATTATATTTTTTGAATAACACATTATTAAATACTCTTTATCCAAATTATTTAATGAGTACTCTAATTACTCTTTATGATCGGATCCTGCATTGGTCAATTTAGAATCCAAAACTGCATTGGATGAGTCTCTTTTTTCAAAAGTATTCCAGAAGTACTATTTGGAATGGAAAAAAATATTTAAGATATTTTATTTTGAATTGACAAAGTGATTTATTATATTCTATTTAATTAAAAGTTTCAATCAAAATTTGAAAGATCAAATTTGAACAAATTGGATAAGGAAAGATATTTTGAATAATAGAACAAAAGATGCAATTAACCAGCATTCATCAAGTTGGAAAAAACATCATAAAGAATGGTTCAATCACTCTATTCTTCAAACTTCCAAAAATATAAATCAAAGTTTGAATATTTATGCATTGTCTAGTCAGATCAAATATTTTAAAAAAGGGTTGAAATGTCTTGTGTCTATTTCTAAAGAAAACAATTTGAAAAATAGAGTGTTTGATCCAATTAAATTATGTGTTACTCAATAATTTGGTTGGTCTAGAAGTACCAATAAAAATTTTGGTATCATTTTGGATGATAATGTTAAAGATATCAAACCGATTAAAAATTCTAGCAAATCTAAATCAATTCCTAATTTTTCATAAAGATTAGAATCCTTGATCGATGAAAGAATACTGGCCTCATTAGGTTTGAATGAGAAACTGATGAATCAATTGATTATTGACTTAATCAATAATGAAAAAAATTACATGGAATTCTTTGATAACACTCGTATTTTGACAATATTTAATGATCAAGACAATTGGTTAAATCCTTTAAAACTATCTAATCAAAACTCATTGAGAGTTACTTTTTGCAAAGCAAATACATTTGAATTTTTAGATTATTTACATCATCCTTGTTTAAATTATAAACAAAGTTTAGTTTCTTACATGGAAAGGATTCATATCAAAAACAAGAATCTTATATATGGATAATTATTTAATCTTGTTCCCATCTATAACAAGATCTTTTCTTGGTTTATTAGACTTGTTCACTTAGAGAAAGAAATTATTTCACTCATCAAGTCACAAGTAAATTTATTATTGGCTAAATATTTACATGACCAAGTGTTAATCCATGAGTTGTACAAATCATCAAATTTACTTACTCAATTGAATGCATTTGTTCATAGTAAAATAAATATTTCCTCAATTGAAAAGATATATAAAACTTCTTTAATAAGCCAACAAATCATCAATTTTGACAAAAGTTTTTGCCATCCTTTTTTAACTAGTTTACATTCATAAGAAAACAACCCCAATCAGTACCCTAAAAAGGGTTTTAATTCAAACTTGGGTCTGATTCAAAATCAATCTTATCAAGATGATTTACTATCAAAGATCTCTTTCAAACCGAACAAAATTATAGAAAAATAAAAATATAGTTCGGTAGAAAGTCTAAAAAAATAATTAAATATAAAATCATAGGTGATAATTTAAAGAAATTAAAATTCAATATTCTCCTATTTTATAATATCTCTCAAATAGATATGATTTTTGAGAAAAGGGATATGTTTCAAACATATACATCATGGTTTTTTACTTCTACATGGTGGAAATATATTGACAATTTATTTTGTATTACTTTTCTAGAAATACTAATAAGTATTAGTGATCAATTCAATATCATTTGGCATGATATTACACATAATTGGAATCATACTTTGAATATTTTGTGGGCACTCTCTCATCAATTCTGGAAACTTATAGAATGGGAAGTTAGAGTGAAAATATCTCAAAATTGAAAATGTTGTTATCTTATTGGAATCTTTTGGATTGGAAAGAACCAATTAATCAAATGATATTTAAGGGAAAGGATAAGTTAATATCATTTGATACATGGAAATATATATGAAATGTTTGGGAGTAAAATAAATTTATTTGTATTTTCATTGGATTTTTCTTCTCTATTTCCTACATAGTTCCCTTATGTTTGATTCAATTTTATAGCAATGTCAAGCTTTTCAAATATTTAGAGTATGAGCCCTACTTTATGAAGGTAGGATAAATCATGCATTCTTTTAAAATGCTCAGATTTTATTATAATTTCTCTTGGTATGGTTACTGGCTGACATTCCTTGATTATATAAGTATGGATATGGATCATAATGATATAGGATTATCCCAAATATTTAAAATTTGGTATGTCAAAAATTGGAAATGGTCTTCTTGGCCTTTTAAAAAGTGTAAGAAATTGAAATCACTTTTAAATAATATGGAGTGGATGATTTATTTTTGAAAGAGAAGAGATCATTTTAAATACAAGAACGAATCTCTCAATTTGAGTCAAAGTTAACTCCCCCTAATGGTTTATTTTCTCAATATTTCAAAAAAGGGAAACACCTATGACTTCTTTACTTTAGATATATAGTTGAAACTATTCAGCTAGGTCAAATGAATAAAATAAGTCTGATGAATTATGAGTTTGATTCCTTTTCTCTAATAGAATGGTGGGTCTTATGTGCTTTTCAATAGAATATTACATCTCTACCAACTCACCCATATCTATTTGACTAAGTGAGATTTTTCCAACTTGATTTGTAAACTGAAATTACAAGTGTAGTACATTCACAAAACACTTTTTCACGTTTAAGAGATCCTTCAATTTCTCGCTTTTTTTGTTTAATTTTGTATAAAGAAATTAAAACCAAAATTAAAATGAAGATCAGAATATAATAATAATCAGAGAAAATCATAAGAAATCACCAACAAATTGATAACAGAGTTCGGCTTTAATAGCCTATGTCTCTGGGTTCGTTCGAAGTGAGCACCATTCTCATTAATTTTGTGCAAAAAATGGCTTCTAAAATCAATAAAAACATTCAATTAACCTTCTTTGATCTCTATTTTCCTGTAAATATATCTCTAGGACCAAAAACTAATGGCCCAAGGCTGTATAAAGCAATAACAAGACTCTAACCTTCTTAAATCTCTTTACATAGTCAGCTTCCTGTGTCTATTCAAGTAGATTTTCATCTCTTTTATAACACTTCGACCTTTGTGGCTAAAGCGTTCAAATCATTAACCTTTTGTGCCAAAGGTACAGGGTTCAAAACCATCGGCCACCTTTCTAGGTGCTTGGGAACTGTCGGCCTTCTTTCTAGGGCACGTTTTGACTTGTTTTGTCCCACATTTGCTAGGAATTCAGTTTTCAATGCTTCAAATAGACAAGTTGATCCCCTTTTCAAATGCCTAAGAATTAGGTGCCAACTTAGACTACCGCTTAGACTTGGTCAATGCATGATTGGTGGGGTGATGTGGCAACTTGTGCAAGTTGGCCTTTGGCGCCTTGTTTCAAAGTGATAAACATTTGAAAATTTCTCAAATAACATGTGAATAAAAAACACCAAACCAAAATTTTTTTTGCACCTAATTATTTTGCCACATGTTAAATGGATATTGGTCCACTTGGCATATTTCAATAGTGCCATGTCACTTTCAACACCCTTTTTTTACTTGTCGCAAGATTTCTTCAACTAGCTATATCTTGAGCATCCAGACTCCATTTTTCATCCCGAAAGAAGCACTAGAAATCTCTCGACGAATTATAAAATGTGAAAATGATTCAAATAGAATTTAAAGACTTTGAAAAATGGAATAGTACATGGATCCACCTGGATCATTCTTCCCCACTGGGAACTTTTGGACCTCCAAAAGTTGAAATTAATTGGTAATGAGTTGAGGGTATTTTTCCCTCACCTTTCTGACTTCCATCCATCTGGCCTTGCTTGGGTGCATCCCTTTGAGACCAAAATGAATATATTTAGAATTATGTCTTTGTGAAGTCTGCATATTCCTATCAAGTATAGTATCTTCCTGTAATTCTATTAGATATTTAGGATAAAAATCATCAATGAAAGGAATGGATACACTTTTATCATGATCAATTATCATTGGAGGCTCATACAATTTTAGATTTTCCACATTTACAACTGAATAAATCTACATGTAAAATGGTAAATCTAATCGGAAAGCATTTGTGCCAATTTTTTTCATTATCCGAAAAGGACCATACCGGATTGGTTTCAAATTTTTACCTTCACCTGTCAGTCTTTCCTTACTAATGTGAAGCCATACCATATCACCTACAACAAATTGGTGATCAATACGATGTTTTTCATGCCTGGGTTTGTACTTAGCTTGACTTTTCTTCAATTGAGTATGAACAGTCTGATGTATGAGTTGTATTTGTTCAATGAACTTCTTAGCTCGAATGGCTTCTTTTGGTTCACCAACCACTGTATCCTTTCCATAGCAAACATCTAGAGGAGATTTAGGCAAGTATCCATAAAAAAATTCAAATGGAGATTTCAAAGTAGAAGAATGAAGTGCCTGGTTATATGCATGCTATATGTAACACAATTGTTCATCCCATAACTTTGGATTTTTATTGCTATAACCCCTAAGCAAATGTACCACAGTGCGGTTCACAACCTCTATTTGTTCGTCGGTTTGTGGATGAAATGCAGTGCTCTTTTTTAATTTAGTGTCCATTAGTCCCCACAAAGTTGACCAAAAGTCCCCAATAAATCAAGAATACCGATCAGAAATAATTGAAGTAGGCAAACCAAAATGAACCCATACATGTTTAAAGAACAAATGTGTAGTGCCTTCGCTAGTGATTTTCTTACTGCAAGGAATTAAAACACACATTTTGCTAAATCTATCCAAAACCACATATAAATAGTCATGTTTTCTTTGTGTCATAGGCAACCCCCCCCCAATCCATGGAGATACTTTCCCAGGGGTGAGTAGGAATAGGTAGAGGAGTATAAAGTCCCAGTTTCTTGTTACTAGGTTTACTTGTGGCACAAAGGGTACATCCCTTTATATATTTAGCAACATTTTTCCTACATATGAGGCTAGTAACAATACATTTTCAAATGTGCAACCATTTTAGCAACTCCAAAATGGCTAGAAAGAAGAGAAGTATGTGCTTCTCTAATCATGTGCACCCTCTCATTTTGAGGAATACATAGTTTACCCAAATGATAGAAAAGATCATTGTGTATATGATAGTCCAATTCTTCTACTTGTATACTACTCATCAAGTCTTTATAAACATCCTGAAAATCAAGATCATTCACATATTGTTCTTCATAACTTTCATGAGATAAAGAACCATGTTGTAAAAGAATAGATGCAACAACTATAGGAGGCCTAGATAGCATATTTGCAACCTTATTCTGAATACCTTTTTTATACTTGATCATAAGATGAAATTGTTGTAAGAAGCCCATCCAATGAAAATGTCTAGACTGTTGTAGTTTGGTTTGTGATTGGAGATACTGTAAGGGCTGATGATCTGTATGTATTATTGTTTCTTTGCCCATTAAGTAATGTTTCCATTTTTTAACACTTTAAACCAATGCATACAATTCCTTATCATAAGTTGGATATTTTTTTACTGCACTTGTAAAGGTTTCAAAATGATAACAAATTGGTTTCTTACCTTGCATTAAAATAGCTCCCATAGCATACTCACTTGCATCTGTCTCGATCTCAAATGGTTGTTGTATATTAGGAAGTGCCAAGATTGGAGTAGTACTTATATTTTCTTTCAAAGTGTCGAAGGCTTTTTGATGTTTGCCTCCCCACTGAAGGACCTATTTCACACTTGTCAAAGAAGGCAAAGGTGATGCAATATATGAAAATTGAGCAATAAGCTTGTGCCAAAACTATACTGCACCAAGAAAACTTCTAACCTCAATTGTGTTAGTGGGTGTAGGCCAATTAACAATGATTGCCACTTTTGCAGGATCAATTCTCAATTTATCATGTCCTATAATGTAACCCAAGTATATCAAAGAGGTCTTACCAAATTCACATTTTGACATTTTTAGATAAAGTTTTTCCCTTCGTAATGCATCCATGACTTTCTTAATGTGGATCACATGCCCTTCCCAAGAATTGCTGAAAATCAATATATCATCTAAGTAAACTATAACAAAATCATCAAGGAACTATCTAAAAACATCATTCATCAATCTCATGAATGTAGCCAGGGCATTACACAACCTGAAAGGCATAACAAGCCATTCAAACAATCCCTATTTTGTTTTGAATGCAGTTTTTCCACACATCTCTTTCATTTATTCTTACTTGATGATATCCACTTCTCAAATCCATCTTAGTGAAATAAATAGCATGTTTTAATTGATCCAACAAATCATCTATACGAGGAAGAGGGTAACGATTCTTAATAGTAATTATGTTTAAAGCATGAAAATCAACACACATTCACCAAGTGCCATCTTTCTTTGGAACCAAAATAATTGGAAAACCAACAAGAGATGAACTTGAATGAATAACACCTCTATCTGATAGATCCATTACCTATTTTTTGATTTCCTCATTTTCCACCACTGATAACTTGTACATGCCAATGTTAGGGAGAGGAAAATCATGCAATAGCTGAATTTCATGTTGAACTCCCCTTTTAGGGGGTAAGCCCTTAGGATCCTAAAATACATCATCATAAGTAGAAATGATTTCAACCAATTCATTCTTGTGTCTAGGATCACACTTTTCCAAAGCTTGAGAATATTCTTTTTTCTTAGACTTAATCAACATGAGACAAAAAGTCTTGCTTGAATTAACTAGTCTTTTCATTTGCCCTACTGTAACCAAGGAAAGACTTGTTCTAATGTGATGTGCTCTAACTATATATTCAATGCCATCCTTAACAAGAAAGTACTTATTCTCCTCTCTATAGAAGATTTCTTTTCTATCATAAAGATATGGGCTTCCCAAAACAATCCCACATATGTCCAATGGAACAACATCCAACTCAACCTCATCTACGAACTTGGATGTGATGACAAACCTTAGTCTACAAGTTTGTGAGACTTGTAGCTTTGCATTGTCACACACCCAACCTAGTGGATAAGGCTTTTTATGGGGATTGGTTTGTAAGCCTAGCTTCTTAACAACATCTTCAAAAATTAAATTTGCTTGTGAACCACTATCAAATAGAGTGTCAATCTTAGTATGTTTTGAAACAACTTTAATGTGGTACAATTCATTTCTTTTCTTATCAACATGCACAAAATTTTGTTTAGAAGAAGATGCATCATTTGATGACTTGTGGTAGAAACTGTAAGAGAAAAATCATTATGTAATCCCATAGCTGTAATCTTAGTTTCATCACCTGAATCTGAACCTAAGTCCTGAACCATAACATCAGCCTTCTTTTCTTTTTATTGAAACCTCTTAGGCCTTAACTCAGGATGTAGTTTCCAAAACTTAGACTCATCATGATTTTTCTTGCAATGATTATAAAATGGTTCTCCTTCTTCTTATTTTTTAACAATATAAGTGGATTTCTGTTTACCCTTTCCTGATGAACTTTCCCCTTTGGATTGCTTAACATTAGATTTCTTAATTTTTACTTTAGGAAAAGATTCTTTTGATTGCTTTAATCTAGCCTCTAAATGAGTGGCTTGAACACATACTACATCTAAATTAGTGGGATTTAACATAATAATCATATGTCTTAAGTACCTAGGCAACTCACCTATATATTTTAGCAGCGTTTCTTGTGTGTATAGAGGAACATTTAAAAGTAAAGTTTTTTTCCTAAATTCTTGTGTATAATCTTAAACATTTTGGCCTTTTCCTTGTCTGAAACTTTACCAATCCTTCATGGCTTGTTGCATATAGCCTAAGGATAGAATTGATTTCTGAGTTCTTCAATAAATTCATTCCAAATAGAAATTGAGTTACCTTTTTGAAGCTCAGCTTCCTTCAACTTACTCTCCCACCAGATGAGAGTTATGCCTCCCATATGAAGAGTAGCCAAATGAATTTTTGACTCATCCCTTGCAATCTTTTGGACCCTACAATAAACTTCAATCTGCTTGACCCAATTATCCAACTTTTTGGCATTAACTTCGTCATTAAAAATTGGTAATTCAAACTTAATATCCAATTTTAGTGAAGGGAGAGATTTCACAATTTTTTTACTGTCATTCGATGAAGAAGGTTTTTCCGTTTCTTTACCTTTTGATTCTCATGAATCACCTTATTTTTCATTCTCAGATTTCCTTTGTTTGTCAGGATATAGTTCCTCAACCATGCTTCTCATTTCCATGAAAGCTCGGCGGAAAGCTTGTTCAGATTCCATCTCTTCTTCGGCCATCCTTGAAGCATGCCTTGAACTAATCTATAGATTATACTCAATGATTTTTCCTTCACCCTTTTGAGATTTATACCTTGTCAACATACACTAGCAATCATTATTAAATAACAACCGCTCTGATACCAAAATCTAATCTGTAAACTGAAAATACAAGTGTAGTACATTCACAAAACACTTTTTCATGTTTAAGAGATCCTTCAATTTCTCACTTTTTTTGTTTAATTTTGTATAAATAAATTAAAAACAAAATTAAAATGAAGATCAGAATATAATAATAATTAGATAAAATCATAAGAAATCACCAACAAATTAATAACAGAGTTTGGCTTCAATAGCCTACGTCTCCGAGTCCATTCGAAGTGAGGCCATTCTCATTGATTTTGTGCAACAAATGGCTTCTAAAATCAATACAAGTCTTCAATTCACCTTATCTAATCTATGTTTTCCTGTAAATATATCTCTAGGCCCTAAAAATAATGGCCCAAGGCCGTACAAAGCAATAACAAGACTCTAACCTTCTTAAATCTCTTTACATAGTCGATTTCCTGTGTCTATTGAAGTAGATTTTCATCCCTTTTATAACACTTAAACCTCTATGGCTGAATTGGTCAAAGAATTAACCTTTTTCACCAAAGGTGTAGGGTTTAAAACCATTGGCCACCTTTTTAGGTGCTTGGGAACTGTCAGCCTTCTTTCTAGGGCACATTTTGACTTGTTTTGTCACACATTTGTTGGGAATTCAGTTTTCAATGCTTAAAATAGACAAGTTGATCCCATTTTCAAATGCCTAAGACTTAGGCACAAACTTAGACCACCTCTTAGACTTGGTCAATGCATGATTGGTGGGGTGACATGGTGGGTGATATGGCAACTTGTGCAAGTTGGCCTTTGGCACCTTGTTTCAAAGTGATAAACATTTGAAAATTTCTCAAATAAAATGTGAATAAAAAACACCAAACCAAATTTTTTTTTGCACCTAAGTATTTTTACATGTGTCAAATGTCTATTGGTCCACTTGGCATATTTAAATAGTGCCATGTCACTTTCGACACCCTTTTTTTACCTATCGCAAGATTTCTTCAACTAGCTATATCTTGAGCATTTGGACTCCATTTTTCATTCTGAAAGAAGGGATAAAAATCTCTCAACAAATTCTATGATGTGCAAATGATTTGAATAGAATTTGAAGACTTTGAAAAATGTAACAGTACATGGATCCACCTGGATCACAACTCTACTTGTTACCATCCCTATCAAATCAAATTTTATTGATAGACCAAGTTGGGATCCAAACAATTTTAAGTTTGAATTCAATGATATTTATAAATTACTTCCTTATAATATAGGAAAATATATTATACAAAATAAACTAATGTATTTCAAGAATTTTATAAATCTTAGAATGGATTTACAGAGTCAAAGAGCATACTATTTGCATGACTGGTATTTAGAACTTTCAATAGATGGAACAACTATGAAGGAATTAACTATATTATATCATATTTTGGGTTGCTTGTTTAGATCAATAACTTAATATTATTGGTTTATATCAGAATCAAATAGAGGGAATTATACTCTTGTTGATATTTTCATTGCAAATGATTTCACTCTAGATTCCAGTATTTTATAGAGTCTTCTCTAAGAGTTTCCATGGTTGGTAACAATACATTGAAACAATTCTGATAAAAATCACATCACAATTGTTCCTTAATTCAAAAGAGATATGATGAAAAAATGATTATGGATTATATTCTATGGTAGATGAGATAATTCTATCTAAGGAATTGAAGTGCTCCTACATAGGATAATTACACACTGACATAGTTTGTTCTCCTAAGACTTGGCATTTTAGTTTTATTCGTAGTAATCCATTCGATCATATAAAAGATATAAAAATAGATAACCCTTTATTGGATTATTTTCATCTATTTGAAGGGTTTAAAGAAAGGCCAACCCATATTTCTAGATTATTTTGGAGGAAATTTATACCATCTTATGACCCCTTTCTTATTTATCATGATCCTTTTGATGTTTCACAAAGAAATCTAGATGCTTTCTGGGAAGCAAGGTCATTATACAGTAGGTTTAAAAATATGGTAATATATCAATGTGATATAGAAGAGTATGCAAAGGAATATAAACCTTTAGATACACCGATAATCTATCTAGCTCAGTGATTTCTTTAGGATCCCATGATCATTCACTTTAAAAATATGCACCCTATTTTTTCACGAGGAGAACGTTTTATTCCTCAAGAACTTTTGAAAAGGATTTATCTTACTTACTCTTCAGAAAGAGGAATAAGGGTTATAATAAAAAATTTAAAATATATAATAATAAAAAATGGGTGAGAAAAATAGACTTAGGAATTAAAATTATGGATAATAACAATGATTTGCCTCCTAACATTAAGATTGAGGTTAAGGAGCATATTGAGGCTTTCAAATGCTTTCAAGAAATTGGTATCCAATTAAGATGTGTGAATTCATATCATCTAATGTTAATGCATGACTGTTGGTTACATGAAAAGATAAGAGATAATAAATTCAGACAATTTTTGATTGAAGGAGAAAGGGAAAATATAGATTTATTATCTAATGAATGGTTTATCTATACTACTCTATTCAAAAGTTATGAATATTTATCAAATTTATTCCTCACTAAAAAATTGTCATTGAAATAAATTTTCAATACATTATTAAAAACAAATGGCTTTCTTAGAATGACATTCATTGCTTATTAGTGGAAGGATTAAATAAGAATACCAAGGACTAGATCAATCAAGATAGATTGATATTGCGACCATTTAAGAATAAGCATAGTAAGAAGAGTTAAGTTATTTCTCTTTAACTTGATGAGCATTATTTATTTCTATACCATGATTAATCGATATTTATTTTATTTTAGTTATAGTATATTTTCTCCTACACTTTTTATTTTGATAAAGAGATACACCATTTGTTTGTAGAGGGATACAACATTGGTATATTTGTTAAATATATATTACAACTTCTAGATCTTTCAAGACCTTGAAAGGGATTTGTATAGATTATTTTCATTTTAATTCCTTCATTCAATCTAATAATGATCAGGAAAAAATATACATTTATTTTTTGGATAAATGCAGAGCTTTTAACTAGAGTAGCAACTAGAAAGTTTTTGACTGGAACTTTTAACCAGTTCTAGAACATAAACTGAGGGTCTAGTCCTCAAGAATAGAGGGAATGAAAGCACCCGAAAAAAAACAAAAGGAAAAGACAAGTACCAAGAATGCTTCCCACCACCAACAAACAAAATAAATAAATAAATAGCCCCAACAAATAACAGCAATGAAGACAAAGCAAAATGAAAAAGAAAAGAAGCAAGACTCAAATACCAGGTCAAGAAGTTTAATCTTTAGTATTCATTAAATATCAACCTCTACTAGAGATCAAGGAATCTAAAGTCATTTATGAGCCTCCATAAATGAAGTTTAAATCCTCAATTTTAAGTTGTTCTACTTCCATTTTTTTGCCCCTTTTACCTTTCATGCCGCAATTAGGGGTCTTCAATACATTTGCCTTCTTTGTAATTGATAGAACCACATTGTTAATTGGCTCTTATTTAAAATATACTTCTTATTTTCCCCCTATTATATGAAATCCATTGATCCTCAAGGATGATTACCTTTTCTCAAGAGGGTGAATAAGCCTATCCTACCTCATTTTCTTTCTATGTTGTAGAGGTCAGCAAGACCTCACTTTCTTGAGATCTATTCAAGTTTTATTGAAAAATTGGTGTAGATGGGAGCTCATTGGTAGTAGAATGAATTTTATGCACTAGATCCTAATTCAAGTACCCAATCTTTCTGACCCATTTTTGCAAGAGCAAGGAATGAGATCCTTGAAAAAATTTCTTAGGGCATGATGTAATCTTGTGATCAGATTGATTGCATTGAAGCATCTGAAGGGGAGTCCTTCAAATTTAATAAAATGAGTCCACACACCATGGGAAGAGGAGATCTAAATAGAATGGTGTAGTGATTTAGCTAAATCTATGAACACAAACACCTTGACAAAGTTCAAGTTAGCCCCAATGGAGTTGTCAATTTTGACAAACACTCTAGCTTGTTAATCAATTTCTTGAAGAGATCAACATCCTATAAGACCAAAAGAAGGTTGTAAAATTTGACCCAAAGTGGGGCTTGAGAGATCGACAAGGTAGTTGTAGAAAAAAAGGGAGACCACAAATGAAATAACACCCCCTGCTTGCCAATAAACCATGTCCTATTTGACTATACAAAGTCCCTGTCTTCAAAAGATTGAAACAAAAGCACAAAGTAACCATTTTCTAAGACAAAAATAGATGGAGATTTGAGAGTGGGCCAATATTTCTATGACCACTCTAAAATATAAATCTAGGAAGGTCTCTTCCCCACACACCTACCGATCAATGCTCTTTAGTCTCTTTCTTCTTCCATCAAAGAGAGTTTTACATCAAAAATTTCAAAAAGAGGAGACTAAAAAAAATTTAAAGGAATATCTCTAAAAAATCCATTTTTGGGGCTTCTTTCTGAGCTACATTTGCGTTATAATTTCCATTGACCTCCTTCATAGCCTAAGAGGCCTCCTCTGCAAGCCTATCTTTTTGAAACTAGTTCCTAGAAATCAGAACTGGATTTGAGTCAAGATGATTTCTTAGAATTATTTCTTTACACAAATCATTACAATAATGGAAGGATTTTGAGGCATTGCTACAATTTAAAAAAATAACATATTTAGAAGAATCCCTAGCCAAAATAAAAGATGTTATATTTTCATGCTTTCTTGGGGAGAGATTTCCCTCAGAAAAGCCTTTGTCCACCACCTGCTTCTCCAAAAAATCTTCAAAAGGCAAGTCAACTTGTACAAAGTGAGAAGCAAAAAAGCCAAAAATGTTTTTTATAGTTTTAGTTTTCCTGCTTCTGCCTAGGTCCATGATTTTCCCAGGCTATTGAACAACCAACAACCTTCCATCATCCCCTATATCCTGAGATTTATGAGGGACCTGCACCCCTATTTAGCTTAAACATTGAACCTACCACTCAAAAAAAACCTTAGTCAATTCTATCTACAATGTTGGGTCACTGGTCTAAGGAAAACAATCCCTAGGAGCCTGGACACTCCTTACCTGATTCAAATAGGACAAAAAATCCTTGGCCACACCCACTACTACCATCAATTGAAAAACCTCACTCCTGAACTCCCTTGGCTCACCCACCTCGACCAAAACTGCTTGTACACCCTCATTGGCTATCTGTATATCACATCTGACCTTCACCTTTACCTTCAGTGCCTTCATTTTTGATATCAAGCCTTTAAATTCACCATCAACCAACTTGGTACCCTACACATCATTCCTGAGAAGCTTCATTCGTTGCCCTCCCGCTTCCAGGTTTGGTGATCCTTATTTACACCTTTAAGAATATACATTTATTAATGTAAAATAAAATTAAAAAAATAATCCACCTTAAATTTGTTTATTTTTTATTACTTTTTTAATCAAAGTAATTTTATTTTATAATGCATTTTATTTCTTGTTCTCATTAGTTTTTTTTCTTAGCCCTATGAAACAAGAATATTAGGGCTAGTGAAATGAAACATGGTGGAATAATTTAATTGTTCGATGAATTATTATTTATTGTATGTATGAATTTCTTGAACAAACATTATGAAATAAAAACATCATTTTTGAAATTTTTTTTTGGTATAAGAAAAATATAAGTAAATTATATATTATTTCTTGAGGAATTCAATTATATTAGATCAAATTGATCAGGCAATAGGCATGACAATATATATGCCTTGAAGAGGAATCAAACCTCCACGTTGTCTATCATGAGATTTTGAGTCTCGCATGTTTGCCATTTCACCATCAAGGCATCCCAAAAGTGAATTTGATTTCATGAATAAAATATCTATCGATATTATAATCACATATCGTTATATGCGAGATAGAAAATGGATAGCAAGGATAAAGTATTGGAGTATCACAATATTGATCCGTGATATAAGTCATGGTCTAATACTATTATATCATCCAATTATTTTGACTTTTTATTATCGAAAGATAATTAATAATTATAATATTATGATATATTATGATCAAACATTCTTTTTTTGATTCAATAGAAATGATAAGTATTATGTTACCAAAATAACTAATATGTTAAGTTTAATCCTATATTAAACTTATCTCTTAGAACTGAATGGTGTATAATCTATTTACAAACATTTGAGTAACATAATGAAAATGTTTATTTAATGGTATAGAATGAGATTCTAATTAAATTACAAAATCAACTTGAATTTTAAATTAGAAGTTCATTCTATAATTTCAGCCTATTCCCTATAATTTTAAGGATATGAGTAAAAATCCACTAGTTATTTTAGTTGGAAAGAAAAATATTTACTGAATAAATAGATCTTAAAATAATGGATCCTAAGAAATTACAACAATTGGATTCATGACTATTCCTAGTAGAGCAAATGTTATTACACATACAATCATATTGAATTCAATATATTTTTTTGATATTGAAGAAGATAATGTATAATTTTGCACATGGGGAGTTATTTCTTTGTTTCATTCAGTCATTAGTAAATTAATTATTTTTAGATAATAATATATTGAAATAACACCCATTAAAGTCTTATCAAAATCAATAAATAGGAACCTGCCTGCCATCCACACCAAAAAAGATAAAGCTTTCAAAAAAAACCTGCTAATGGAAGAATAACTCCTAGAGATATCAGACATAAAGCTAAAGACAAAGCCGAAAAAGGATCTTTTGTGTATAATCTTGCATAATCCCGAATGTTATATGTTCTTGTACATAGACTAAATAATACAATATAATCAAAAGTTCCTATATTCATGAAAATATAAAACGATATATAAGTTATCATGCTTGCATATCCATTATTTGAGTCTCTATCAATTATTCCAATAAGGTTTTATCCAATTTGACTTGTGGATGAATATGCAAGCATACATTTTATGCGTGTTTGAGTAATAGCTATTAAATTTCCTAATATCATACTAAGAATATATAATATCTCCAAAATAAGATGCCAATCATTCAATGAAAAATAGAAAATAATATCAAAAATTATAATGGCTAAAGTTAAAGCAACTATTATTGAAATAACAAAAATAAAAACAATGACCAGAGTAGGAGAGTAAGAGTCAAAAAGGGGATTCCTCTCTCCTTTCTCTCATTCAAAACCGTGCGTGAGACTTTCTTCTCGTACAACTCCTAAGTGTTAAATTTTTTAGTTATTATTATTTTTAATTACCTTCTTCATGTATGCATAAGATTGAATCTATTCAATCAATAGAAAGAATCACTAATCCTTAAATTTACAAGGCATCCTACCTTGACAATTCCTATGATAAATCAAAATTACTTATTTTTATTTTTGAATTTTTGACTTTGGGTTTGAAAGATTCAAAAATAATATAAAATAAAAACCATCTAATTTAATTCATTTTGAATAGCCATGAGATATTCATCTTAGGGTAATATTTTTGTTGACGAATGCCCTTTTTTTAAACTTGTAGTCTTTGAAGAATGAAAACTGACTATGTAGCATCTACATTGAGGATAAAAATATTGTATACATCATTATTCTGATCCTTTGTAAGAACTACAAAATAATAACTAACTTGAAAAATTGAATTGTTTATTTAAACAATTTAGTTTTTTGACTTTGTTTTAACTTAACTCAATAAAAAAAAAATTGGTAAAAGTGATGTCTTAGCCTAAGTGGGCTTTTTTTCCGCATGCCCATAAAGTTTTTAGAAATAAAAACACCTCTAAAAAATATTTAATTATTCTTAATTAATTTGTAAAATGAATTGCACTCCATATATGTCGGGGGTCCATTGATGAAAAGGAACTAAATAAAGCTTGACTCCAATTCATACAGTTATAGATATAAGTGCAATCCAAATTCTTGGAGAGTTAAACATTTGTGTATTTATAAGACCATTGGCTATTTCTTGAATCTCAATCTCTCCATGGGATAGACCATATAGCCAAGAAAGACCATAAACAAGAATAGAAGAACTTATCCCACCCATAAGTAAATATTTATTAATAGATTCATTAGACTATACATCTTTTTTGGTATATCTTGATAATAGATAAGAACATAAATTGAAACATTCTAAATCTATGAAGATAATTTCCAAATCATTAACACCATATAAAAACATTCCTCTTAAAGTAGTTGTTAATATTAATAACAGAAATTTTATTACAACCATTTCTGTACATTGAATGTATTCCATGGATAGAGGAATACATAAGTTGAATATAGTAAAATGAGAAATTGAAATATTTATCTTAAATTATTTGTTTGGAAATTACCAAAAAAAACTGATCATAGGTTCTTCTCTCCATTGAAATAACAAGACCACTATGCTTGGTACTAAACTTATTAAAGAGATAAAATATAACCAAGTTGTATCTTTCTAATCAGAAATAAAATTGATCACTAAAAGAAGAAATAGGCCTAAAATCAAGATACATTCTGGAAAAATGGAGCTTCCATGGAAGAGAATCAAATGAGACTCTTTCATATAAATTGATCTTAAGGTATAATCAAAAATGAAGTTTTCATTTTGTAAATGTCAGACCATGATTTAGTAACTTCAATTAATCCTCGATCAATATTCATTTAATTTAAAATTTATCCAAATGATCCTTAAGAATAAGATTTTATATTAATCCACACATATCCTTTTCTCATTTTTTATAAAAAAATTATTTTTCATTCTTTTTGTTTTGCTTTTCTATCAATAAATATCTATATCAATTTTGATAAAGTTGACTTTATTTTACTAATCAAAATAGGAATATCCATAGATCTTTCCATATATTGGATTGACGGTAATGTGTAAAATATTTATTGGACTCTGCCATTCGATGAGTCTCTTCCTTATTGCGTATAACATTCCCTTTATCTCTGGCAGTATCCATTAATTTGTAACTCAATTTGAAATGCATTTTTTGACCAAGACATTTTTGATATGATCCTAATAACCAATGAATAAAAAGTACTTTTCATTTTTAGATCTTATTTCCATGGGAACTTGATAAGTTGATCCACTTACACGTCTTTATTTTACTATTAATTTGGGAGTTACTTTGTGTATTGCTTGTCATAGAAAAATTGGTGGATTTTTATCAGTTTTTTGTTAATTTTTTTTTAGAGATTGATAAAGAATTCGATATGCCAGTGATTTTTTCCCATGTTTAAGAGTACAATTAATGACCATATTAACTAATTGATTATGATAAATTGGATCAAAATTTGTAATTTTTTTTGCAGTACTTTGCCATGACATGAGTGCAAAAAAAGGTTCACAAATTTTTCTCATGAAGACTAATAATCATTTATTTTTAATTTTTAACTCCATATTTTAGGGTCGATCTCTTAAGCTATGAAATATCTCCCTCCAAACTGTACATATGCCTTTCATCGTATTCAACTTTTCACATGATTCTATATGCATATATGAGGTTTATTCCTTATGCATAGAATTATGCTTACTCATTATCAATTGAGTATATGTTTTCTTTCTTTTGATATGATTATAAATCTTGTATTTTCTATATCTATATGATTAAGTCCTTAGGTTGAAAAAATAAAGTATTAAAAAGGTTTTTCAATTCATTGCTATTTGACTTGACCCTATTCTAAAATGGTCAAGGCATTTTAATATTTCATTGACACACACAAAATAAGGGAAAACTTATGAAATGAATTAAATATTGAACCTTAAACATATAATTAGTTCTAAATTTATTTAAATAATAAATAAGATTATTTGTTTTAGCCTGCTATAGTCCCGTTACAAAACATTCATTATTAGGTTAGCCATATACTTTCCATATTTTTAGCAATTGGCATGACATCATAAAAAAAATGATATAAATCTTAGAGAAGAATATACAATGCACTAAAATGCTCTTTTTTATGATTTTTTATTGGGACAACATCTAATATTCCTCAAATTATGTGATAGTTTACACTGGGTAAATCTTTCACCCATCCACCTCTTACTAATACTACATAATGTTCTTGTAAATTATGGTCAATACTAGGTATATAACTAGTGATTTCATATTTAGAGGTTAATCATACTTTGGAAAATTTACATAAGTTAGAGTTTGGTTTTTTTGGGGTGATAGTGGAAAAGTTGACAAATAAGTTACCTTTACTGTCACTGTACAAAACTGTACATGAGAATTTCACCTCATATGACTTCTCATTCAATTATTTTGAAGTAAGATAAATTTGATTCTTTTAGTTATTCAAGTATTCTCTTCCTTAATTATGCTCTAAAGGGGAAATAAAATAGGTTTAGTTATTTTTTATGTTCTAATCAAACATTAATAAATATATATTAATACTAGTTCTTTTCTAGAAAACTATGCCAAATAATCCTTTGGTATTAATTCTTATTTTTCTATTAAAGAGGGTTTGAATAATTTTTTTGCATGAATTGATATTATTACATGCTAATTATTTTGATATCTTGATATATTATTTCTTCAAATCTCAAATTAGATTCAAAATTGACAGGTTAATGTGAGCTCATCCATGTAGTTATGCATTATTTAACTAGGAATCGATTTGATGAAATATTTTAACTTTCATGCTTTGCTTTGGGTGGCATGGTTTGGTTGTGTTTCCAAAGATAATTTTTATGATCTATGTTAAAATAATATAAATAGGATATATGTTTCGAGTGGCTGTGTTTATAATTGCTAATATAACTGAGGCAAATATAAGAAAAAGGTTATTTTTTTCTTAAGTAATGGTCTGCTACCGTTGGTTCGATAAGTTTTGTCTTTTGAATGATTGCTAGTATCGGTCATCTTGTTTGTTTAGATTGAGAGAATAGTGATAACTCAATAGGAAAAATATTGTACCATGACAAAGTAGAGGGTTTCTCTTTTTTCAACTCAACAATCAACATGGAGGAAATTTAATTTATAATGTTTATATAAATTAAAAAGTATATGGATAAGAGATAACTTTTTGCTTACTAGTTATAGGTGAAAGCATAGCTTAGTTATAGATTATATCTTATTTCATTAATATTTTAATTCAGTAAATTGAATTTAACAATTGGTTCCATTCTTTTTTTTTTTTTTTAAACCAAGGTTTTGAGAGAGTGTGAAAACAAGACCTAGCTCCTAGAGAATAATGGGATAGTCGTGTTGAGATTCTCAAATTTTTGGTAATTTTTTTATATATTTCCTTCCAAATGAAGGTAGGGAAGGGATATAACTTAGTGGTAGAGTGTCACCTTGACGTGGTGAAATTCATCAGTTCAAATTTGATAATCCCTAAATAATATGAATCCTTATATTTTAAGTTCTATTCACTCTCTTCTTTCATGATAAAAAGAGGCTAAGGGGTTAACATAAGGGAGTAAGGGTGGCCATAATGTTAAATGGGATTTAACATCCCACTAGAATACAAATATAGATAAATTTATAATGTCTATCTTAATATAATAGTTTTATATATTATTATATATAGGATATAATCGTAATTATATATATCAAGATGAAACTTGAATATATAAGTTTAAGATGCTGTTATATTAAGATGAATATAAAATAAAATATACTATGACTTTGAACTATATTACTAATTACATTATTTAATAAGTAACTAAGGAAGGATGCACTAAGGAAATGATAAATTTATGGTAATTAATAATACCATTTTAAAATAAATGGTATTATTATTTTCCAAAGAATATGAAGGAAAAAGAACATAAAAATGGTATAGATTCAAAATTATATAATTAAGAATTGATTTTATAATTATTAAAATGTAGGATGATATTAGTAATGATTTTTAGTCCTAACTTCAACTAGTCCTTGCTTACACCTAGTAAGGAGTTCTTTATCTAAAGACTTTTGGTAATCTATTTGCTTTCCCTAGATTGAATTAATTAAGTTAAAATTTAATTAAGATTAACGTATTAGTCTTTGATAAGATGATCAAATCATTTGATAAATGTTATCATTATCAAATTTAATGTCTCTTCTAGATGATATTATGATCAAATATCATCATCTCTATTTAGATGATAGATAATATTGAATTGGCTTTGTCCACAAAGAAGGGAGTTATAAGTAATAAGTAATGCAACTCTAAATTTCATTGAGATTTTGATATTGGCTCAAGGTTAATGTTGGTGGCATGCTTAACATATGCAAGTCAGATGGGAAGTGGTGTTTCTATTGGTGAATGGGTGAGTAATGCATAAGAATCTACCCTTGGGAGGGTAACAACATCTAAAAATATTTATTTATACCCTATAGAGTTAGTACCTTATAGAGGTAGTATGAAGAGAAAAAGGGAGGAATCCACCCAAGGAGGGACTCACTTCTGATTATCTAGTTGGTAAGGCAATGGCTTACCAAGGCTCTAATCAGTAGTTGTTTTGAGAGGATGATCAATCACACTAGGATTGAGACATAGCCCAGACTCCTATGGGAGGAAGCAATGAGGAATTTTCCTTAATGAATGAAAGCTTGATGGAGTAATGCCACATGAAGGAAGAAGGTTCATGGGTTATAAAATTCTTTTCTCATAAAAAAAAATGACAGTATCTAAGGAATAAGCATCAACTAACTTTATTCTAGCAACCATGGTAAATAGAGGATGCAAGCATTATCCAAAATTATTGGGTTTAAAGTGTTTGTAGGTAGATTTTCAAGTCCTTTATCAAATCCCAGGGCTCAACCTTAGATAGTTGGTGGAAACTACCAAGCTGGAGTACATTAAAGGCAAAGGGAATTTTTGGTGGAGTGGTGACATACACTAAGATCAAGAAGAACACTAATAAGTGAAATCACTCTATTGGGTTGTTATTAACACTTAGAGATAAAATCTAGGGGATCAAATGGGATTAGAGACCTTAATAGTCCTAGCTGTAAATGATGGATACTAAGTGTTGTACGTATCAACCCATATAGTGCTATAGTTAACATGTTAAGTATCCCACTTGGGAAGTACATTCACAAGAATTAAACTCAAAGGAATTAATAGGGGCTTGCACAAGAAGTAGAGCATGTGGTTCAATTCAATGAAAAGTGAAGAACCTTACCAAGGCTTTACATGTCATGAATCCTTTTGAAAGAGAGGAGTTCCTTAGAGAATGTGGACACAGGTGGTGCATGTCTTTCATCACTTCATGTTGCAAGGTGTTGGGTTAAGTCTCATAACATGTGAAACTCTCATGTTTTGTTGCCATAATAGTTTGGCACCCTAAATAGACTATCAATGTTAAGCTGGAGAAAGGTGACAATGATTTGAAGACATCAAGCCCTGCATACTATGGGAAACACACATACTATAATGGATAGGACCAAGGGTCATGACCCTACGAGGGTAAGCTAACCTAAAAAACCTAACCTTAATTTAGATTATAGGCTACAACTCACCTGCATGAAGTAGGAATTGTTAATAATCTTTGGTCATACATATGATTGTGAATTCATTCTTGGGCCTTGTACATACCACCTATCACACTAGGGAAATGATCCATGCTTGAAGTCATTACCTTAACTACAAGGAGGGAAATTCCCAAGGCATGGATAGTGATTGGAGTGAAGTCATAACAAGGTAATCATACTGGATGTGTGGCTAGATCACCTCTTTTTTAGGGAGAGATAATTCTTGTTGGGATCATACACTGCTTATGAGCTTGAAAGAGAGTGAGTGACATGATAATTTTATTTTCATCGGCCAAGATGCATCTTACATCATCATAAATGCAAGCGATAAGAAATGGATTTTTTGTCATTTCTAAGTAGTATAAGTTTATTACTATGATAATGAAGTTCATAAGTATTCTCATTATCTCAGGTCAGAACAAGTTGATAGGATCCTATTTTTATTGTTTACCTACTTATATTATAAGTAGTTTATAATACTATTATTTTCTATTAAATGTGGTAAATATTAAATTTATTTATTGCATTTAATAATGCAATTAAAATAATTAGATTATTTTAAGTTAAGTTTGTTCTAGTCTATACTAATTAAAAAAAATATTCTATTATTATAGAATATTTATATTTTTTAATTTTTTTTAGTATAAATTAAAACTTAGCAAACTATATTATAATAAAAAACTATCTTAAAAAAGATAAGAGTTTTTTTAACTCTAAACTTTAGAGTTTATGGCCTGGTTACTTATTTTTTTTGTAATGTAGATCATAAATTATGCTATGATTATATATGAGTTATACATAATAACTCATTATTGTTAAATAATGCATTCATTAACAAAAAAATAAGGCAACAACTAAAAATCCTTGCCCCCAAGAAATATTGAATGTTTCAAAAAAAATCATAAATGAACTCAAAAACATTTTTAAAGATAATTAATTATAATTAAATTCTTAATTAGTTAACTTAGTTTATAATTAACTAACTAAACTAACTAAATTTCAATAAAAAATTAAACTAACTAAATTTCAAATAAATAAATTTAAATTAGATGAAAATGATGTTAATGTCTTAATAAATAAAAAAAGGTTGCACCCCCTAATTGCACCCCCCAAAGAATAAAAAACATGCAGGGTGCTAAAATATTATAGAAAAGAGGCAAGCGAGCAAGATGTGTTCTATTGCTTTTGGGAGGGCCCTCCCTAATAGAGAGGGGAGCCCTATTGTGCTATTAGCTCAGTGGTAAAGCACACCCTTGATAATTACATCATTGTACCTGAGATATGAAGGCTAATTTAATGTTCTCATCAACTCCTGACCCAGAGATGTGGATCATCTAAGGCATAGTAGAATGACATACTCTTATTTGAACCAAAGTTTGAAACTGACTTTATTATTAGGAGGATAGATGGGGTGATTCAGGTGAGATAGAATGTAAATCAAATTTTCTATTCATTAATGGGATCTGGGTGGTCCCGAGGTAGCCAAAGTATTCATAGCTATTTTCTTTTCGATAATTCATACATATCTTATCAGTGTATGGAAGCCTATCTCTTGAGCATAGGTTGAAGTTAAGATTCAACCTAAATTTGTAAAAAAAAAGCACCTAACAATGAATCTTCATAGACCAAGAACTATGAGATCACCCATTATAGGGTGACGAAGAGATCATACCATTTGACCCTTTTCTTATTTTTTCTGGAAGATGGGGTAAATCAATAGGATTTCCTTTTAAGAAAATGAACATAGGTAAAAAGATCAAAAAAGGATCTTAGAGTGTCTAGGATTGGGATTAAGAGGCTATTTTAATACCTCTTTAATGCCTCCTTTTCTATTCTCATTAAAAAAATTACTTCTTCTTTTCCATTGGTGAAGAAGAAGGAAGGGGACCAAACACACTTATAGAGCATATTACAATGGAAAGTTGTATGCTATGTTCGAGAAGGATGAATCTATCTATAAATGAATGAATGAAGAATTATTTTTATAATCCACTTTAAATCATAGGTGTGATGATTTACTTCATGGGTGAGGTCTTTATTTCAAATCTAGGATAACCCACACTGTATGTGCTATGTAACATGTTGATTTATAGTCTGCTCCATTTGGTCTGGCTATGGGGATATAGCTCAGTTGGTAGAGATCCACTCTTATAATTGGGTCATTGTGATTACAATTTAGATGTCTAATTATCTAAATAGTAATTACTAGTATTTTTTACCTAAAATGGTGGCTCACTTTTTTTAGTAATTACTAGCATTATGCTGCTAGGTGAAGTGGTAAATTACTGTACCCTAGATGGTGAGAGTCCAGTAGCTGAAATCATAATCAAATAGTGATAGATTACACTCTAATTCAAGTAGCATAGGGTACATGGAATCCTTTGTGAATTAGAAAGGACTACCTTACAAGGATAAATGATCCTAGGTGATTGATAGAGAAGTAGTACCATGAGGGAAAGGTGAAAAGAACCCCCAACGGGTATTGAAATAGAATATGAAAATGTAAGCTCCCAAGTAGTGGGATGAGAACTATGGGTCTCTCTCCTAATAGAGGAGAATTGGGTCTCTGACCATGTGCTTATTGAAGAATGAGTTAGTGACTTATAAGAAATGGCTTGGTTAAGGGAACCCACTAGAGTTATAGTGAGAACAAGTCTTCATAAGGCAATTCAATTGTCACTACTTATGGACCCAAACCTGGGTGATATATCCATGACGAGAATGAAGCTTGGGTGAACTTAAGTATAGGTCTAAACTGATTGATGTTTAAAAATTAGTAGATAGTTCATGGTTAGGGGTGAAATTCCACTCGAACCCAGAGCTAGTTGGTTCTCCCCTAAATGCATTGAGGTGCAGTGGTTAACTAGATCATCTAGGGGTAAAAGACTATTTATGTGGAGGTTGTGTGAGTAGTACTAAATGGAGGCAAACTCTGAATATTAGATAAGATACCTTAAATGAAAGGGATAAGTGTCATCTAGTGAGATGATGGGGGATAAGCTTCATCATCAAGAGGGAAATAACCTAGATCACCAACTAAGGCCCCTAAATGATGCTTAGTGATGAAAGAGGTAGGAGTACAAAGATAGATAAGAGGTTCACCTAAAAGCAATGATCCTTAAAAGAGTGCATAATAGCTTACTACTGAATCACTCTTGCACCAAATATGATCAGGACTAATTGATATTCTAAATCTATGGGGTGTTAAAATACATTGATAGGGGAATGTTCTACCTCAGAGGGAAGTAGCCATGTGAGTAGTTGTGGATGAAGCAGAAGCAATAATGTCAAATTGAGTAATAAAAATATTGTTGAGAATCTAATGCCTTGAAAACTTAAGGATTCCTCTAAAATATTCATCCATAGATTGTAAGTTAGGGCCTAATATCATGCCAAAAGGTGTAGTCAATGGACAACAAGCTAATATTCATGTACCACCCCTTATTAGTCTCAAGGGATGGAATAGGCTAGGTTAGTCAAAAGATGGTTATCGATTCAAGGTTACAAGGTTACGCCCTTTTTGGGTAAAAGGGGTAGAGAATATGCCCCTAGACAATGTTCAAATACTAGTGTTATGTCATTGCAACTATTCAAGATAGTGCTGAAGTAACCCACATCATAATCCTATGAAAATCTTGAATGACATAATAAATGGGTACCTCTACCTGAAACCAACATAGGTAGGTAGGTAGAGAATACCTAGGGGCATGAGATAAATCTCTCTAAGTAACTTGTAAGAATATCTCTGTAACTTTAGAAGGGGCGCCTCGTGATAAAGAAGGTCATAGTGACTAGACTAAGGTGACTATTTACCAAAAACATAGGTCTTCATAAAGCTATAAGACCATGTATGGGTTTTGATGCTTGCCCGATATTTGAAGGTTAAGGAATTTATTGACTTGATGATAGGAAAGCCAGTGACTAAAGCCCTAGGGAAAGATGGTTGTAATTATAATGGTCCTAAGGCAGCAAAATTCTTTATCAGGTAATTTTTGACCTGCACAAAAGGTGTAATTATCTGGGCACTGTCTCAAAGAGAGACTATGTGAAATAGACATGTTTGTGAAGATACAAACTAATTACACCTAGATAAAATACAAATGGATTAGGTATATTAGGTCATTTTTTAGAAGAGGGGATGAAATGTCTAGGATATACATAAGGCTTATTATATTGGTCTAGATGACCAAATATTGACATTACCAAATAGTCAAGATTTGAATATAATCAGAGTTTGATTGATGGTACCACCAAAGATGTTTCAACTTAGGTAATGTAAATGAAATTGGTGTGCTTTTTGTTTGAATATTTCATAGGGATTTGTTTAAAGTAAGGATATTTTATTATCTTGGTACATGTATCAAGTTTTGATCATTGGTGAGACTTTTGGTAGGAATGTTGGTAATGGTTGTATTTGGCAGAAAGATGTTTAAGTTGACTAAACCCCTAACTAAAAAATGGTAGAGTTGATAGCAAATAATGAATGGACACATAACTATAAGTGGTTAATGCAAAGTCAACATATACAAAAGGTAGTTTTTTTTGCATTTGGTATTCATTTGCAAAGCTTACGAGCAGAAGTGAAGCTCTACAAGTAGAACAAAGAAGAAGAAAGAGGATAAGGATAATAGGTTTTGTGTATCTATTTCATTTAAAAGTGAGGTATGTTGATCACCTCTATAGAAGTTATTGTATGGAAGAAGTTGCAATCTTGTTTGATGATCAAAGGGAAATATTGAACATATTTTTTTGTTTGTCTGCATGGCATTTTTCAAGGATTTTGTGAGGCTTGTGAATGTATGACTTTGTTTTCAAAGGATTATAGATTCATTTAAGATGGTTTAAAATAATGATTTCATGAAAGAAGTGCATGCAAAGGTTTTATGTATTCAGTTTGTAAATTTATTCTCAGTCTTCAAGATTTTTAGTTTTGGGTCAATGGTTTTTCTATAGTTGATGGTGTTTGGAGAAAGTTCATGAATCATTTGTTTTATATGGAAATATCAACATATACCTATTTTATTGCTATTAATTTTAATGGCATTATAAAATAAAGTTGTGAAGTATAGGAATTTGGGTTTATTCTCAAATAACTATAGTTTCATATGGGATGGGTTTTTGGTTTCATGAAGGTTATGCATGTAGAATATTATTACATCCAGTTAGAAATTTTAGAAGTTTGAAGTTTACTTCCAGTTATTTTATTATTCATTTTGGGTTTTGTATCTTTGGTAGAAGATATTTATGATGGTTCATAATCTTTTTATCAAAGCCTGCATGTGCATATTACTTGATATTCTTCAAAGGTTTTTGGGGTGATTAGGTTTTTGAAGAAAATATATAGGATATTATTGGACTACAAGATGAATAAATGTAATATGGTATGGAAATGATGAGACAGTATGATAAAAATGGTAATCTCTATTTTATTATTTTTTGGCATAAATATTTGATTTTTAGTATAGTAGGTTGGTCATTTCTCTTGATGCATATTTTGGAAGTTGTTTGAGTATAATTTGTTGATTCTAGTGGAAATTTTTTGATTCTGAATGCAAGGTTACACTTTGTATTTATTTATGATGGTTCAAATAAATTTGTGAATAACCATGTTGAAATTGTTTATCTACATACAATCATTTATCATATAGATAAATGTAAATTAAGCAAATTTGAGAAACAATGGATATTTTTCTTGTGATTGATTTTTTATTTGTAGCTAGGTATTATATGTTTCTTCATGTCAAATTCATGTTTGAGTTCATTTTTCTTCACCATCATAGTATTTTAGGGTTTGATGGTGAACAATGGATATAGTTGAATAATCTCAAAAAAAAAAAAAATATCAATGAGGTTTGCCTATAGAAAATTATTATTTTGAGTAAGGTTGAAGGTTTGGTTTTATAAAATAGGTTTTCATCCATGCATGAATAGTTTTGGTTTGAACAATTCAATGGAATGTCCATAGAGACTCTTTTGCTTCTCATTGAGGATATAAGTGGTTTTCACGATGTGGATATTATAAGATTGTGATCAAATGTTTTGAATTCAATGATAATAATATCACAAAATGTATCTTGTCAGGTTATGCATATGATTTATCTATAAAAAGCATTTTGGAAGGCTATTTAGACATGTTATTCCATTTTTCAAAGGCAGAGTTGGTTCAAAGTAGTGAATAGTATGATTATTTTCAGTGATAGTAATAATATTTGATATTATTTTATTTCAAAATGTTTATTATTTGAAATCATTTTGGTTGTCAAGATAGTCAATTTGTGATGGTTATTTCAAACAAGAGTTTGTCTGACAAATATTGAGGCTTTTGGAAACAAGGATACATGGGTTCAAATTCAAATGCAAAATTTCAATCTTCTTTATTGAAAATATTAATAGAGTTCTACAAGATGTTTCTTTATTTGTTGTTAAATTAGATGGTTGAAAATTTACTAAAAGTTTGATGTATTTGCATTATACATTGATAGATCACGGTTCTAAGTATAATCAAGGTTTTGATTTGATTTTATGATTTTATATTTCAGTATAACAATGTTAGGTTGGACTCCTCCTCATTCCCATCATTCATATGTAAATAACTGGGGACATCATAATAATAATCAGTAAAGAGAAGGTAGTACTCCACAAAGGCATGCTAACAGGGGTCAATATTTCTTTGGCCATGGGGGTGCTAGATATTTTTCTAAACCCTTTAATCATGGTACTTACATGTTTATTCACTTTTATGCATCTAACCCTATTTTCTGGAATATTTTAAATTCTTTACCATCAAATCTAACTTTTGACCATGGAAATAGAAGATGGAAAGGTCCTCCTTGGAGAGCTTGTTCTCACAAATGATGAACTCCAAGTAGTTATTCTTAGTTTATGCATATTGTCATGTAATTTAAACCTCATAATTCATCCAAGCATAGAGTACCTACCCCTAAAAATGAGCTTCAGTTAACTTCAAAGTTACAACCATGTTCTCTTGTGCCCGTCAATGTCAAGCCTTCATCTCCTAAGCTTGTTAATAGAACTATGGATGTTCAAAGTAAAGACTTGATCAATTTCCATCATACTCACTTTGAAAAGAAAGGGTAGTTCCTTCAAGAGGTAAAAGGCATGAAATTAGTTCTTCAACTTCAGATTCCCCTGTGATCATATGGATGGTGAAGAAATTAAAGTTAGAGATTGATGATGAATATAGTGAGTTGGGTACCAAATTGCATAAGTTACTTGCTACTACCATGAATTATACTAAGTATGTGATGGATAAAGGCTATGCTTTGATTGACATGTTGTTAGATACTGATGATGAGTGGATGGTTGGTTAAGATTTTATTTTCTGATACTTGATACTTTAATGTTCTGTTGATGATACTATGATATTTTAACTATGGATATTTTATATTTTGATGTATGATAGTAGTTTAGAACTTATGCAGTATGGTTATTTTGATTATATGTTTACCGAATTAAATGGTTGAATGCATATGGAATTAATGTTTATAATATTTAATTTTATTTAATTTTTATAGTCATTATGTTATTTGACATATTTTGTTTATTTTTAAATTATTGTTATGACTTATGGGCCCCCCGCTCTTTTAAAGTTGTCATTGGTCTATTATTATTATTATTAAAGTCTTAAATATAAAGTATAGTTATAAAAATTAATTGATTAATTTTTGTAAAGTCAATTAAAGTTAAAAATAACTAACTAAAGTTAATTATAACGTATTTCTTAACCATTTCTTAAGGAGATTGTTTAAAAGGATATAAAAGTTACATCACAAAAGGGAAAAACATTACACATGTTTTTGAAGACTCTAAATTACTTCAAAGTTCATTTATATTTCTCTTTTATGTGCAACATCTCTGAGATGATACAAATTTTGTAGATAGATCAATAATACATCTTATGACCATTAATTATTATGCTTAATTAGTGCAACTATATCCAAATTTTTGTTTAGTTTATAAATTGATTATCTGAAATCTATTAAATCTAATATCTTATGATGATTGCAGATATGCAATCATATGTGAAGAATCTGAAGTACTTGACCCAAAAAATAATGATTACATTGCTATGTGCGACATTTTATTTATCTTTTCAAAATTGTAATAGTTGTTATTTCAAAAAGTATTTTGTACTTGAAGTTGTTTCTCAATAAAATATGTTTTATTTATGATAAGATGACTCTTTTGAATACTCACAATCTCTTTTATTTCTATTTAGTCTATTTATATTAGTTTCATTTTCATTTTAAGACTTAGATTTATTGTTTACTTAGTTTCCTTCTATTAGTTCTTTTCGCTTGCTTTGATTCGTTTTTAGTGGTTGTTAATTTGGTTTTTATATATCTTCAATATTGTTTATCTTTATTTCATTTTGCTTTTTATATACTTTACTTATGTTGTAGGTTTAAGTTACCATTCATTTGTCTCTTTTAAGTTTATTAATCAGGAATCATTATTTGACTTTATTTTGTTTAGACTAAGTGTTTATTTTAATTACTTTTTTGTTTTCCTTATTAGATTTATCTTAGATTGTTCTCAAGATTAAGTTCAGTTTTATTTAGTTTTGTTTAGCTTTAAGTTATTTATTTTGTTATTTCTTGTTTTAGGTTATTTTCTTGTTAATTTATTCTTAGTTTAGAATAGTTATCTTTCTTATTTAATTAATTTTTAATTGATTCGTAATGTTAATCTTTATTTTAGTCTCATTGTTTGATTTCCATTTTCAATTGTTTTACTTATCTTTTGGTTTATTTTGTTTGTATTTATTTTAAGCATAACGAAAATATTGAAAGATCATTGACAAAGTGATAAAACAAAATCTTAAATATTAGAGATATTTTTTTCAAGAGATTGTCTCTTTCATAGACTTTTTCTATCGAATAGGTTAAATTATATAATCATAATCTAATTCCTTTCATTTAATTCAAGTTTTTTTTAATAATTTTTAAAATTATAATGGAGTATAGTTTATTATTTGGCTTACTTATTATTTCTCAGAACATTTTAAAAACCCCTTATACATCTATAAGATCATTTGTGACCTATTAGATCCAAACTATTAGACTGGTGTGATTCCATTTTAACCTTCATGATAAGCAAAAAGATTGATTCATTGACATGAAAATTTTGATCATTAATACACTAGGGGGTCTTTTATAAATCTTAGTTTTTTTTTTCTATTTTTCATTGTTTGTCCATGACCATTAGGTGTCCTCCTCTAATTATGCAATCCTTGATTGATATTGTTGATGATCAAGTTGACATTGAAATTAATCTAGCTTATTTTATGTGGTATAATAGACCTTAGAATTCGCCTCACATTCTCAAAGTTATAAATGTGGAAGAAGAAGGATAAAAAATCAATAAAGTAGAAGCAAGTATTTCATGTGAAACACAATATCATATTTAGGAAACTAATCAACGAATCGTGAAGGAAAGAGAGAGCAAATTTTCTTATTAATCCTCAAATTAGAGTTCATTTTTTTTTTCAGTTCTTTTAATCCTGAAGATAATTTTTTTTACTAACCCTAATACAACTTTAGAGTTAAAATAGTCTAGTCCAGTAGTTGAATCTATTAAAAATGTTAATGTAAAAACAAGGTCCACAAATTTAGTCAATACAAAAAAAGAGTTCAAGACTTGATTCAGGGTCTCCAAGTCAATAAAAATCAAGCTAAAACAATAGATAATGAGCTAGATTCTAATGATGAGGTAGCTTGGCCTTTAGTAAATCTTTGGATTTATAGAAATCTTATTAATATCGGTGTCCATTTAGGTAAACTTCCTTCATTAAAAGGTCTTAATATTCTTAAGTTCTCTAGAAGTCCTGATGAATCATGGGAAGATCATATTGATGCTTTTAGATTAATTTTCGCAACCTTAGGTATTGTAAATGAAAATGTTTCTCTTAGAGTTTTCTCCCAAACATTAAAGGGAAAAACTTATCAAACTTTTATTAATCTTCCTTCTAGTGTTATTAGTACTTGAAATAATAATGAAGAATGGTTAAAACTTTATTTTGATAAATATAAACAAGATTTGGACCTGGTTTATAAATTAATAAATATTTTCATAGATCCAAGAGAAACCATTTATCATTTTATTGGTAGATTCACTAAATTATGACAAATTATCCCACATGAAGCTAGACCTACAAAAAGATGGTCTAGACTATGTTTTTATAATGTTTTAACTTTAAAGGATAAAATAGTTTTAGAAGATAAGGATATTATGGATTATGATAAAACTATATATTTTTGTACTGAGTATGAAAATAAGTTAAATGTTTCAATTTAAATGATAGAAATATAATAGGTTTGAATTTTAATAATAGAAATATAATAGGTTTGAATTTTAATAATGCAAAAAATTTAAAATCCATTCATAGTCTTAGGAATGAGTTGGTTGTTGTCAAAAGACAATTGGGTGATAAGCCATCTTCATCAGAAAAAATCTTCTTTCCTTCAAAAATTTAAAATTGAAAAAAAGTTCATCATTGTAATTTTTATGAATTAGATCATGATCCTAGCACGTGTATAGCTATAAACAAATTTAAAAAATACATTCAAGGAAAATATAGTATTTTCATTAATCTTGCTAGTAATATAAATATGTGTGGGTTTGATGAGTTTTAGATGAAATCAAATATGAAAATGCTTATACTATTAATACAAGGCAAAGGGATTATTTTAATAAAAAAGATAACATAATTAACAATCAATCTTATTCTAAAAATATTGATAAAATCAAAGGTACGTAGAATAATGCTACATCTGATCATGTTATAATTAGCTCCCAATAATATAATCCTTTATATACTTAATTTAATAATCTTTAGTACCCTCCTTATAAGCCCAAAAATTACATGCATATATGTCATCTAGATGTAGGAGTTTATAATATTATAGATTATTTGACTACTATAAAAGTAGGATTTTCATTATTGCATGTTATTGGTTTATTAGGATAGTTTGATAAAATCAAAGATGCCATTAAAAATCCAAATTCTAAGGATGTACTAGGATTTTAAGAAGAAATTAAGAGTAATGAACAATCTCAGTCTATTATTTTTCCTTAGAAATATGATCCCCCTGTTGATTACATACAATTTTTTTATATTTATGTTAAAATTATAGATCAAATCATACATAATTATATTCTAGATATTAGTGTATCAAAGAATATAAGCCAAAATTTATTACTGACCAATTAGGCATTTCTTATGAAATGGAAAATAGGAAACTTACAGGTTTTGATTCACGATAAATGAAAAGCTATGATAAGTTTCGTAATCTTGTTATTGAAATTACACAAGATGAAAGAATTAGGTGTATGACTAAAGTTCAAATTCTAGATATTCTTAGTAATTATGCCATGATTCTAGAAAGAGATTGGTCAAAAGTAATTGGTGCATTTGTTGAAAAAGATACAACTTGGGTTCCAGTAGGAAATGAGATTGTCTTTATACGAAGAGAAGATTAGTTTAGTAATCCTATTGATTCTTTACCTCATATTATTATTTATGTAGAAACAAGAATTAATTCATATAAGTTGTTGACCTTAGATGAACCTGAAAGCAACAAAAAAAATGCCTATTTTAAGAATAATTTATGATCTTTATATTTTGATGGAGTTTGTTCACAAAGTGTAGTGTTGCTGGAATTTGTTTTATTTATCGTTTAGGCAAAATGTTTCATTATGCTTACAAATTATCTTTTAATACTACTAACCACCCAACTAAATTTGAAGTCTTATGCTTAGGTCTAGAAAAGGCTATTAAATTGAATGTTAAACAATAAGTTTTTGGTGATTCTGAATTAATTGTTAGAAAAGGAAAGTTTATAAAATGAATCAAACTTGTCTTCATCGATATACTAAAAAATTTAAAGATTTTAATATCACCCATATACTTAGAGAATTTAATGTTCAAGCTAATAAGCTCATTGTATTCACTTCTAATCCCACTCTAAATGAAAGTGAGTCTACTATTGATTTTTTATTTTTAGACATTTTTAGACCTAATTGAATTCCTAATTTAAATGAAAATTAGCCTATTTTTAGCTGTGATGAACATATTGATTCTTTTCTTAAAGACAATTATTTTGATGATTACATGTTGAATTGTGGAGATTATTTACAACTAAATATTAATAAATTACCTATTGATTTAGTGAGTTTGGAATCGATGTTTACCCCAAATGATCAAGCTAGGATTTCATGAAATGAAGATCCCTCTAGGATAATAATTGGAGAGACTATTCCAATTAACCTTGGAGCTAAAGAAAATACTAAACTTGTTTATTTAGGAATATAATGCACACCTGATAATAAGGTAAAATTCATTAAACTTTTCAAAAAAATAATTGATATTTTTGCTTGGTCATATAAATATTTAAAAGGTTAAGATATTAATATTATTAGATATGATATTCCTATAAAACTTAGTATTAAACCTATTAGACAAAAAATAAGAAGAATAAGCTCTTTATTGGAAGACACCATTAACAAAGAGTTTGATAAGATTATTGATGGTGGTGTCATTTATCTTGTAAAATATTCAAATTAGGTAGCTTATTTAGTACCCATGCATAAAAAGAATGGCGATATTAGAATATGAATAGACTTTAGAGATTTAAATAAGGCTAGTATAAAAGATAATTTTTCTCTTCCAAAGATTGATCAAATATTATAACAAGTTGTTGGATCTGAAATGATGTCTTTACTTGATATATTTTCTAGTTACAATCAAATATTTGTCAATCTAGATGATAGATGTGAGACAACTTTTACTATTCAAAGAGAGATTTTTGTTTTTAACAAGATGTATTTTGGTCTCATGAATACTTTTTAGAGAGATATGCATGTAGCTTTTGATGATTTACTTATTATAGTCATTCAATTTTACTTAGATGACCTTACAGTCTATTTCAAAAAGAGAAAGAAACATTTAGATCATCTTCATGAGGTTTTCACAAGGTGTAGAAAGTATGGTATTTCTCTAAACCTCAAAAAATTTGTCTTCGGTGTTACAAAAGGCAAATTATTAAGACATAATTTCTAAAGATGGTATTTTGATTGATCCTAAATATATTAAAGAAATTAAAGAGTTACCACCATCTAAATACTAATTTGGTCTTAAATCTTTATAGGAAACTTAAATTTTTTTCATAAGTTCATATCAAATTTTGTTGAATAAAAATAAGTCATATGTGTGGGATTCAGGTGTAGATTCTACCTTTAATAATATTAAAAAATTTCATTGTAAGTGTACATGTACTCTACTAAACCTGATTTAGCCAAACCTTTCATTATTTACGTGAATGCAATTGATAAATTCATGGGCATTGTAATCACTCAAAATGATGAAAATAGTGATGAAAAATCTATTGGTTATATGAGTGAAGTTTTGAAAGATACAAAAACTAGGTACCCTCTCATTGAAAAGTTTGTTTCATCTTTAGTTTCTTTATTGATCAAATTTTGTTATTTATTAATGGGAAATAAGGTGGTTGTTATTCTCTTGTACTTGTTATGTCTTATCTTTTGAAACAACCAACTATTTGGGAAAGGTTAGCAAAATGGATTTTTAGAATCTAAGAGCTTGAACTTGAATTTGAAACATCCAAAATTATAAATGGAAATGATTTGAAAAAACTTCTAGATGAGAATGTTTCTTCTAGAATAAATGTTTTGGTTTTATCTATTGATGATTCTTTAAATGTTAAACCTCATTTTCAATCAATGAAAGTTACCAATTTCTTTAAAAAATTTAAATTTGAACATGAAATGAATGATTGAGATTATTTTTTGTATGAAAATGATTGTATTAAAAAATATTTTGTTTTATAAGAATAGAGATGGTGTATTATTAAGATGCCTAACCCATGATCAAACCTAAAAAGTTCTTAGAGGATGTCATAAATGAAGTTGTTGAGGTCATTATGTGATGAAAATTATAGTTTATAAATTTTTATGCGTAGGTTATCACTAACATACATTATAAGCTAGTTTGTACATGAATGCCATGCCAATTATTTATTGGTAGAGACAAATTACCATCAATGCCCTTAAATCTTATAATTCTTTAGAAGTCATTTACCAAATGGGGAATTAATTTTATTTATAATATCCATCCACCTTCTTCTAGTGGACATCAATACATTGTAACTACTGTAGATTATTTTACAAAGTGGCTTGAGGCTAAAGCACTTAAGAGTTATGTAATAGATAAATTCATTTCATTTTTTTAAAATAAAACTTTCTCTAGATTTGGTGTTCCATATGGAATTATTTCATATAATTGTCCTTAATTAATTTATAATGAATATTTATAATTTTCAAGATGTTTTATTATTTCAAGTCATTCTTCAAAGTATTACCCTCAAAGTAATGGACAGGCTAAATCAACAAATAGAAATTTGATTTTTGTTATAAAGAAAATAGTTTGTGATACTAAAAGAAATTGGCATCTTAAGATTTTCAAAGCATTATGGGTGGCTCATATTATTATTAAAGTAGCTATTGGCTATTCTCTATTCATGTTGGCTTATGGATTTGAAACCACATTACCAATTGAAATTTAGATTTCTTCTGCTTGTATTGATTTACAATATTTATCAGGTGATACTAACTTAATTGAACAAATACTTAATGATTTGATAGCTTAAATGAAATTAAATCTAATAAATTCCATAAATTAGAAAAGGATAAATAAAAGTTTTAAAATTATTGACATAAAGGTATCCAATAAAAGTTTTTGAAGTAGGTGATCTTGTCTGTTATTGGGATAAAACACACAAAGACTCAGGGAAACACCATAAATTTGATTCTCTTTGGTTGGGTCTATATAAAATTACGGTTGCAATTTGGAAAATAATTTTTATTTTCAAGATATGGATGAAAATTAGCTACATTATTCAATCAATGGACATCATTTAAAATTATTTTATCAATATCTTCCTTTAATTTTCTTTTTCATTTTTTTTTGACTTGTTTTCTTTTCATTTTGGTTTGTTTTCTTTTGATTGTTTGTTTGCTTTCTTTGTTTTTGATTGGATCAATATTGATTACATGGTGGAAGTATTCATATGTTGAGGGTAAAGTACATGGAGATTACCATATCACTATAAGTATATCAACTATATTAAAATATTTTATATGATAAGTTCATATTCTTTCTTTATGAATAAGCATGAACAAGTTATAAATGAATTATAAGCATTATTAATTTTTAGAATTTATACTTGAGGTTTTTTGCATTTAATTATATATTCAACCTTAAATTATTTCTCTAATCTATCTCATTTTCTATGTCACGATAGCCGAACATTTCATTCCTTAAAAATTATCATTAATAAAGGGGTTTACATATAGCTTTCTGAGAAATGATTAAACTTGGATCACACTCTCAGGAGATTTATCTTTAAAATAGGTAATTTATTTTTGCTACCCCATTTCATTATTAAAATTGGCTAGCAAGGTCACCAGTGTTATGCCCATTTTTGTCACCTCTCTCTTTTTCTAAAATTTCAAGTGTACTTGTACATTGTGCCATACTGATGACTTAAAGTCATAAATTCTAAAGTCCTTATGGGGGTCAAAGCTATTTTTCTTTCATTTTGAATAATCATTTTATGTTAAATAATCATTTATGACTATTGTATTGATGAATTTTTTACTTGAATGTGAACAAATGGTTTCAAAAACATAAGTGTGATATAATGAAAAAACATTTAGTATTTATATGGTTAAGATGGTAGATTTGTAGTTGTTTATAATTTAACTTGGTCATTTGAGAAATGACACTTGGTGGTTTCACTTTGTCTATTTCAAATATAAATGATGTAATTTTTCTATTTATGTTGATATATGATTAGGTTAGTACTATATTGTCTATTTTGCATGAACAAATTGATCAGTGAAATCTTGATAAGATGCTTATTAAAAAAATCTCTCTTGTGATTCATTGGCTGGGTTTTCAAATTCATAAAAGTTACCAATCAAGATTAAGAATGATATACTATCTTGAAACCATTTCTAGATCTTTATATAATTTTTATATCATTCCATTTATTTATGGAATTTATGATTATTTTGGTCAAGGTAATAATGTTATATGTTTGATTTAAATCTAACATATATATTAAACTTATTGATGTAAGTGCTAAATCTGAGAACTAAGTTACTAAGTTATATGGTCATATTGACATGGATTTTTCAAGGTGGTGGAATGAAAATTTATGGTTTATGATATCTAATTGATAGTGAACTCATGATTCAAAGTCAAGATTAAACATAATAAAAGTTAGATTAGTGGTGCCACAAAATACATTTCAACTAAGGTAATGTAAATACAATTGGTTCAATTTTTGTTTGAAGATTTCATAGGGATTTGTTTGAAGTAAGGAGATTTTATTACATCAATTATCTTGGTACATGCATTAGGTTTTGATCATTGGTGAGAATTTTGATGGGAAGGTTGGTAATGGTTGTATTTGACGAAAAGATGTTTAAGTTGGCGAAACCATTAACTAAATAATGGTAGAGTTGATAACAAAAAATGAATAGACATGTCACTATAAGTGGTTAATGTAAAGCCAACATATAGAAAAGGTAGGTTTTTTTTTTGCATTTTGTAATCATTTGCAAAGCTTACGAGCAACAACGAAGATTTGCAATTAGAACAAAGAAGAAGAAGAAACAGAATAGGGATCACAAGTTTTGTACATCTAGATCATTTACAAGTTAGGTATGTTGATCATCTCTATATTAGTTATTATCTCAAAGTAATTGTAGTCTTGTTTGATGCTCAAATGGAAATATTGAACATATATTTTTGTTTGTCTACATGGAATTTTTAAAGGATTTTGTGAGGTTTATGAATGTTTGAGTTTATTTTCAAAGGATTATAGCTTCATTTAATATGGTTTACAGTAATGATTTCATGAAAAAGGTCCATGTAGAGGTTTTTGTGTATTCAATTTGTAAACTTCTTATAAGTCTTTAAGATTCTTGTTTTTGGGTCGATTTTTTTTTTATAGTTAATAGTATTTGGATAAAGTTCATGAATCATTTATTTTATATGGAAATATCAACATATACTTTTTTGTCTATTATTTATTTGCATGGCATTATGAAAGAAAGTTGTGAAGTATAGGTATCAAGGTTTTTTCTCAAATAAATATAGTTTCATATGGGATGGGTTTTTGGTTTTGTGAAGGTTATGCATGCATAATATTATTTTATTTGGTTTCAGTTGGAAATTTTAGAAGTTTGAAGTTTTATTTCAGTGATTTGATTATGGGTTGCAAGTTTTATATCTTCAATAAAAAATATTTATGATAGTTCATAATCCTTTGATCAAAGTCTACATGTGCATATTACATAATATTCTTCAAAGTTTTTTTGGGTGATTAGGTTTTTGAAACAAATCTATAGGATATTCTTAGACTAGGATGTCAAGATTAAGGAGCACACTTGATTACCTTTGTATAAGCAACTAAACATGGAATTTAACCAGAAGTAATAAGTAACTAGAAATCAGAAACAACATAGAATATGAGAGACAATACCCAATTGTATTAATACTCTTCCAGAAGGAATTACAATAAAGAAGTAACACTCTTCTTCCCATACCTCTAGGGCTCCCACACCTCTAGGGTGTACAATAAAACCCCTCAAGAGTTCTCTCTCTCAACTACGGTCATAACAAACAACTCAAACACAGAGTTGTTCACCTCCACCAGTTAGTAACAATACTGCCAGTCCACCAGTAAGTGACAATCAACACAACCGTTGTTGCCTACTTCCAGTCTACCAAGTACTCCACGTATTTCAAGTCTAAGTACACCATGTACTCCAAGTATATCTCACTTGATCTTGCTCCTTGTTGTGTTGCTGATCTCCCTGATCTTGCTGCCACCTGTAGATCAACTTGGTTTTGCACACCTGCAAACCTAGATCTCGCACACACACACACCTATAGATCAACTGACCTTACTTACCATGTAGATCTAACCTGATCTTGCTATACTACAGATCAACTTGGCCTTGCACACCTACCAACCTAGATCATACACACATGAAGAACCCTTGTCCTTGCCTCACCAAGTCCTTATGATTTTCCATGGATAGAAATTTGAATCTATAGAACTGATTCTACAACTTTACAATACAACCCATGGGTCTCTTAAATAGATCCCATATAAAAAATAATCAAACTTCTAATTACAATAATTAGAACTACAGCTCCAAGACTAAAATTAGTCTTTCACATACAAACTAACTATCCATCTAAAATTAGACCAGTTTTAGAGATGCATGCAAATGCATGCACACACAGGCTACCGACGTCAATTCCCTGTCTAATCGATGTCAGCTGACTCATAACTGACATCAGTTACTATGAACACTGAAGATGACTGACGTTGGTTGATCAGACTGATGTCGATTTCTTACAACTCAGCAACCTCCTCCTGTTTGCATCCTGGTGAAGCTTTTAGCTCCACAACCTAACAATCTCCCACTTAGAGATAAATAGCTGCACCTGTACCTATACCTGTACATCATCTAATTTGTTTCCTTGCTTATATCCCTCTTCAAGCTCAATCCTGAAGACCAACCATCACACATCCTGTGGTGCTCCGCATGTCATCCAAGTAACCTGCCACATCCAAATCTACATACCCATGTAGAGAAGTGCCTAACCCTACATAGCATGTTAACTTGCTATTGGTCCCTCTCAAATACCTGAGAACTTACTAAACTACTTTCCAGTGCTTCTTTCTTAGATTGGATACAAACTTGCTGACAACACCCATTACTAGGGCAAAAATAGGCCTAGTACACATGTACTTAACCTCATCATGTGAATTAGGACATTGTTTTGTGAACTGTCCATCCATAAGTGTGCTAACTGGTTCTGCATCCTGCATGTTGAATCTCACCACTACCTTATCCACACAATCATTTGGAGACAAAATCAACCTGTGACCTTCCATATCTCTAGAAAAACTCATGCCAAAGAATTTTGCTCCTCCAAAATCCTTCATGGCACACCTCTAAACTAACTTTACCTTTAGCTCAAAAAAATCCTGTATGTATGAACCTACAACAAGCTCATCATCCACATATAGTAACAAGATAATGTTGCAACCATTATCCAACCTGGTAAAGTAAACACAATGGTTACAATGACATTGACTAAAGCCATGCTTTGTCATACACCTGTCAAACTTGTACCACTGTCCTGGAGCTTTCTCAAGACCATATGACCTGGCCTTCTATCTCACATGTCCATTCTCTCTCTTCTTTAACCAAGGAATCTATTCATCTTTTAGTGCTTTTATCCCGGCTGGCAACTCTACCAAATATCCCATTTGGTTCTCTTCCAAAGAATTCATGCCATGCTCCCACTGTTTCCTAGATTATACCTGCATTACCTCTTTAAAACTTCCTGGTTCATGACCATCAGTGAGCAATAAGTTTAGGTAGTATAAAGAAGGTGAATAATGAATTTGAGGCTTACTTACACTCTCAATCCTCCACATGGGTGTTTGAGACTCCTTGACAACTTGTTGTCCGCCCAAAATCCATTTCTTAGTCGACCTTGGTCTGCACCTGATCAATGTCGAATCCACCTGATCGCCGATGCCGATTCCATGACCAACACCGGTATCCACCTGGTCACTGATGTCAATTTCCTGATCGACGCTAGTAGCCACCCACCCGACACCATCGACTCTGGTATGCACATGACTGACGTTGGTACCTACCTATTTGATGTCGGTTCCACCTGACCAACATCGGTAACTGTGTTTTCCTGTGAGTGATGAATTTTTACCTACAAGCTCACTTTGGATCAAAACCCTGTCCAAACTACCCTGCTCAGAGTTATTCATCCCCCTCAGCTGACCTCTGTCCATCATCTCCTCCAAGAAAACCAAGGCTTTCCAGTTCTTAAGTTTGTCAAACACATTTGACTTCCTCTTAAGAACATGCATCTCCTTACCACATGCTAATTCAAGTGCATTCGTTGTGAGAGTTACTATGCATCTCTCATCACCCAACTTTCTTGAAGCAATTAGACTCCTCTTCAAGACTGGGACCTGCATGACATCCTTCAACACCCATGTGTTGGCCATCTGCAACTTTAGCCACACTTCCCCTTTTCCAATACTTTGACAAGGCTCACTAACCCCTAAATAAATCTTTCCAAAGTCTCCATGGACCTTAACATGGAAAAATACTCTATTTGGGGCTGCATGGAAAGAGGCAACATAATCTATAAACCAAGATTCTACTTTATCCAAGGAACATACAAGAGCATCCTGTGCAACAATCCCTACAACATCTACTTCTTCATTTCCTTCATGCTGATCTTCTAGTGACCAACAATTTTTCTTTACCTGCTCTTTCTTTCCATAATTTGATAATTGACCATTCTTGCTTTTGAATTCCTCCATTCTTAGCTTACTTTTTTTTGCCATTGCTATACTCCCACTCAATCAAAAACCCCTGAGAGTGACCTGTAATCAAACACAAACCTACTCGAAACTAGGCTCTGTGAACCTACAACCTTAGCTCTGATACCACTTTGTCAGGATTAAGGAGCACACTTGATTACCTTTGTATAAGCAACTAAACATGAAATTTAATTAGAAGTAATAAGTAACTAGAAATCAGAAATAACACAAAATATGAAAGACAATACTCAATTGTATTAATACTCTTCCAGAAGGAATTACAATAAAGAATTCACACTCTTCTTCCCACACCTCTAGGGGTCCCACACCTCTAGGGCATACAATAATCTCCCTCAAGAGTTCTCTCTCTCAACTACGGTCACAACAAACAACTCAAACACAGAGTTGTTGTTCACCTCCACTAGTCAGTAACAATACTCCTAGTCCACCAATAAGTGACAATCAACACAACCGTTGTTGCCTACTTCTAGTCCACCAAGTACTCCACGTACTTCAAGTCTGAATACACCATGTACTCCAAGTAGATCTCACCTAATCTTGCTCCTTGTTGTGTTGCTGATCTCCCTAATCTTGCTACCACCTGTAGATCAAATGATCTTACTTACCATGTAGATCTAACCTGATCTTGCTATACCACAAATCAACCTGGCCTTGCACACCTGCTGACCTAGATCATAAACACATGAAGAACCCTTGTCCTTGCCTCTCCAAGTCCTTATGATTCTCCACAAATAGAACTCTGATTCTACAGAACCAATTCTACAACTTTATAATACAGCCCATGGGTCTCTTAAATAGATCCCATACAAACAAAAATTAACTTCTAATTACAATAATTAGAACCACAGTTCCAAGACTAAAATTAGTCTTTCACATGCAAACTAACTGTCTGTCTAAAATTAGACTAGTTTTAGAGACACATGCACACACAGGCTGCCGATGTTAATTCCCTATTTGACCGATGTCGGCTGACCCATAACCGATGTCGGTTACTGCGAACACTAAAGATGACTAACGTCAGTTGATCAGACCAACGTTGATTGCCTGTAACTCAGCAACCTCCTCCTATTTACATTTTGGTAAAGCTTTTAGCTCCACAACTTAACAATCTCCCACTTGGAGATAAATAGCTACACCTATACTTGTACTTGTACATCATCTAATTTGTTTCCTGGCTTGTATCCCTCTTCAAGCTCAATCCTGAAGACCAACCACCACACATCCTTTGGTGCTTTATATGTCATCCAAGTAACCTACCACATCCAAATCTACATACCCATGTAGAGAAGTGCCTGACCCTGCATAACATGTTAACCTGCTTCTGGTCCCTCTCAGATACTTGAGAACCTACTGAACTACTTTCCAGTGGTTCTTTCCTGGATTGGCTATAAACTTGCTGACAACACCCACTACTGGGGCAAAAATAGGCCTAGTACACATGTACTTAACCTCATCATGTGAATTGGGACACTGTTATGTGAACTATCCATCCATAGGTGTGCTAACCGGTTCTGCATCCTACATGTTGAACCTTACCACTACCTTATCCACACAATCATCTGGAGACAAAATCAACCTGTGACCTCTTATCCACACAATCATCTGGAGACAAAATCAACCTGTGACCTTCCATGTCTCTAGAAATACTCATGCCAAAGAATTTTGCTCCTCCAAAATCCTTCATGGCACACTTCTGAACTAACTTTACCTTTAGCTCAGAAAAATCCTGTATGTATGAACCTGCAACAAGCTCATCATCCACATACAGTAACAAGATAATGTTGTAACCATTATCCAACTTGGTAAAGTAAATACAGTGGTTGCAATGACATTGACTAAAGCCATGCTTTGTCATACACCTGCCAAACCTGTACCACTGTCCTGGAGCTTCCTCAAGACCATATGACCTGGCTTTCTATCTCACATGTCCATTCTCTCTCTTCTTTAACCAAGGAATCCATTCATCTTTTAGTGCTTTTATCTCGGCTGGCAACTCTACCAAATCTCCCATTTGGTTCTCTTCCAAAGAATTCATGCCATGCTCCCACTGTTTCCTGGATTCTACTTGGATTACCTCTTTAAAACTTCTTGATTCTTGACCATCAGTGAGCAATAAGTTCAGGTAGTATTAAGAAGGCAAATAACAAATTTGAGGCTTACTTACACTTTAAGTCCTCCACATGGGCATTTGAGACTCCTTGACAGCTTGCTGTCTACCCAAAATCCATTTTCTAGTCAACCCTAGTCTGCACCCGACCGATGTCAAATCTACCTAATCACCGACACCAGTTCCATGACCGATGCCGATGTCCACCTAGTCACTGATGTCAGTTCCCTGACTGACACCAGTAGCCACCCACTCGACACCACTGACTTTGGTCTGCACATGACTGACGTCGGTACCTGCCTGTTCAATGTCGGTTCCACCTGACCGACGCCAGTAATTGTGTTTTCCTGTGAGTGATGAATTCTTACCCACGAGCTCCCTTTGGATCAAAACCCTGTCCCTATTGCCTTGCTTAGAGTTATTCAATCCCCTTAGCTGATCTCTATCCATCATCTCCTCTAAAAAAACCAAGGCTTTCCAATTCTTAAGTTTGTGAAACACATCTGACTTCCTCTTAAGAACATGCATCTCCTTCTTACTCATGTGACCAAGCCTACAAAGCCACATCTTTGCAACAGAAGGAGAATCAGTAATACAAGTAGGTAGATAAAGAGTACCTAATTTCTTACCACATGCTAATTCAAGTGCATCTGCCATGAGAGTTACTGTGCATCTCTCATCACCCAACTTTTCTAAAGCAATTAGACTCCTCTTCAAGACTAGGACCTGCATGACATCCTTCAACACCCATGTGTTGGCCATCTAAAATTTCAACCACACTTCCCCTTTGCCAATACTTTGACAAGGCTCACTAACCCCTAAATAAATCTTTCCAAAGTCTCCATGGACCTTAACATGGAAAACTACTCTATTTAGGGCTGCATGGAAAGAGGCAACATAATCTATACACCAAGATTCTACTTTATCCAAGGAACATACAATAGCATCCTGTGCAACAATCCCTACAACATCTACTTCTTTATTTCCTTCATGCTGATCTTCTACCGACCAACAATTTTTCTTTACCTACTCTTTCTTTCTATAATTCCGTAATTGACCATTCTTGCTTTTGAATTCCTCCATTCTCAGCTTACTTTCTTCTTGCATTGCTATACTCCCACTTAATTAGAAACCCCTGAGAGTGACCTGTAATCAAACACAAACCTTCTCCAAACCAGGCTCTGTGAACCTACAACCCTAGCTCTGATACCACTTTGTCAGGATTAAGGAGCACACTTGATTACCTTTGTATAAGCAACTAAACATGGAATTTAACCAGAAGTAATAACTAGAAATCAGAAAAAACACAAAATATGAGAGACAATACCCAATTGTATTAATACTCTTCCAGAAGGAATTACAATAAATAATTCACACTCTTCTTCCCACACCTCTAGGACTCTTACACCTCTAGGGCATACAATAATCTCCCTCAAGAGTTCTCTCTCTCAACTACAATCACAATAAATAACTAAAACACAGAGTTGTTGTTCACCTCCAGCAGTCAATAACAGTACTGCCAGTCCACCAGTAAGTGACAATCAACACAACCATTGTTGCTTACTTCTAGTCCACCAAGTACTCCACGTACTTCAAGTTTGAGTACACCATGTACTCCAAGTAGATCTCACCTGATCTTGCTCCTTGTTGTGTTGCTAATCTCTCTAATCTTGCTACCAACTGCAGATCAAATGATCTTACTTACCATGTAGATCTAACCTGATCTTGCTATACCGTAGATCAACTTAGCCTTGCACACCTGCCGACCTATATCATACACACATGAAGAACCCTTGTCCTTGCCTCACCAAGTTCTTATGATTCTCCACAAATAAAACTATGATTCTATAAAACCAATTCTACAACTTTACAATACAACCCATGGGTCTCTTAAATAGATCCCATACAAACAATAATTAGACTTCTAATCAAAATAATTAGAACCACAGATCCGAGACTAAAATTAGTCTTTCACATGCAAACTAATTGTCCATCTAAAATTAGACCAGTTCCAGAGATGCATACAAATGCATGCACACACAGGCTACCGACGTCGATTCCCTATTTGACCGATGTCGGCCAACCCATAACTGACGTCGATTATTACAAACACTAAAGATGACTAATGTCGGTTGCCTAAAACTCAACAACATCCTCTTGTTTGCATCTTGGTGAAGTTTTTAGCTCCACAACCTAACAATCTCCCACTTGGAGATAAATAGCTGCACCTATACCTGTACCTGTACATCATCTAATTTGTTTCCTAGCTTGTATCCCTCTTCAAGCTCAATCTTGAAGACCAACCACCACACATCCTGTGGTGCTTTGCATGTCATCCAAGTAACCTGCCACATCTAAATCTACATACCCATGTAGAGAAGTGCCTAACCCTGCATAGCATGTTAACCCGCTGCTAGTCCCTCTCAGATACCTGAGAACCTACTGAACTACTTTCCAGTGCTTCTTTCCTAGATTGGCTATGAACTTGCTGACAACACCCACTACCAGGGAAAAAATAGGCCTAGTACACATGTACTTAAACTCATCATGTGAATTAGGACACTATTCTGTGAACTGTCCATCTATAGGTGTGCTAACCAGTTTTGCATCCTGCATGTTGAACCTTACCACTACCTTATCCACACAATCATCTGGAGACAAAATCAATTTGTGACCTTCCATGTCTCTAGAAAAACTCATGCCAAAGAATTTCTCTCCTCCAAAATCCTTCATGGCACACCTCTGAACTAACTTTACCTTTTGCTCAGAAAAATCATGTATGTATGAACCTGAAATAAGCTCATCATCCACATATATTAATAGGATAATGTTGTGACCATTATCTGAACCTGGTAAAGTAAACACAATGGTTACAATGACATTGACTAAAGCCATGCTTTGTCATACACCTGTCAAACCTACACCACTATTTTGGAGCTTCCTCAAGACCATATGACCTAGCCTTCTATCTCATGTGTCCATTCTCTCTCTTCTTTAACCAAGGAATCCATTCATCTTTTAGTGCATTTATCCCAGCTGGAAACTCTACCAAAGCTCCCATTTGGTTCTCTTCTAAAAAATTCATGCCATGTTCCCACTGTTTCTTAGATTTTACCTGTATTACCTCTTTAAAACTTCCTGATTCTTGACCATTAGTGAGCAATAACTTTAGGTAGTATAAAGAAGGTGAATAATGAATTTGAGGCTTACTTACACTTTCAGTCCTCCACATGGGCATTTGAGACTCCTTAACAACTTGCTATCCACCTAAAATCTATTTCTTGGTCGACCCTAGTCTGCACCTAACTGATGTTGAATCCACCTGATCGCTGATGCCAGTTCCATGACCGACACCAGTTTCCACTTGGTCACCAACGTCAGTTCCCTGACCAATGCCGGTAGCCACCCACCTGACACCATCAACTCTGGTTTGCACATGACTGACGTTGATACTTGCCTGTTTGACATTGGTTCCACCTAATCGATGATGATAATTGTGTTTTCCTATGAGTGATGACTTTTTACCCACGAGCTCACTTTAGATCAAAACCCTATCTAAACTACCCTGCTCAGAGTTATTCAGTCCCCTCAGCTGATCTCTATCCATCATCTCCTCCAAGAAAACCAAGGCTTTCCAGTTCTTAAGTTTGTCAAACACATCTGACTTCCTCTTAAGAACATGCATCTCCATCTTACGCATGTGACCAAGCCTACAAAGCCACATCTTTGCAATAGAAGGAGAATCAGTAATACAAGTAGGTAGATAAAGAGTACCTACTTTCTTACCACATGCTAATTCAAGTGCATCCACTGTGAGAGTTACTGTGCATCTCTCATCACCCAACTTTTTTGAAGTAATTAGACTTCTCTTCAAGACTGGGACCTGCATGACATCCTTCAACACCCATGTGTTGGCCGTCTACAATTTCAGCCGCACTTCCCCTTTGCCAATACTTTGACAAGGCTCACCAACCCCTAAATAAATCTTTCCAAAGTATCCATGGACCTTAACATGGAAAAATACTCTATTTGGGGCTGCATGGAAAGAGGCAACATAATCTATAAACCAATATTCTACTTTATCCAAGGAACATATAAGAGCATCCTATGCAACAATCCCTGCAACATCTGCTTCTTCATTTTCTTCATGTTGATCTTCTACTGACCAATTTTTTTTCTTTACCTACTCTTTCTTTCCATAATTCTGTAATTGACCATTCTTGCTTTTGAATTCCTCAATTCTTAGCTTACTTTCTTCTGCCATTGCTATACTCCCACTCAATCAAAAATCCCTGAGAGTGACCTGTAATCAAACACAAACCTGCTCTGAACCAGGATCTGTGAGCCTACAACCCTAGCTTTGATGCCACTTTGTCAGGATTAAGGAGCACACTTGATTACCTTTGTATAAACAACTAAACATAGAATTTAACCAGAAGTAATAAGTAACTAGAAATAAAAAAAGGCACAGAATATGAGAGACAATACCCAATTGTATTAATACTCTTTCAGAAGGAATTACAATAAAGAAGTCACACTCTTCTTCCCACACCTCTAGGGCTCCCACACCTCTAGGACGTACAATAATCTCCCTCAAGAGTTCTCTCTCTCAATTATGATCACAACAAACAACTCAAACATAGAGTTATTGTTCACCTCCACAAATCAGTAACAATACTGCCAGTCCACCAATAAGTGACAATCAACACAACCATTGTTGCCTACTTCCAGTCCACCAAGTACTCCATGTACTTCAAGTCTGAGTACACCACGTACTCCAAGTAGATCTCACCTGATTTTGCTCCTTGTTGTGTTGCTGATCTCCCTGATCTTGCTACCACCTGTAGATCAAATGATCTTACTTACCATGTAGATCTAACCTGATCTTGCTATACTACAGATCAACCTGGCCTTGTACACCTACCAACCTAGATCATACACACATGAAGAACCCTTGTCCTTGCCTCACCAAGTCCTTATGATTTTCCACAGATAGAACTCTGATTCTACAGAATCGATTCTACAACTTTACACTATAGCCCATGGGTCTCTTAAATAGATCCCATACAAACAATAATTAGACTTCTAATTACAATAATTTGAACCACAGCTCCAAGAGTAAAATTAGTCTTTCACATGTAAACTAACTATCCATCTAAAATTAGACCAGTTCTAGAGACGCATGCAAATGTATGCACACACAGGCTGCCGACATTGGTTCCCTGTCTGACCGATGTTGACTGACCCATAACTGACATCGGTTAATGCAAACATTGAAGATGACCGACGTCAGTTGCCTGCAACTCAGCAAGCTCCTCCTGTTTGCATCCTGGTGAAGCTTTTAGCTCCACAACATAACATAGGAGATGAGTAAAAGTATGGTATGGAAATGATCAGACGATATGATAAAAATGTTTATCTTTATTTTATTCTTTATGGGCATAAATATTTGAGTTTCAATATAATAAGCTGGTCATTTCTCTTGCATGCATATTTTAGAAGCCATTTGAGTGTAAATTGTTGATCATGGTGGACAAATTTTGTGTTTGAATGCAAAGTTACACTTTGTATTCATTTATGATGGTTTAAATAAATCTATGAATGACCATGTTGAAATTTTTTCTCTGCATACAATCATTTGTCTTATAGATAGATACAAATTGAGCAAATTTGAGAAAGAATGGATATTTTTCATGTGTCTAATTTTTTATTTGAAATTGGGTAGTTATAAGCTACTTCATGTCAAATTCATGTTTGACTTCATTTTTTCATTATCAGAGTATTTTTAGGGTTTGCTAGTGAATAATGGATATAGTTGAATAATCTCAAAAAAAATGTTATCAATGAGATCTACTTGTATAAACTTCTTTTTTTTAGTAAGGTTGAAGGTTTGGTTTTATATAATAGGTTTTAAGTCATGCATGAATAGTTATGATTTGAACATTTCAATGGAAATGTCTCTATAGACTCTTTTGCTTCTCTTTGAGGATATAAGTGGTTTTGACAGTGTGTATATTATAATACTACAGTTGAATGTTTTGAATTCGATGATAAGAAGAACACAAAATATATGTTGTTAGGTTATGCATATGATTCATTTGTAAAAATCATTTTGGAAGGCCATTTAGACATGTTATTCCATTTTTCAAATGCATATTTGGTTTGAAGTAGTGAATAATATGATTATTTTTAGTGATAATAATGATATTTGATATTAGTTTATTTCAAAATGTTTCATGTTTGAAATCATTCTAGTTGTAAAGATATTCAATTTGTGATGGTTATTTGGAGTAAAGTTTGTTGAACAAATATTGGGGATTTTGGAAACAAGGATACATGGGTTTAAATTCATATGCAAATTTTCAATCTTCTTTATTAGAATTTTTAATAGAGTTCTAAAAGATATTTCTTTATTTGTTGTTGAATCAAATGGTTGACAATTTATTAAAAGTTTGATGTATTTGCATTATACATTGATAGATCAGGGTTTGAAGTATAATCAAAATTTTGGTTTGATTTTATGATTGTAGAATTCTAGAATTCATTATAACAATGTCAAGTTGGAATCCTCCTCATTCCCATCATTCAGATGTAAATAATTAGGGACATCATAATAATAATCAGCAAATAGAAGGTATTCCTCCACAAAGGCATGCTAATGTAGTTCAATATTTATGTGGCCATAGGGGTGCTAGATCTTTTTCGAGACCCTTTAATCATGACACCCACATGTCTATTCACTTTGATATAGCTGACCCTATTTTCTAGAAGGTTATTAACTCTTTAACACCAAATTTAACTTTTGACTATACAAATAGAATATGGAGGTCCTCCTTGGATAGTTCATTCTCATAGATGAAGAAATCCAAGTAGTTTTTCTCATTTTATGCATATTATCTTTCAATATATACCTCATAATTTACTTGAGTGTAGAGTACCTACCCCTAAAAATGAGCTTCAAATAATTGAAAAGTTCTAACCACATTCTATTGTGCCCTTCAATGTCAAGCCTTCATTTCTTGAGCCTATTAATATAGTTGTAGGATGTTCAAAGTTAAGTCTTGATAAATTTCCATCTTACACATTTAAATAAGAAAGGGAAGTTCCTTCAAGAGGTAAAAGGTGTAAAATCAGTTATTCAACTTTAGATTCGCTTGTGATCACAAGGATGGTGAAGAAAGTAAAGTTGGAGATTGATGATGAAAATAGTGAGTTGGGTACCAAACTGGTTAATTTTCCTACTACTACCATGAATTATACTAAGTATGTGACATATAATGGCTATCCTTTGATGGAGATGTTATAAGATAATAATGATGAGTGGATCGTTGGTTAAAATTTTATTTTTTGATACTTGATACTTTAATGTTCTATTCATGATATTGTGATATTTCGACTGTAGATATTTTATGTTTTGATACATGATAATAATTTAGAACTTATGTAGTATGGTTATTTTGATTATATATTTACTGAATTAAATGGTTGAATGCATATGGAATTAATGTTTATAATATTTAATTATATTTAATTGCTATAGTCATTATATTGTTTGACATATTTTGTTTATTTTTAAATGATTGCTATGACTTATGGGCCTCTACCTGATTAGAGTTGTCATTGGTATATTATTATTTAATTTTGATCTTAAGACTTTATTAGAGTGTTAAACATAAATTCAACTTATAAAAGTTAATTAATTGACTTTCTTAAAAACAAATAACTAACTAAAGTTAGTTATAACTAATTTTGTAACCATATCTTGAGGAGATTATTCAAAAAGAGATCAAAGTTACATCACAAAAGGGAGAAATATTACATAGGTGTTTTTGAAGACTCTGAATTACTTCAAAGTTAATTCATCTTTCTCTTTTTTGTGAAACATATTTGAGATGATACAATTTTTTTAGATAGACCAATAATGCATTCTCTGATGGTTAAGTAATATGCTTAATCAATGCCAATATATCCAATTTAGTTTATAAATTGATTGTCTGAAGTCTATTCAGTCTAATATCTTATGATGATTATATATATGTAGTTATATGTGAAGAATTTGAATTAATTCACCCAAATAATAATGAGTATATCGCTATGTGCAATATTTTATTGATCTATTCAAAACTACAATAGTTGTCATGTCAAAGATATTTTTTACTTGAAGTTGTTTCTCAATAAAATCATATTCAATTTCTGATAAGATGACTCTTTCTAAGACTTGAAATTTGTTTTATTTCTAATTAGTCTATTTGGATTAGTTTCATTTTCATTTAAGTCTTAGATTTCTTGTTTACTTAGTTTTGTTTTGTTAGTTGTTTTCATTTGATTTGAGTTTCATTTCGTTTTTGTGGTTGTTAATTTGGTTTATATATATCTTCAATATTTTTTAGATGTATTTCATTTTGCTTTTTTATACTTTACTTACACCATAGGTTTAAGCTACCATTCATTTGTATCTTTTAAGTTTATTAATCAAGAATGGCTATTTCACTTTATTTTGTTTAGATTAAGTGTTTATTTTAATTAATTTTTTGTTTTCCTTGTTAGATTTAATTAGTATTAGATTTATATTATATTATTCTCTAGATTAAGTTCAATTTTATTTAGTTATGCTTAGCTTTAAGTTATTTGTTTTGTCATTTCTTATTATAATTTATTTTATGTTGAGCATTGTCATTGATGTCAAAGAGAGCATGTGGTACTAATGCATTAATGAAAAATAAGTTGTGTTTGATAGTTTTGAGAATATATAACATATATGCAAATTAGTAAAGACAAAGAAGAGGCTGTGAAGCATCCATAGATGTCTTGATGAAGTTTTGGTGTGGCATGTGATCTTTTGGAATGAAAAATATGCATCTTCTAGATTAATAGAATCCAGATCGTCACTACACATCATGTAGATATGTATGATCCAATATGTTTGTGCATTTATTGTAGGTACTCAAAAATTCAATAGTGGGTAAATGTTTTCATGATGATATTATCTATAGTGCCAAGAAGGTACCTTGAATATTTGGAGTCTTGAAGTGTTTTCTAGCTCAAGATATAAATATTCTACATTTCTCTAACATACTAAGATGGGGCAGAGATCGTCAAGTTTAGCCAAGTTGAAGTCTAAGGTCAACTAGTTAGTAGATCTAATGGTGCATGTTAAATAATAGATATTGATCCAACAGTGCACGTAAAAGTCAATATGTTAAAGAATGAACATACTAGTGACATGTGTAACATTCATAGAGCTTGGATAGAAGATCAATGGTAAGTGTATGATCATGCATTCAAAATATTGATGGAGCGAGTTAAGTCAAAGAGTCAATGTGTGTAGAAGGCACGTGGGGTTAAAAAATGGCATAATCATAAGAGCTCAGATCAAATATTAATGATAAGCATTGAAATATAATGTCTAGAATAATCCATGAAGATCAATGGTGTTTATTTGGTCAATGTTTCTCGGGTGTACAAGATGAGTTCAACATGTCCAATGTTTAACAGTTGCTTAGTGACCATAAAATTTGAATATTTGAATTTGTGAGGGAGAAGTAGTCTACAATTTTTGTGTTATATATTTTGATCTAGTATTACTTTGAAGGTGATGTAAAATCTAAAGTTATCAAGGACTCAAAGATGAATCCATATAACCTAGTTAGAAGGTTTTAACGTTAGTACAGTCAAAGTTATTGATCTCCAAAGTTAACTATGTGTTTGAACATGTTTTGCAAGTGACTCGAGAAGGATATTTGAGTTGTTCTTGATACTGTATTGATGTTTCAAGATTAAATAACTATTAGAGAGTGTTATATATTACATGAGGACAATATATGTGGATTTTTTAGGTTTTACCAATTCGTATTTATTAGCAATAAAGGCTTAGAAGTTGACTATGTTTATTGAATACACTGACAGTTTGAGTGACCATCTTACAAAGGTAAGTTGAAGGTACTCTAAGTATATTTGAGGAAAAAAATGAATATGAAGATGTAAAATAAGTCTCACATATTGATGAAAAGGTATTAGATGTTATAGTTTTCTCCTGATCAATTGTGGAGAGTCAAAATAACTTGACTCTATTTTGACTATATATGACTAGTTTGAGTCGTCATCTTGAGAGAGTTGATTTAAGTGCTTAGATCTTATGATGATGTGTTTAAATCACATGGAGGTGTAACATAGGTACTAAAGGGTTCACCCATGTGATATAATCATATGGATATTAAATTTTTTGAGTTTTTACTTCATAAGTTTGAGACTATGTTTTCTGTGTATGAAGACCTAAAGAGCAAGGAAACCTATTTGGTAGGTTCAAGGAGTGAGTTGGTGTTCCAAGTGGCATAAACCCATGAGAGAGTTAGAAAGGGGATATTAGAGATAGTTTTGATGTGTTAAAATCATTTTTAAAGGATAAATATGGTCTAAGTAGTCTCACATATAACATGTGAGTATGAAGGCCTAATTATTTTAGGTCTCACCAAGACCTAATGGTGGTTTGGGGCTAATGAGATAATGAGAGACCTATGAAAATGGATTTTAGATATGTAATTAACATTATATAAGTCTTAAGGGTTAATTCAAGTCTTTTGGCTGACCAAAAAGATAATATTTATGAAGACTTTATAAAGAGTGAAAGAAAAGGTGATGGTTTCTAGATACTTGAGTGATCAAGAGTTGATCAGTTGTGTGAGTGAGGATTTAATAAAAGAAGATAACCTTTGAAAGAGAAGGTACTAGTAATTAAGGACCAATAGAGAGTGAAGAGGATCAGTCATGATTGTCTGATTAAGTTGATGTAGGAGAACACACAAGTCATTGGACTTAATGAGCCTAGAAGAGGTAGTTTGAGCAAGTTAGCCCTAGAGGTAGCTTGAGATGTAGATGGAGGTGATCATAATAAATTAAAGAGTAACAATAGGTATTCAAAGGTGATCTAATTTTCTAGGTAGATAAGTGGGTATTTGGTTTCTTGAAGGGTTGTAGCCTCCTTGCTAGTTGGAACTAGTTAAAGGTCAAGTGGTTGCTTGACTAAATTAAAGGGTGGGTGCTCCTTTATTAGTTAGCGTTATTATAAATATTGGATCTTGTTTTATAGGAATATATTCTATCTTTTAGGTTTCAGTGGGTTTTATCCCCCAAGAGGGTTTTCCACATATATGATGTGTTCATGTGATGTATGTTCTTATGTGTGTTTTGGATGTATGTGCTTTCATGTTTATGTTGCTTGATTAAGTTGATGTATGTTGAATAAGTTAAGATTTGGGAATAAAATTGGATTATCTTGCATTATTGATTCACACACCCCACCCCATCTCAGTGATTGTACCTCTAACAATTGGTATTAGAGCAGTACCTTCATTGCAAGTTTAACCACTTGAAGGTGATCTAAGGTACAATATGACTAAGCAATTGAAGAAAGAAAATTTGGAGTTAAAGTCATTGGTCAATGTTATTTAAGTACAAGCCAAGGCATTAATGGAACATAGTGAAAATAGAAGTCATCTTGAAACCAAGTTTAAGAGATTAAGCGAAATATTCAAAGAAAATAAGATGACCATGTATGATCTTGAAGATCAATTAAGGATTAAAAAGATTGATCTGAGTTCAAAAGAGGAAGAATGCAGACATCTCAAAACTTAGTTAAAAGAGACAAATGCCAAGTTGAGTTCAAATCAAGGTGAGCATGATGAGTTAAAATCCAATCTTGATTTTATAAAGATTATTGAAGAGCAAGCATGCAGATTGAAGTATGACATGAATAAAGAAGCTCCAAGGGATAAGGAGACTATCCAATTTCTCAATAATTAGTTAGAGGTTGCATGTTCAAGTATGATAACTAAAGAGGATGAGAGCATTCAATTGAAGACCAAGCTAGATTAATTGAAGGATGAGCATGAGTAATTTGTTTTCAAGGTAAAAAAAAATAAGAAAGAGTAAGAGAGGTCAACTTAAGACAATAAGGATACAAGTACCAAGATTAACAAGAAAATGTCCATCAAGCAGCCAAGTTTCATGAGCTATGAAATATCTTTTAATGGTCATTATTATGCTTGTCATAGGTTTGGTCATAAGGCAAGAAATTGTAGAAGAAAGAGTAGTTGGTCAGCTAGAGGCATGGATAATGTAGTCTATTAAAATTGTCATGACATGGGACATATTACTAGATTCTACCCCAGAATGCATGGGAAAAGACTAACCTAGGTATGGAGACTTAAGACATATAAGATTGAGCATAATGAACCTAAGAGACAAGATGATATGTTTGTTCAGATTTATAATATTCATCAAGTAAAAGGTATGAATGATGTTACTTGTTTTAGTTGTCATCAAGTTGGTCATATTAAAAGATCATGTATAAGCAAGATCTCAAGTCATAAGAAGGTGCATGGACATCCTAGTTTTCTCAAGAAAGGTCAATCCTTGGTATGGAACCCTAAAGTAGTAAAGACCAAGAAAACTAATTCAATTGACCTGAAAGATTAAGTTGGATTACCTACTAAAGCATAAGAGGAATCAAATATGAATAAGGTTCACGAATTCCAAGAGAATGTATCATATATCCAAATGGAAAAGGAACATCAAAAGTTAGTTTAATTTGAGCTTAAAGAGAAGAGCAAGGTGCTAGTTAAGACTAGTTTTGAGGTATGTATGGATCTAAGAGAACATTTCATTATTGTTGAGAATGTTTCATGCAAAGAACATCAATTGTCAATGTCTAGTGTTGAGGTTATTTCTTTAGATGAAAAGGTATGTCATGAATATTTGTTATCTCCATGTATTGTCAATTCATTATTAAAAGAAAAGGAGACTATTGTAGTGGATGAGCATGTTGCTTCTCTTAAACCAAAAAATAAGAAGAAGAATATCTATCAATATCATATGATTAAGGAGGATAAGGGATATGGTGAGTTATGGGAAACTCCTAGTTTCACATTATTCTAGGACATTATGGGTTAGGTTGTCACTATCTAGGCTTCAAGGAGACACTTGATAAGCAAAAGGAAGCATGATGGATGCCATTGTGATTTGACTGATGTTTCAGGACAAGAATATCACATGAAGATATGTTTGGCTAAGGGGGAGCTAACTCAATTAGTTTGAATGGCTTAAAGAGTTGTGCATGATGTTAGGAGGAACATATGTGAGATGTTCCAGTCATGGTTTAGATATGGAAAAGTCTGCTATAGTTGTGAATTCAAGAAGAATGATATAACAAATTGATCAAAACAAGTCATATATTTTGACAAAGTATTGAATCTACATGCATGAGAAAAGGGAACTTGTGAGTTTTGTAAGTAGACAAGCCCAAGGATAAGAGAATTCCAAGTTTAGATTGATGCATATCAAAGGGGAAACAATTGATTCATATGGATAAAAGTATGTAAGTATTCTGAGCATCTTAATAGTACCTAAATGCATACATTTTGTTAATAAATTATTGTTTTCATGTTGAGGAAAAGACCCTTTGTCATTAATGTCAAAGGGGGAGAAAGATCATAATGAATGATTTCAATTGAAGTCTTTATTCAAATGAAGTCATTATGAAGGTGTTTTGCCATCAATTAAAAAGGGGGAGATTGTTGAGCATTGTCATTGATGTTAGGTTGTCATTTATGTCAAATATATCATGTGGTACTAATGTATTAATGACAAAGATGTTGTGTTTGATAGCTCTGAAAATATATAGCACATATGTAGATCAGTAAAGAAAAAAAGACATTGTGAGGCATCTATAGATGTCTTGATGAAATTCTAGTGTGTCATGTGATCTTTTGAAATGAGAAATAGGCATTTTTTAGATTAAAAGAAGCTAGACCATCACTACACATCATGTAGATATTTATGATCTAGTAAGTTTGTGCATTTATTATAGGTACCAAAAAAGTCAATAGTGGGAAAATGTTTTTATGGTGATATTATCTATAGTGCCAAGAAGGTACCTTGAAGATTTAGAGTTCTAAAGTGTTTTCTAGATCAAGATATAAATATTCTAAGCTACTGTAACAGACTAAGATAGGCCAATGACCATCAAGTTTAATGAATTTGAAGTTTGAGGTTAACTAGTCAGTAGATATAATAGTGTGCATTAAATCATAGATCTTGATCTAACAGTGTAGATAAAATTCAATATGTCAAAAAATGAATGTGCTAGTGACATGTATCACATTCATAGAGCTTGGATAGAAGATTAATGGCAAGCATATATGATCGTGCAATCATAATATTGATAGAGCGAGTTGAGTCAAAGAGTCAATGTGTGTAAAAGGCATGCGAGACTACCAAGTGGAATAATTATGGGAGCTTAGATTGAATATCAATGGTATTTACAAGATAATGTCTAAAATAATCCATGGAGATTGATGGTGCTTATTTGGTCAATATTACTACGGTGCAAGAGATGAGGTCAACATGTCCAATGTTTAACAGTTACTTAGTGACCATTGGAATTTGAATATTTGAATTTGTGAGGGAGAACCAACCTACATTTTTTGAGGTATATATTTTGATCTAGGATGAATTTTGATCTGGAAAACACTTCAGATGATAATTCGGGCGACAGTCCTACCCCAATTGGTGGTAAAACTTTTGGGAGCCATAACATTTAAACCATAGCTCCGTCTGACTCCCCGTTTGAACTGTTGGAAAGATAAGAATGAGGGGAACATTATGAGATAGAAAAAAGATTAAATTGATGGGTTTTGACCCCTACATACAAAATATAAGTTCCCTACATTTCAATTTTAGTAGTGCAATCTAAAAATAGTAAGTTTATAAAAATAGTAATTTCTTGAATTTTGTGATGTTATAAATCATGGAAGTCAAACCACTTCATATCCCTCAAGATTGGTGACCTTCCACATCCTCCTCCTACCTTAAAATTATGTATAAAAATAGATGTAACCCAAAAATTCAATGAGACATCTCTTCTTAGAGATAGGCATATGTTTAGATTTGCAAATTTGATCAATAAAACATCTCTTCTTAGAGATAACATTATTACAATTGTGTTATTATTATTTATTGAATTATCTTTCAACCAAAGCTCCTAAGTTTTGGATTAGTAGTATCAGATCAATTTGTCTTAAGAGTGTATGATCTCAAGGATGAGGTCAGACTATAAGAAGCTTGGGTGGAAAATATAAGATCCAACAGACTATCCACTTGTTCACTCCAAATGACCTGAAATGGAAAATAACACTAAGACATTTGATCCTTTCAAAGAAATGGTGAATGAATCCCTCCAATAGTAGCAAGCACATATGCTACAACAATTTGTCCAAATTCTTTAACAAATCTTGATGGAAAATTTTAAATACTCATCTGTAACCTCACATCTTTTCAGTGCCTCAACACCCTTCAAAGTTCAGGTGAATTTTGATATCACTACATTTTAAGGAAAAATCAATGCTAATGTAGTATAAAATTGGTTGGATCAATTATCATCTTATTTTTATATAAATAAATTCATCAATAAAGAGAGAACACTTTTTCTCTTTTGAAAGCATCATTACCTATAAAAAATTGGTGGGAAGTGTATAAGAAGATATTTAGTACAGATGATATTGGTCTTGAGGTGGAACCTACCTAGGACAATTTCATAGAAGCTGTAAAGGAAGAACACTACCCCATTAAAGTATATGATGATTTGTACATAGAGTGGTAACAACTTTGCCAAGGTAAGAAATAGTCTATTCAAGATTGACCTGACATTTTTTATTCTCTACTTGTGAGATTGGGCATCCAAAAAAGTGAGAAACATAAGGTTATCAAATATAATGGTGGACTATAATTGTATATATGGGGGAAAATGGAACTCTTTAATTTGGAGACCCTTGGTGAGGTAAACAAGTTCATGGTGAAGATTGAGCAGAAGCATGGAAGAATGAATATGAAGATTCAACCTTCAAAATGGAAAAATGACAAAGAAGGTCAAACACAAGGCCAAAATTAGAAGCAAAATGAAGGGAAGACTAGGAAATGGTATGATTATCACAAATCTAGAACTCACTCAAAAGAAGAATGTCGAGCCATCAAGTCCTTGATTTCTAAGTCACGATCCTCAACATATATTGCTCTACCTCATACACACCCTATAGTCAAAGAGGATGAATAATATATTGTAGATGTTGAGCTTGATGCCATCGTTGCTTCATCATAGACCCACAAGGAGAGGATAAATGATAATAAAAAGTTGTTTCACTCTAAGTTATGGGTGAAAGGTAAGCCTCTACATTTCATTCTTGATAGTGGGAGTCAAAATAATTTAATCTCTGCTAATGTTTTGAAAAGTCTAAATCTATCTATGAAGCCTCATCTAAAGCCATACAATATTGGATGGTTGAGTCTAGGGAGAAACCTTCATGTCACCCACCAGTGTCTTATTTCATATGCAATAAAAACTTTCCAAGATGATGTCTTATGTGATGTGGTCAATCTGGATGTTTATGATATACTCCTTGGTCATCTATTTATGTATGATTAACATGGCATCTATGAATCAAGAACTTGAAGGATCACCCTCAATTTTGGAACACAGTGATATAGGTACTAGATGTACCACCTTCTACATTTGTCTCTCTGATTAGTGCCAAGAAATTCATTTTCATGGTGGTCAAGCCACATAAATCTAAAAGGGTCAATGTTGTATCCCTAAATACATAATCAACATAACAACAAAAGTGAATGGATACCAAGCTGAGGAAGTTCATAGCCTTCTATCCATAGATTGATGGTCAGATAGAAATGGTGAACAATTAGGCCCTATGTAGCTCCAAAAAGCACAGTCCATTCCAAGTATGCATTGGGTTCCAACCCATGACACCAAATGATGTAGTCATTCCATATCATCCACCCTTATTAAACACTTCAGTCATAGCAAAACAAGTGGACATTGATGAGCTTGATCTATAGAGTTATGCTCTAGTGGATGAGAATCAGATTAAGACACAACTGCCACACTTGATAAAGACTCTTTATGCAATGGGGACCATTGCTTCTCAAGAAGGGAGGAATGATTCAGGTAACACTTTAGGTGATAATTCAGGTAATGGTCCTACCTCAATTTGTGGTAGAACTTTTAGGAGCCATAAATTTTGCACCATAGCTCTGTTTGACTCCCTGTTTAAACTATTAGAAATCTAAAATGAGGGGAACACTATGAGATGGCATGAGATTAGATTAGTGGGTTTGTCCCCCTAAAAATCAAATGGAAATGCCCTAATTTTCAATTTTATTAGTGAAATCTAAAAATAGTAATTTCTCAAATTCTATAATGTTGTAAATCGTGGAAGTCAAACCACTTCATCTCCCTTGAGATTGGTGATCTTCCACATCCTCATCCTATCTTCAAATTATGTATAAAAATAGATGTATCCTGAAAAGGTAATGAGACATATATTCTCAGAGATAGGCATATGTTTAGATCTACAAATTTGATCAATAAAACATCTCTTCTTATAAATAACATTATCATAATTATGTTATTCTTATTTATTGAATTATATTTCAACCAAAACCATTGAGTTTTGGATTAGTGGGATTAGAGTGGTTTGTCTTAAGAGTGTATGATCTCTAGGATGAGGATAGACTACAAGAAGTTTGGGTGGAAAATACATGATTTAGTAGACTATGTACCTATTCACTCCAAATGATCTCAAATGGAAGATAACACTGAGACATTTGATCCTTTCAAGGAAATGGTAAATGAATCCTCCAAAAATAGCAAGCATAGATGCTAAAACAATTCATCCAATTTCTCCAACAAATCCTGATGGAAAATTTTGGCTCCTCATCTATAACCCCACATCTTTTCAGTGCCTTAACACCCTTCAAGGTTTGGGTTAATTTTGATATCCCTACATGTGAAGGTAAAATAAATGCTGATGTAGTATAAAATTGGTTAGATCAATTGTCATCTTATTTTTCTATAAATAAATTCATTGATAAAGAGAAGAACATGTTTTCTCTTTTAAAAACATTATTGTCTATCAAAAATTGGTGAGAAGTGTATAAGAAGAGATTCAGTACATATGATATTGGCCTTGAGGCAAAACCTACTTGGGATAGTTTTGTAGAAGCTGTAAAGGAAGAATACTACCCCATTGGAGCATATGATTATTTATACATAGAGTGGTAACAACCTCACCAAGGTAAGGAATAGTCTGATCAAGATTACACTAGCATTTTTTATTCTCTATTTATGAGATTGGGCATCCAATAAAGTCAGAAAGAAGGTTCTCAAATATCATGGTGGACTATAATGTTATATATGGGGGGAAATAAACTTTTCAATTTGGAGACCCTTGGTGAGGCATACAAGTTCATGGTGAAGATTGAGCAGAAGCATGGAATAATGAATACAAAGATTCAGCCTTCAAAATAGAAAAATGACAAAGAAGGTCAAACATGAGGCAAAAAATGGAAGCAAAAGGAAGGGAAGACTAGGAAATGGTGTGATTACCACAAATCTAGAACTCACTCCCAATAAGAATGTCCTTGATTTTTGAGTCAAAATTCTCAACATCTATTGCTCTACCTCATACACACCTTATAGTCAAAGAGGATGAAGAAGAGATTATAGATGCTGAGCTTGATGCCATCATTGCTTCATCACAGACCCATGAGGAGAGGCCATATGATAAAAAAGTTTGTTTTACTCTAAATTATGGGTGAAAGGTAAGCCTCTGCATTTCATTCTTGATAGTGGGAGTCAAAATAATAATCTCTTTTAATGTTGTGAAAAGTCTAAGTCTATCCATGAAGCCTCACCCAAAGCCATACAGTATTGGATGGTTGAGTCTAAGGAGAAACCTCCATGTCACCCACTAGTGTCTTCTTTCATATTCAATAAAACCTATCTAAGATGAGGTCTTGTGTGATGTGGTCAATTTGGATGTTTGTGATGTACTCCTTAATCAGCCATTCATGTATGATCGATATGGCATCTATGAATCAATAACTCGAAGGATCACCCTCACTCTTGGAACATGATGTTATAGGGTACCATAGGTACCACCTTCTATATCTATCTCCCTAATTAGTACCAAAAAATTCATTCTCATGATGGTCAATCCACAAAAATCCAAAAGTGATGATGTTTCAGCCTTGACTACATAATCAAAATAACAATAAAAGTGAATGGATACTAAGTTGAGGAAGTTCATGGCCTTCCATCCTTAAATTGATGGTCAAATAGAAATGGTGAACAATCAAGCCCTACATAGATCCAAAAATCATAGTCCATTCCAAGTATGCATCAGGTTCCAACCAATGACACCAAATGATGTAGCCATTCCATAACATCCACCCCTATTGAACACTTTAGTCATAGCATAACAACTGGACATTGGTGAGCTTGATCTATAGAGTTTTGCTCTAGTGTATGAGAATCAAACCAAGACACAACTACCACACTTGATAAAGAGTCGTTATGCAATGGTGACCATTGATTTTCAAGGAGGGAGGAATGATCCAGGCAACACTTCAGGTGACAATTTGGGTAATGGTCCTACCCCAATTGGTGGTAAAACTTCTAGGAGCCATAACTTTTGCACCATAGCTCTGTTTGATTCCCTATTTGAACCATTGGAAAGCTAAGAATAAGGGGAACATTTTTAGGTGTCACAAGATATATTAAATGGGGTTTTAACCTTGAAAACCAAATGGAAATACCCCAAATTTCAATTTTAGTAGTGTTATCTAAAAATAATAAGTTTCTAAAAATAATGAGTTTTTAAAAATAATAAGTTTATAAAAATAGTAATTTTTCAAATTTTGTAATGTTGTAAATCATGGAAATTGAACCACTTCATCTCCCTCAATATTGGTGACCTTTCACATCCTCCTTTTGCCTTCAAAGTATGTATAAAAATTGATGTATCCTTAAAAGGCAATGAGACATCTCTTCTCATAGATAGGCATATGTTTGGATCTGTAAATTTGATCAATAAAACATCTTTTCTTAGATATAACATTATTACAATTGTGTTATTCTTATTTCTTAAATTATCTTTCAACCAAAGCTCCTAAGTTTTGGATTAGTGGTATCAGAGTGATTTGTCTTAAGAAAGTATGATCCTGAGGATGAGGTTAGACTGCAAGAAGCTTAGGTGGAAAATATAAGATCCAAAAGACTATCCACCTGTTCAATCTAAATGAACTCAAATGGAGGACAACACCGATACATCTAATATTTTCAAGGAAATGGTGAATGAATCCCTTGAATAGTAGCAAGCATAGATGCTACAACAATTCACCTAAATTTTTCAACAAATCTTGATGGAAAATTCTAGCTCCTCATCTACAACCCCACATTTTTTTAGTGCCCTAACACCCTTCAAGGTTTAGATGAATTTTGATATCTCTACATTTGAAGTTAAAATCAATGCGGATATATTATATAATTGGTTGGATCCATTGTCATCTTATTTTTTTAAAAATAAATTCACTGATAAAGAGATCACTTTTGCTCTTTTGAAAGCATCATTGTCTATCAAAAATTGGTGGGAAGTGTACAAAAAGAGATCCAATATGGGTGATATTGGCCTTGAGGTAGAACCTACCTAAGATGATTTCATAGAAGTTGTAAAGGAAGAATACTACCCCATTAGAGCATATGAGATCTATACATAGAGTGGCAATAACTTTACCAAGGTAAAGAATAGTCTGTTCAAGATTACAATGACATTTTTCATTCTCTATTTATGAGATTGGGCATCCAATAATGTGAGAAACATAGGGTTCTCAAATATCATGGTGGACTACAATGGTATATATGGGGGGAAATAAAACTCTTCAATTTGGAGACCCTCGGTGAGGAATACAAGTTCACAGTGAAGATTGAGTAGAAGCATGGAAGAACGAATACAAAGAGTCAGCCTTCAAAATGGAAAAGTGACAAAGAAGTTAAAAAATGAGGCCAAAATTAGAATAAAAAGGAAGGGAAGACTGGGAAATGGTGTGATTAACACAAATCTAGAACTCACTCCAAAGAATAATGTCAAGCCATCAAGTCCTTGCTTTCTAAGTAACAATCCTCAACATCTAAGTCTTCACCTCATACACACCCTGCAGTTGAAGAGGATGAAGAAAAAATTGTAGATGTTGAGCTTGATGCCATCATTACTTCATCATAGACCCACAAGGAGAGGCCAGATGATAAGGAAAGATTGTTTCACTTTATGTTATGGGTGAAAGGTAAGCCTCTACATTTCATTCTTGATAGTGGGAGTTAAAAGAATTTAATCTCTGTTAATGTTATGAAAAGTCTAAATCTATCCATGAAGCCTCACCCAAAGCCATACAATATTGGATGGTTGAGTTCAGGGAGAAACCTCTATGTCATCCACCAATGTCTTCTTTCATATGTAATAAAACCTTTCAAAGATGAGGTCTTATGTGATGTGGGGTCAATTAGTTGATGACTAACCTACCTCGACTCTTGACTCATTGCTATCTTGATATGTTGAACCATAAAGAAAAGCAGAAACAAATAGCAAAGCACCAGCGTATAAAAAATCATTATGAAGACTTCATACAAAGTGAACAAGAGGCAAAGAGAGATACAAAATGATTTCAGGGAAATTGTTGTGTTTTGTCTTCAATACTCATAAGAACCAATTAATACTTATTGTCAAGAGATACTAAGAAGACCATTACTATTAGAAGGTTTGCAAGATTAGTGGAATAAGAGAAAAGTAAAAGAAGATTATAAAAGGCATCTAAGGAGCTAAGTATCAACAGAGGCGCACTTTGTGATCATCTTAGTGCAGAGAAGAGATCAATAGGTGATCCTTGTCAACACTATGTCAAACGAGAAGGCAACGAAGGAAGACCTGACAATAAGACAACTATGAACAAAGGCAATGTTGACAATGAAGCAATGGTCAAGGCCAACAGAGGATGAAGTGGCAGGGCCTACTCAAACCTTGAGAGATCGAGTTGTGGAAAGCAAGATTTATTGGCCTTTTAAACAGAATCAAATTGAGGATTACATTCGTCTATTCTTTCTTTGCCATCAATCTAATCCTTCCAATTGGGAGCTTGGCTTGTATTAATTGTTATTAGTACCATCATGACAATCAGAATCCATAATTAAGGATTTCATTAGTGTGCTGCTCATGAATTAATGCCAGCATTATTGCATTTGTATTGTGTTGGTTCTCACAAAATGGCAATCTTTATGATTTTCACCAAGATAGTTGATGCTCCATAGGATGTGAACTCCTTCGGGCATGTTTGGGGCAATATTAGGCTGCCACTTACTATCATTTCTAATCGCGAGTTATGATTCTTGAGTCATTTTTAGCAATAATTGTGGATGCTTTTTGATTTTCAGTTACACTTCTCCACTTCCATTTTTTCACTTACTAACGACTAGACTAAGTTTGTTGAAGGCACCTTATCTGTAATATCCCCATTTTAGTTCACCCTATTTTATGATTGGATTAGCCTATTATTGGCCCTCCTAGGCTAACGCAAATGGTTAAAGGGTTCAGTGGGCAAAGCAGGAGGCTTATTCCCATTCAAAGTTCAGGTTTAGCCTTTGTCTGATTCAGATTCACACACTATTTATAGTAAGTGACTATTTCAAGAAAGTCAGGGTTACTATCTATAGCCGGGCACCTGAACAGGCTACAATTGCAGTGTCGATCCCTTACACCATTGGTTTGATCAGATAATGAGGGATTTACTATTTATAGTAAATCAGTGGTTGATAAAAAGGGACCCTTATTATTTTTAGTAAGACAGTTGGATGCACAATGGACATAATGGTTAACTCCCAAGTTCAGAAGGAATTGAGAAATAATGATTATTTGTGGAGTTATGTTATTTTAATTATTAATAAAGTGATTACTTTATTAATAATTATTTATGAAATGCAATTATAATGTTTTAAAATCACTTTATGTCCAATGGGGCCATGACTCTCATTTAAGTGATTTTAAAGTGCATTAATTAATTATGTTGTAGAGGCTAAATATTAAATTATTTGATAAAGTTAACGTGCACACATTTAATATTATTTTAAATGATATTAATTGAAATTGGAAGCCTCTAGAAGGGATCAATCAGCTTGAAGAAAAGATATAAAAACACATTCATTCATGAGCATTGGACTTTACAAATTGGTGTCATTGAAATTTGTGCATTTCAGACAAGGGTTTCAGTCACTCCCAGCATTGGAGAATGAAATCTCTTTAGTGTTTATGCAATCTTGAGGCTATGAAAGATCAGCTGAAACATTGCTTGAGGGGAGCCTCATTCAGGAGTTCTATTTGTGCTTAAAAGTGAAAGATACCATCAAGTGTTTGAAGATTATTAAAGAATAATTAGTTGCAGACCTATAGCTTCATTCATGGCAGCCATTTATATCAGAATTCAAGCATTATTGAGCAGGTGAAAGCATATCTTCAAGGGGTTCAACCTAGACTTTCAAGAGAAGGTATTTAAAGCTAGGCGGCTGCATCTATTAGCTTAATTGGCACCTAATATCAAATTTGAAGGTGGAAATCGTGGCATTCTTCCATGCTAGAGGCATTGCAATCAAATTTGCATTTCCAGGTTCATTTACATTATTTGATATTGTATGGTCTCTATTCTCAAGAGCAAACTGCTGTAATAATTGTAAACAAAGATTGTAATCAATTTGGAAGCATATTGAAGATATACCATTAAGTTTGGAGGTTGCATATGATTTGTTTGACAAAATATCAGTTCGTTGTAGGTGCATGTTTGTTTAGTTTTTAGTCATCAATTACATTTGAAAATGTCAAAAGAACACTTGCATCTCATTCTAGATACATTAGCAAGCATTTGCCATTGACTAGTTAGTTCTTTTAATCATAACATTATCAAATCGAGAAGGGAAACAAAATCGGAAACCTACATCAGCTTGGGAACAATTTACACGCCAACTGTTTGACGAAATTCCAATCAAGCAAAATCAGACATTTAAGGGCAGATTTGTCAAGGGATACTACATTATCCCATGCTCCCTGAATCTATCATCAACAAAGTGCGTAGTGGAACAACTACCTACATATTCAACATAGCTACAATAGACCTACCCATATCTCCCTACAGAATTCTCCTTTTGAAGCCAATTGTGGGTTCCTACTTTTGGCACCTAAAGAGATTTGGGTTGCTCTTCTAATTCAGATATTACCCATCAACAAGACAAATTTTCCTCCTCTATGCAGAACTTGTCCAAGGTTTACTCCAAAATTCAACACATTTTTCAACAAACAAGACAAATTCAAGGCACTCCATGACCACCATTGGGAACCACATTTTTTTCAAGTTGGAGATGGTGTTTGGCTTCACTTAGATAAGATGTTTCACAACAAACATCACAAGCTGAAACCCATTAGATATGGGCCTTCCACTAAAGCAGTTGGGCCGAATGCTTTTCATTTATATCTTCCATCTCATCTTGGTATCCTTGATGTTGTTAGTGTCAGCTAGCCAAAGTTGTACAAGCCATCTCACTTGGAGGAGACGATTTCTATTGTTCGCCTTAAGGCTACCATTCCATATTTTTCAGAAGTCATTGCTCGAGGATGCTTTGCTTGATGTTCTTAGTTGGACCAATGGAAAGAAGAAAACCACACCTTATTTGGTCAGACAAACAGGGTTTCTATCAACATAGCCAAGTGGTTCTCCGACATGCTTTTCTAGTAAAGTTTCCTCATCTAATATGGACATTCGAGACAACCCAAGTAGCACCATCAAAATCAGCACATTTTCAACTGACACACAACCACAAGTGACAAAATTATAACACATAGCCATTGATGAAGACAAGGATAATGCATGAAATAATATAAGTAATAGTTAGTGAGCCTCAACAAATAGTTGTCCCAAATGCTTTGAGTCTTTTATTGAATTAATGGCATCTCTTAGGCACCGTGCATCAATCAAATAAACTCCCATGTCAACTAGGATCAAGAAGATGCACTTTTTTATGCCCTTAGCCTATAGCGTGTATTGGGATATGTGTGGCGGACTAGTGACTATAATAACATTTAATTAATTCATATAATCATTTCTATAGCTTCATATTAGTTGTAGAGTCAGCCTAGGTTGTTTCCATAGCATAATTAGGGTATATATAGGAGGTGGTGGTTAGTATTTTATCATCATATTTCAAATTATATTGTTGTTGTAAGGTTGTGGAGGTTGCCCCCTCGAAGTGGCTTAATCATACACTTCATTATTCTACTATAATTTCAATCATATTGTGATCTATAGTTGTGATTCTACTAAATTGGTGAGGTAATTACAATAAAAGTTGTATCAGAGCTTTGATTTAGGCAAAAGTGCGATAGAAACGTCTATATCTCGCAAACCATTGTGAATTTTTCTACAATTTTTTAATTGAAGTTGGAAAATCATTCAAAGAAGCTAAAAACTAGGGTTTGGTGATCATTTTTAACCATTTATTGTGATTTTAGGGGTTTTGCTAAATTTATTTTATAAGCTGCAATTTTAGGAATTTTTCAGCTTTCTTTACTATTTTGGAAAGCTTTGCAAAAATCTAGTGAGGGTTTGTTCTTTGAATTTTTTGATTTGATGCCAACATAGGTTAGAAACTGCTTGGTTAAAGTCCAATCAAAGGTGAAAATCAAATTCTGAATTGTCAAGCTTTGGTATGGCAAGACCACAAATTAGGGGTTGAGGCAAGGGTTCAGAAACTTTCAAAAAAACTCCCAACAAATAGGAGATGGAATCAAAAATAGGAATTAGTACATATTTTGTTCCAGTGTTTTCTTCGACAGATCACAATGTGAACCAGCTTGAATATCGTGTGCAAAACATTCAGCCTAATGTGGCCAAAATCATTCACTGATTAGATTAGCTCAAACATAAAATTTTGAATTTTCAGATGTATCAGCAAGTTCAGCGACAATTCATTACTAATTAGACCAACTAGTGTGGATATTTGAGTCTACCCAATGCAAGCCCTAATACATCTCAACCTCTGCCTTCAGTTGGTTTCCATTTGAGGCCGTGGAACATGATGCCAAAAGTGGAACTGCATAAGTTTGATGGAATTTGGATCGACCAAATGAAGAATTTATTTGGTGTACATCAGGCATCGCATTGACAGAAGGTGGTAATGGCATATTTATATTTGGAACCTGAGCAACTCATTTGGTATCAATGGATTTGTGCTCAAAAGAAGAAGGGTCTCAATGTCAGTTGGTCAATTTTAACTGATGAATTATAGTTCCACTATCAAAATAGTGTGACAGAGAATTATTTCAGCCAATTGCAAAGCTGCAACAAACAGGATCTGACAGGAATTATTTTTAGCAGTTCCAGAATCTATCCTTGTGAGTAGAGACAATTGCGGACAAAAATTTGAATGACTTGTTTCTTAGTGGTCTCAAGGGTCGCATCCAACACAAGGTCCGTATGCTTAATTCGAGTTCTATTTCTATGGCTTTTGTCATGGCACGTAAATCAAAGGAGAGGGTACTAATCACCAAAACGCAACCATTCACAAGTATAAGAGATAAGAGCACTGTAGCACAATCATTCCCTCATCCTACCAAATTGACTCCTCAACAAATTGAAGATAAGAGGGGAAAAAAGTTATTTTTAACTGCGATAGCAAGTACAGTCAAAGACACAAGTGTGCGAGAAAAACATTGTTCTACGTTGAAGGTGCCAATGAAGAAGTGGATGAAGTACTATGGGAGGTTGATGATGAGCCAGGGAAGGAATCAAAAGAAACGCAACCAACTCCATTGGAATGAGGCAACCGCCCATGCATTTGAGAAGCTGAAGAAGACCATGTACACCACCCTAGTTCTAGCTACTACAAATTTCTCCAAAACATTAATTTTGGAATGTGATGCTTCAAGGTATGGCATGGGAACCATACTCGTGCAAGGACGACAACCCATTGCATTTGAGACTCGCTAAATCAAAAGAATTTGCTAAAGCCTATTTATGAGAAGGAAATGACGGTCGTCCTTCATGCAGTAAAACAACGACGACCATATCTGAGGAGAAGACACTTTAAGAGTGAAGACAAATCATGATAGTCTCAAATACTTCCTTGAACAAAGGTTTTCATTAGAAGAACAACAAAAATGGGTCATTAAAATATTGGGATATGACTTTGAGATTGCATACAAGAAAAGGGAATGTCGTGGTTGATGCACTATCCATGGAGGATGAGTCCATAGAGGCAATGTTGTGCACCATGTCCATATTACAGGCTGACTAGGTGGATGAAGCAAAATCAGAGAGGGAGAATGATGTCATTACACAAGATACTATTCAAAATCTACAACAAGATCCAAGCGTGTTAGATAAATTTGTGTGGAAAGGGGATGCTCTCTAACTGAAGGATAGGTTGTACATTTGCAAAAAATTCAAACCTTAAGCATAAAGTATTGCTTAAGGAAGTTCATGCTTCTCCAATAGGTGGATACTTGGGCTTCTTGAAAATTTATCATAAAGTCAAGCAAGATTTCTTTTGGGAAGGGCTAAAAAGGGAATTCCAAAAATTTGTGGCAAATAATATGGTGTGTTAGCAAAATAAAGGGAAGACAATCAAGATCCCGGGTCTATTGCAACCTCTATCTATTCCTAGCCAGAGGTGGGAGGAGGTTTCTATGGATTTCATCATGAGACTGGCAAAATCTGAAGGGAAAAATGTCATCATGGTTGTTGTGGATAGACTAACCAAATATGTCCATTTTTGTGCATTATTACATCCATTTGTAGCAAGCACAATAGAATCAACCTCCATGGGACCCCAAAGATCATAGTCAATGATTGTGATCCTATCTTTACCAATAATTTTTGGACTTAGTTATTCTCATGTTTTGGTACCTAGCTACTTCTTAGCTTTTCTTATCATCCCCAATCTAATGGGAAAATTGAGGTGGTCAAGTGCTTGGAGAGTTATCTTTGTTTTTTTGCTTCGAATAAACAAGAGAGATGGGTTCAATAGTTAGCCCTAGTAGAATGGTGGTATAACACTTTTTTCCCTACCTCATCCAAAATATCTCCATTTTTGGCACTGTATGGATACCATTCACCATCTATCACCTCATCCTTGAAGGTCCAGCCAAAGACTTGAGCAGTCGAAGAACACATTCAACACCAACAAAAGGTACTCTCTAGTCTCTGAGTGAACTTGGCAATGGTGCGATGAAGCAACAAGCTAACCAACAATACAGTGAAAGACATTTTGAAGTTAGAGATTGAATTTTTGTGTGCTTACAGCCATATAGCAAATGTCTTTGAAACAACAAAAGAAGGATAACAAGATTTTACCTGAGTATTACGACCCTTACCAAAACTTACAGAAGATTAACAATGTAGCATACAAACTAGAGTTACCTCATTCAGCAAAAATGCATTCGGCCTTCCATGTTTCTTGCTTGAAGAAGGTCATCGGGCAAAGAGATTCAACCCAAACAAAGTTACCATAACTTGATGAGGAGGGAAGAATCATTTTGAAACCTGAGGGAGTAATTCAGACCCGCACTAAGAGGTTGCAGACAAGGATGATTACAAGAGTATATAATCAAGTGGAAGAATTTGGCCAGTGAAGATGTAACATGGGAAAATGAAGCATTACATAGAATCATCCAACAATCATCAACATTGAGGACAATGTTGGTTTAAAGGGGAGGGGCATGCTATGCCCTTAGCTTACAACATGTATTGGGATATGTGTGACTGACTTGTTATTATAACTTTCAATTAATTCATATGATCATTTTTATAACTTCATATTAGTAGTAGAGTCGACCTAGGTTGTTTTAATAGCATAATTAGGGTATATATAGAAGGTAGTGGTTATAGTTTTGTCATCATATTGCAAATTTTATTCTTATTGTATGTTTGTGGAGGTTGTTCCCTCTAAGTGGCTTAGTCATATGCTTCATTATTTTGCTAGTATTTCAATCATATTGTGATATATTGATGTGATTCTACTTTATTGTTGAAGTAATTTCATTCCACACTGTCCCTAAATGCAATCTAATGTGATAGTAATAAGAGATCTTTCAGAGAGCACAATCCATGTTTTATGAAATCTAATAAATGAGTATCTAGGACATTGCAAACTTAAGGCTTGGCACTTGCCTTTGCTTTTATCATTTGGCTAATTTAATGGCTTGTTGTTTCAAATAACTGACACAAAGCTATATCAATTCTCTTTGAGTTGGAACACGCCTTGACACACTAATCATTTGTACTATGCTCCAAGAACAAAACAATTCATTGATTTAAGTCAAACTAAATTGGAATTAAAGGAAAACAGTCCAGAACTTACATCAATGCTGCTCTCATCTGTTACATCTAACCGTACAAGAGTAAGTCGTTCTGGATGCTTCTTTTTCAAATCTATAAGACATTCAGCACCATTAGGGTTCCGGCAAGTTGCAATTACATGGCCCTTGCCATAATTATCCAGTAATTGTCGGACCTGCCATACAACACTTTGAATTTAGGATAATAAGACAACAATGCAAATGCAACTTCTGCATGAGCAATATTTTAGGGGAAAAAAAGTAGAGAAAGCCCCATACACATGTTGGATTTTGCATTGGAGTGATTTGCCTTGTATCACTCTAGAAGGAACTAATACTAAATGAATCATATTAATAATGGTCCAGAAGCAAGAACAACATAATGCAGCATTTCTAAGAGTTTTTTGTACATCACTCACTACTATTTGTAGTAACAACTATAAATCAATCCAAGCAGCAAGCATCTATCATACAAAGGCATAACGAAGGAAAAACCTAGATAAAGACACTATGTATCTCATATAGATGTACACTGAATCAGTGATATCATAATTAAAAAGGGTGTTTGAAAAGATCGGCCCTCTTTTAGATAGCTGGCATATCATCTCCTAAAATCTTTTTAAGTCGCAGTAATTGTCATGCATCTGCAATGTTACAAACCCAGTTTTAGCCCAAGTCCTCCACATTCCTTATCCTCATTTAGTATTTTTAATATTTGAGCCTCTTAACATTATGTTCAAAAAAATAAAAATATGGCTCGGTTTGTACTGAAGATAAAGTCAAAAAGGAGCCACCCCTTTTTGATAAAAGAAAATGGATGCCCAACATGGCCCAGTAAGGACTAGAAATAAAAACATAATAAGGAAAAAAGAAGTTCCCTTGCCATGAGGGATCCCAAATGAATCAAAGGATTGAAAATGAGAGGAATTGAAATATTTAGTGTCTTCTTCAACTCCAGAATCATAAGAAACTATTGCAGCGTGAAGTTTGATAGATAAGTTGATACAGGTGTCACATTCAAGAATTCTAAAGGATCTAACGACTGCATACACACATTTACAGCACATCTGGGGCATCGTCAAAGGAAAAATCAGACTTGGAACAAAACGAATGTGTTGGTCTGCATTATAATTTTACATGTTTCACAGCAGGATTGGTGTCCAACTCTTACCAACAATTTGTATGGGCAACTGCAGTTTTGAGGGCTTTAATTGCTTCTGTTCCAGCCCTTTATTTTTCTATGTATCTGCTGCAATCAGACCGTTTCAGGGGCTGAAATCCATAAGAAAATCTACGTAGTCATCCTTTCTCATTTCTAAATTCATTCCTTACTCACAAGTATGGAAGTTTCAGATTTATTCCCTTTTTCTGGTACTGATTTCAAATTATTTGATAGGAAACAAGGAATATTCAGAATGAATATGCATTTAGTCGAATGGGATGAGCTCTAATGGTAAAAGCATGGGACTTCCAAAGAGAAGCCTCAGATTCAAATCCCTAGCAGACATGATAAAGTGTTGAAGGCTCGATGACCTCCCCTTTATTAAAAATGTCTACCAACCTCCCCTTTATTAAAAATGTGTACCGGCCTCTCCGTTATTAAGAAAATCTATGTAGTCTTCCTTTCTCACTTCTAAAATCATTCCTTAATTGCAAGTATGGAAGTTTCTGATTTATTACCTCTTTCCAGCACTGATTTCAGATTATTTGATAGGAAACAAGGAATATTCAGAATAATATGCATATAGTAGAGTAGGATGCACTCAAATGATAAAACTCCAGAATGATAAAACTTTTGGCTGTTCATTTCTGCTTCTGAGATGGATACATGTCATCTCCATATGGGGTGACCCTTTGATTCCCCTTCAAAACCCTTCATTTACCGTTTTTAGTAACTTTTCATTTTCTACATTGTATAGCTATAAAGTAGATAGTCGGAATGAGGAATGCCGAGTTCAAGGCATATATCTCTCCTACAGAGATTGCCTGGTTTATATACACTCTCGTTTGCTATAAATTACATTTTTTTGCAATTTCAGTTTTGTCAATTTCATCTCTACTTCTATAACACATTAAGCTCCATAGTTGTCCCCAGGATTGCACACTTAATACAGATCACTGTACTAGCTGCAATCTTATTTTTTTCAGTCAGATTTTGCAAGGTTTGGGCCTTGCGCTCTTGGAGAAGCTTTCACCTCATACTTGCTCGTACTCCTTACAAGTGTATTTGGATTGCATTCACGTGTTGTTACAGTCCATTTCAGTCTGTCTCAATTGCTGTTTTGAGTATTTTCATTGGGGGTCATACAAGGCAATTGGAAGTTTGGACATTGCTCTTTGAAAGTGACTCTCTTACTTTTTAAAACCTTAACATTGGACCCTCTTTGTGGTCTCTTGAGATGTTTTTCTCACTGTTTTATGTCATCTTCATTCTTTGATAAGTTGTATATCAAGTGTTTGTTAAAAGTCCTCTTGTTCTTTCTTTCTTCAATTGGCATACAGAAAACGTCATTTGTCCTTCTTCAAGCACTTTGTAATCTCTACATTGTTACTCTTCTCCATTCAAACTTGATCTTGCATCTCTTCCTCTTTTTTTCAGTTGTTCTTGCAATATTGATAACTTTTTACAACATTCTATTACCTTTGGCAGCTTTTACGGATTTTGCACTATTAGTGTCAAGATTGTCATTTCTTGTTTGTTAACACCTCCAGCTGTTGATGTCAATCTTGTTAGTCTTTCCTCATCATTGGGGACTTGTTTCAACCCTTTCACAATGTCTTTAAATCATTGTTCATCACTGCATTCTTATTGAGCAACTCTGACAACTTTTCAGCAACACTGAGAACAATTGCAAGTTATACAACACTGGTGTTTTCTCATTGATTGTGTCATTTCCAACATATCTCTTGATTGTTTTGGGTGTGTTTCAGATTTTTGCAGCTCCTTTGCATGCACCCTCATATTTCATTTTCACATTGCGTCATTCTTGAGACTATTGGGAGTGTCGATGTCCCATAATCTTTTGAGTGGTCATAATGCATCTCTAGCATCTTTAGATTAATTGTACATTTTGGACATTCTGTTGTGATCCGTCAGTTTTCTGTTTTAGCACATCAGCTCAGGTTCACATTATTTTTCGCACATAGTATCACTAGTCTTAGTATATTTCAGTCATTCTTAGCCTAGACTTGCATTGCTTAAGATGCAATTACATTAGGTATTCTTTATTTTCAGCAAAAGCATCTCTAACATACATTTTGATATCTTTATAATAACCTAGAGAACATTTTCAGGATTATTGAAATATTTTGAACTAACTTGCAATGATATTGCATGTCAATTGCTATATAAAAATAATAATAATAAGATCAAGTGTGTGCTCTCAGCTCTCTTTGTCAATTTCCAAACCTAGAATAGGCTTTGCTTGTGTTGCTTAAACAAATCTAGCATTACCTTAAGTTCACAACACACCTGTTTCTATTTCCATTATTCGACTACGAGAATTAGAAGATTTTGTTTCAATCATTAGCTAGTTTGCTTGGTTTGTGTGTGTTTGCTTGTTTCCTTTATTGCAATTAGTTTAAATTTCCTTTTCAATATTTAGATTAGTTCCAAATGCACACGTGCTACTCTAAACACAAGCTACTTTTCACGTATCTTTCTTGCTCTTTCTAAGTTTATCCTCTTCAAGCAATTCTTTTCATAGGATTTTGCCTAGAAGTATGTCTTCTTTTCTGTCTCCACTTCCTCTTGGTCATTTGATGAATATACCTGGTCAAGGTCAGCTCCTCAAAGCTAGAAAGATTTGTTGTGTACTTTGTTGAGCACATGCTTATACTGAGAGGGGGGGTGAATCAGTATAAGGTAATCTTTTACTTTTTCAAATTGATAATCACAATAATATCAATCACACAACATCAACAATTAAGAACACAAGAATAACACAAGATTTACGTGGAAACCCTTTCAGGAGAAAACCACGGAGAAAATGACTGCTTGGATCTACTGTCCAAATCCAACCATAAATAAAATTCTTCTTACAAAATTTGCAGGCACCAACCTACTGGAGACACCAATCCCCATTGCTAAACAATTTGTAGGCACCAACCCACTAGAGATGGCAATCCCCACTGCTAAACAATTTTTAAGCACCAACCTACTAGAGACACCAATCCCCACTATTAAGCACCAACTTAGCAAGAGACACCAATCTCTTCATTCTGAGGCACCGACCTCTGCTGAATCAATCTTCCACCTTACTATTGTTGCTTCATCAACGAATGATGGCAAATTCAATTTCCTCTTCTTTTCCATAAAAATCCGCTTATGCTTGAATGATAGAAAGAATTAATTCCATTCTTCAAATTTGCATGTGTTTATATGATATATCTTTTTATTCTCTACACACTTACTTTCCCACTGATGGCAATCCCCACTGAGAAGTGTCATGCTCTTTCTTCTTGTCGCTTCCACCATTCACGAACCCCTTGAGTACATCTGCATAGCTCTTGGGCTTCTCTGCATATACTTTCTTGGTAGTTCTATAGTTTTTGAATTCTGACCTTCTTTAATGATCTTTTGGTTTCTTTCATAGCCAAGACCATGCTTAATGAATGGTGACCTTTGGCAATTGATGATGTCATCTAAGATCCCAGTAATCTTCTCAAATTTGAGGCTTTTGTTCAGCTTAGTGGTTGTTTTCTCCAGTTCCTTCCTCAAGGAAACAAGTTTGGATTCTAACTATTGTCAACCTAGAGCTGTGCCCTGAATCGAAGACGTGCATGAAATGGCCAGTCCTCTATCCGGTTGAAACAATGGGATCTTCTCGTGAAGGTGGGTGCCTCAATGGTGAGAAAAACCTCCAGAGAAGGTTGGTCCCTGTAAGATGTATCAATGAGGATCTCTACTCTATGCTGCAGACTACCATGGAAAAGGGAGAAGGAAACTTTAAGGGGAAATCCTACCTAAAAAGGGTGATACACCAGAAGATTGATCCACTCAACTTGGAACCTTGAACACTAAACAAACAAGGGAAACAGAAGACCTTTGATTTCAATCAATCACTTATGCATAAATATTTCATGAAGAGGTTCGATCCAATGACCAAAACATGAGGAAAGACGATGGAGAGAGGTCTGATACAAGACACTTTGCAGCCACCTAACATCCACTTACAGCTTCAACAAAAGACATAAAGAACACTGAACATGACCTGCATAATACGATAAGCTAGCAACTAGGTACAAATCAAAATTTGGAAAGGGAGAGAAATCTACCACTTATGCACATTGCCGAAGGAATATACACTATACCAACACTTGAAATTTGAAAGTACATTCCTTCTATTGATCGAAGAGGTTACACAACTCACCAATGGCAGAGTTTGGTCTAGCCAAGAGAGGGATCATATATAGAGAATTACAAGAGCCAAAGATTGGCATTGAAAAATCTGAAGAGAAGGATTAACTTAGATTAACTCAAGGCTGACTTGGCCTTTCAATAGAATATGTTTCCTTTTTATCTTTGCATGAAGCTTCTTGCGCTTGAGGAAGTGAACGTGTCTTTGTTATGAACCGCCCACCTCTCTTTGCATGGAAATCCATGCCAATGTCAATTTTAGCTTATTCGTGAGTTGCTGGAACGTTTGAAAGCTTGAGATGATAATATCATGCATGAAATCCAACACCAATGTCAATTTTAGAACTCTACGTGAGCTGCTTGATGCCGAGTTGGAATGTTTGAAAGGCTGAGTTGGCCGTTTGATAAGCTGAGTTGGACGAAGAGATCATTCTCCTTTGTATGGGAAACTCTTGGTAGATGTGGCATTTAACAATTAGTCAACTCTAAATCTAGAACAGTCAACTCGACGTTCGAATTTGGAACTCTGGTTGACGCTGAGTTGGACCTTCGGATGCATGAGTTGATCTGGAGATGAGCAGGGCTTCAACAACCAGTCAACTGAAGCTTTAACCGGTCAATCGAAAATAGCCCATGCTTGCATGTATTTTATCTTGTTATGGTCTACCTATTCATGTCTATTTCTGGCGGGATTCTATATTCGGATGTATTTTTGCCTATATTTGAGCTATATTTCCTCCATTTGGCCTTTTTCAACTTCCCGTTGCTTAATCTGAGGTCAACTTCCCGTGGTTTAATTCTTTAGGAATTCTGGCTTTACCTTTGTTTCAATGGTTACTTCCTGCGGTCAAAATTTGACGTCTTGCGGGACGTCACCCTTTGGCATTTTCTTGGGCTTATTTCCTATTAGGCCCCTTAGTCTTCTTATTTCCTTTGGAATTGCATGTTGACTTTACCTTTGATTTCCTTCGGCTTTATGCTTGCCAATTTTGCCGAATTTGTTCCTGCGGACTTTGTTTTGCCCTATTGCTTCATTTCCCTCAACTTTTCTATTGACTTCTTGGCTTTACCTTTCAGAAAAAATGGCCGAGTCTTGTTTTTTGCGGACTTTCCTTTGGCCTTGCATTTGCCTCTCTGTCTCGGGCATTATTTTCCGAATTAATCCTTCGGACTTTTGTCCAGAGGTTTCCTTTGTTCTGCTCCCTTTTATGCTGGTTGTTATTCCATGGGCTTCTTCTTTGGCTTACTCCGAATTTCTTTAGACTTTTTGTCTGAAGGAATTCCTTCGGACAAAAAGCCCAAAGGAATTCATCCTTCGTCTTTTGTCTTTACCTGTTTCTTCGGACTTTTCTTCTTCTCTTTTTGACTTCCGTTGAGAATGCCCTTCGAACTTGCACAAAGGTCCAGGCACTGACCAAGTGCCCTCCGCAAGGGCTTGTGGCTTTCCCTCTGTGCCCTTCAAAAAAATTGCAATGGTCCTGTCGCCAACCAAGTGCCCTCTGAAAGGGCTTCTGTCCTTCGTCTGTGCCCTTTTCCTTCGGACAAAAAGCCCAAAGGAATTCATCCTTCGTCTTTTGTCTTTACCTTTTTCTTCGGACTTTTCTTCTCTTTTTGAACTCCGTTGAGAATGCCCTTCGGACTTGCACAAAGGTCCAGGCACCGACCAAGTGCCCTCCGCAAGGGCTCGTGGCTCTCCCTCTGTGCCCTTTGGAAAAATTGCAATGGTCCTGTCGCCAACCAAGTGCCCTCCGCAAGGGCTTCTGTCTTTCGTCTATGCCCTTTTCAAAAAAATTGTAGGGCACCCGGGTTTTTGTAGGGCACCTGATTCCCTTGAATTTCTGCGGGGTTTGAATTCTCTCTTGCTTTTCTTCGGACTTTTGTCCGAAGAAATTCCTTTGGACAAAAATTCTGAAGGAATTATTCCTTGGATTTTTTGCTTTTGGCGGGGACCTTTCTCTTGGATTCTCCGAAGTATTCCTTCGGACAAAAAGTCCGAAGGAATTACTTCCCTTGTCTTTTGCCTTTCCTTTGTTATTTCCTGCGGACTTTTGTTTTTAGCACTTCTTCGAAGTTATGTCCTTAGCAAAAGCCTTCTTTGATGAATTTGTCCAAAGGAATTCTTGTTGTAGCAAAGGCCCTTACCAAAGAAAAAAAAAATGTATTCTTTCCCAATGTATTCTTTCTTTCCTTGGATGGAGATGTGAACTTTTCCGAATGGCAAGAGACAATCTGTCCCGTGGAATAATTGTCAACACTAACCTCTCACAATTTTCTTCTTTTGTCTTTAATTGGATTCTTACCTCTTCTTCTATCCTTTTTGCTTCTTCTAGTTGAGTTTTAAGGCTGATGATAGTCTTTTAAGATTCTTCAACACTTTGTGACATTCTTGTTTTTAAACAACACAATCCTCTTATTCATATTTTTGAAGCTGTAATTTTTGTTTCAGATTCTTTTTCTTAAGCTTCTTGATCACGTTTAAGGCACAAATGAGTTCTCCTTCAAAATCCATTTCTCCTTCATTTTTGTCATATTATTTTTCTTCTAAATCCATCTCTTCTTTTCCTTCACTCACAAAGTTGTCTTTATCTGCCACAACATTACTCTTTGTTTCTATTGCCATGAACAGAGTTTTTTATGTCACTGTTTGATATGCTCTCATCGCTCTCCTCAGCTGAGCTACTATCCTTTTTGGAATAGAGGCTTTTCTTGTACTTACCAAACTTTTTCTTATATTTGTTTTGTTTGAAGCTTTTATTGTATTGAGGTTTGCTTTCCTTCTTATTCCTTTCCTCATTATGATTTTCTTCATCATCGCTATCATCCTTATGTGGACATTTATTAGCAAAATATCATATTTTACCACAATTGAAACACTTGAAAGGTAGCTTACATTTGTATTTGTTGGATCCCTTTTTAAGCTTTCTGACAAATAGGGCCTCCTCATCTTCTTCATCGTTGGTGCTATCACTTCATCCAAACTCTTTATATTTCCCTTTCTTAGAAACTTTGAAGGTTGCTTCCTTCTTAAATGATTTCTCCTTTTTAGTCCTCATTTCAAATGCCATGAGGATCCCATGCAATTCATCCATTGTTAGCATATCTAGATCTCTCAATTCTTTGATGGCGGAGACTTTGGCATCAAATCTTTAAGGGGAGAGACCTTAATACTTTCCGCACAATCATCGTATCTTCAATCTTTTCTCCAAGACCTCTGATAGTGTTGACAATTTCATCCACGCGAAACAAATCAGCTACAATATTTTCTTCATCCTTCATTTTCAAACTTTCAAACTATCTTTTATGTGTTTGAAGCTTGGCCTTCTTCACCTTATTATCAACTTTGTAGATGTTTTGTAGTTTGTCCCATATTTCATTCGTCAATTTACAATGCATCACCTTGACAAATTCCGATTCTGATAGATCACACAAGATTGCATTCATAGCTTTTGCATTGTTCTCACTGGCCTTCTTTCTAGCTTGTTATGTTGGTGGAGATGATGGAACAATATAACTATTTAGTACTACTTGCCAGATATCAAACCCCAAATCCATTAAATAGGTTCTCATTCTTATACTCCAAAAAGCATAATTTGTTCTGTCAAACAATGGAGCCTTGTTTGTGGAGAAACCTTCTTGTCTGGCCATGTGTGCTCCCGAGATCTACCTTCTAGCAGTTAGGTTGTTTCTGAAGGAACCGCTCTGATACCAATTGTTGAGCACATGCTTATAGTGAGAGGGGGGTGAATCAATATAAGGTAATCTTTTACTTTTTCAAATTGATAATCATAATAATATCAATCACACAACATCAAAAATTAAGAACACAAGAACATGGTTTATGTGGAAACCCTTTCAGAAGAAAACCACGAAAAAAAGGACTGCTTGGATCTACTGTCCAAATCCAACCATAAATAAAAATCTTCTTACAAAATTTGTAGGCACCAACCTACTGGAGACACCAATCCTTGTCGCTAAACAATTTGCAAGCACCAACTCATGAGAGACAACAATTCCCACTGCTAAACAATTTGTAGGTACCAACCTACTAGAGACACCAATCCCCACTGCTAAGCACCAACTTAGCAAGAGACACCAATCTCTTCTTTCTGAGGCACAGACCTCTACTGAAACAATATTTTGCCTTACTATTGTTGCTTCATCAACGAATGATGGCAAATTCAATTTCCTCTTCTTCTCCACAAAAATATGCTTATGCTTGAATGATAGAAAGAATATATTCCATTCTTCAAATCTACATGTGTTTGTATAATATGTCTTTTTATTCTCCACACACTTGCTTTCTTCTCTTTTTTATTAATCTTCACATATCTCACACTTCAACTTCTATATCTTTCTCAACCTTCTATCCGTCTTATATAGCCTTCAAAGGCTCTTCACAACGGAGGCGTCTCATCCAAGAGGCACCTCTTCACCAAAAGATGTGACCGTTGACATTTTTGTCGTCATTTCCATTGACAATTCCATTGACATCAATTTCAATTCCTTTGACAGTTCCGTTAACATCAATTACAACTCCTTTAACATCAATGACAATATTATAACATACTTCAACATAAATATATTTGTGTGTATGTGCTTAGTTAGCATTATTTCTATTCTTTTATATTTGGTGTACCTAGAGTTAGTGAAAGGGTAGGTCATGAGATAGCTTTGAATTAATTAGGATTTCTAGTGGTTGAACACAAAAGGGGGAAAAATCCTAAAGAATGTATTTTTTTAACAATATCAACTTAATGCAAGAGATAGCACCATTGTGTGAGACGTCTTTTGTTACAGTCAAATTTACTGGTGCAATCCATCCTTGTGAAAGCAGGTTCTCCCATCTTTTCCATTTATTAGCATTTCACACTATATTTTGTGGTTCCATTTTCTATTTTTATTTGGAACGTAGCAAGTGGTATTAGAGCTTTAGTTGATATTTTTTCTTTTGCAGTAGCTGCCAAAATGCCGAGGGGAGTTTACCCAAGGAAAAATTCAAATTTGGTGACCAAAGAGGAGATGGAGTTATTTGATGAGTTCTTTAAGGAGGTTCGAAAGGAGATTCATTCATCAAGAAAGTAGCCAAATCGCCCATCTGATGAAGAGGAGGACAAAACCATTTGGGGAAAACTAGACCCAGATCCACCAAATGAGGAAGAGGAAGAGCAAGCAGACAAGGAGAAAGATAAAGGAAGATTACATCATCCTTCTTTAGACCTCAAAATGTAGATCCCACAATATGATTTTGGAGGTAAGATGGAGGCCTATACATGGTTGAGCAAGTTTCAATTGGCTTTTAGGGTATAAAAGATAAAGACTTAAGAGGACAAGTTGAATGTGTCTCTGCAACATTTGGATGGTGTTTCCCACACATGGAGAGAGAGATGGGTTTCTACAAATCCGAAGGGGAATTTTTTGGGACTTTGTCAAAGCTCTGAATAAGAAAGTCGATTGTAACTGGAATGTACCATATGATACCCTGTTGATGCCCCTATTTCAGAAAGATATGCCCGTAGAGGCTTATACAAAACAAATTCAAGTTTTGGAGTACAAAGCCAAGCTTCTTAAAAGTTGGTGTGGAAGATCTATATTTCCAACTTGCGGGCCGATATTCGAACTAAGTTAAGTATGTTTAGACCCGACTCTTTTGAAAGAGCCATTATTATAACTAGAAGAGCAGAAAAACATATTGATGCCCTAAAAAATCAAATGGTAGGGCCTACTGTCCATAGATCTTTTACTTGAGATAAGAAAGAGAAAGACCCTAGTTGTGATTCTAACGCTATGTCCACTGTTGTAAACCCATGTCGTATGTGTTCTTATCCATGGAGTAAAGGTCGTGTTTGTAATCCAAAAAAGCTCTTTATGGCAGAGGATGTGTGTTCTTTTGAGATAGGGTCAGAGCTAGAAAATGAGGAGGCCCTCAAGAACCCCACTTAAGGGTGTGTACCCGAAGGTTTGTAACACTTTCTGTGATGATAGGATTGGACCATTTGGACACATTCAAGTTCTTTGCTCATGTCAAGAAAGCCAGAGTTTTGGTTATGGTCGATCCTGGGATTACACTTAATATTTTAGATAAAAACAAGTCCAACAATTAGGCCTCCATTTAGACACTTGCCATGTCCCCTTTTTCAAATAAAGAAAAGAATAATTTAATAATAATGTTTTGAGTTGTTCCCCAACGACACTTTATGATAATAACTTAAAAGGGATACTTAAGTCATTATTATTAATGGAGTGTAACCAAAAAGCAGATTAATTAAAAGGCCAAATAAAAAAGTAATTATTACTATGAGAGGGGAAAAGGTGAATATTAAATAAAAAAGTAATTATAATTATTTTAGGGTTAGGGTGGATGGGCAAAAGTGAATTTTATAAAAGGACAAGAGGGGCAATGATTTTCATTATTATTGACTTTTCACTTTTGACAATTCACGGTAGAATTCAAAATTCTCCCCACATCTGCTTGAGGACAAAAACCTTCAGTGTTGTTGGATTAGAGGACGAAACCCCTCTAGCCCATCGTGGTAGCTCCCTATGAGGGTTACAATTGATTTATTCAACTGGGTATTCTCAAATTATCAAAAACAAGGTTTGAGCTAGTGTTTTGAGCAATAAATTCCAACTACAACAGTAGGTCTACTGTCGTAATAGGTTGTGTCATAGTGAACAGCGTCTACCTTGGTTGGTGTTCCACCTCAACACCTTGTTTCCTCTACCGTACAGCTAGGACAACAGGTCATCCTAGTCTAAGGAAAGTTAATAACAGTCTTGGGCCTATCCAAGGGTTTAAGGGGATCATTGCACCTAGGCAATTTAATACAACAGTTGTGGAATAAAACAACAGATCCAAATAGCCCTAGTAGCAACCGTACCACCCCAGGTCAGGTTATTTGAATGCGTTTTGGGGCCATCCACAATGTGCAAAGAGATCGCAGCATTTGGGAGGACTATTGCAGCAATTTGGCAGCCCTAAGATTAGCGCCACCCTTGATGGTCCTGTCGTGGTCGTACCAGCCCTCCTTGAACCTTTTCGCAACACTTAAGGCAGTTGCACTAGTACTATAGCTAAACAGGGTAGGGTTTGTGACTTCATCATAAACAAATTCAGTTTTACACTTATCTTGTTATGCATCTTTGCAAACACTAAATAAAGGAATTGAACTAGAAGTAAGGTTATTCTTTCAAAGTGGATTATTAATTGTTTGTGAATTTTTTGAGTGAGCTGAATTAAAAGAAATTTATTAAAATTTCCAGAATTCATCTTCTGTTTGAAAATTCAATATTTTTGTTAGAAAGGATATTTCAATGGTTATCAAAGCCAAATTCTTGCTAGCCTATTGGGAAAGTTGACATTTATATGTGATATCACATGCATGCTAATGGTATTAGTGGAAGAGAATTAAGATTATATCAAAGAGAAAAAAGAAAAGTTCAGCCACCAGAGATTGAAGAAAATATGGGTGACAAAGACAAGAGAATTCCTTCTGATGAAAAGAGAATTCCTTCTGATGAAATCAGTTATTTACATGAGACAATCAGTCGAGGTCAAAGGATTTGGAAAAGACAATCCAAACGACTCTGAAAGAATCTATGTTAGAACTAGTCCATGTAATGTCCCACTTAGGACAGAATTTAGCAATTCTGAAAATCACTTCAAACCTTTCAAATAAAATGCAAATTCTAATTTTTTTATCAGACCCTAACTACATAAAAATTCAGAATTCTAGAAACACTTATTTCAGATCAAAATTCAATATTGAATTGCCACAAACCCTTGCAAAAATTAAGAGAAGTACAGCCATACAAAATACCTCAAGAACTGAATTTTTTGAACTAAATATATAGCTGAAAAATATTATAAAAATACCAGCTAAAGGGGTGTATGATCAAACACCAAAATCAACCTCAAATTGCCCCAAAAACTGCAATCTCAAACCCTCAAAGGGGGTTGCTGCCCCAGGATAGAGCTCCCAACTGAGTCGTTGCCCTTGCAAGGGCTGATTACAGCTGTGCACCACCTCAACAAGCTACCCAACTACTATGCTCCACTTGGAAAGATGCCTTAGACCTGCAATCTATCAATTCCGCTCAAATCAGACCTTTGAATGAAGTCACCCGTTGAATATTGAAGTTTTTAGTTCTCAATATCCAAATACCAAAGAGAGTTTTTGTTCTCTAGGGCTGAAAGCATAAGCAAGCTGTTCAAACTTTGAATTTTAGTTGATAAAATGACACGTGTCCAAAAATGAACCTCCTTTCCTTCTTTTATATCTTTTCCCTCCAAAAATCAATCCCAAATAGGGGCACTCCACTTGGGGAAGGGATTTGAATATTCAAAAAGTCATTCCTTATAATTTTCACTTAAGGGCTAACTTGCTCATGACAAAAAGGTCCCCTCCTTAAGTCAAAACTAGAAAAAGGTTGCTAATATAAGTACTTTTTGGCAACTTAAAAAAAGAACCATGGTTCCCTTTGATCTCTCCTTCCCTTATCCTATGGGAAACAAGAATAAAATAGGCTAAGGGTCTTCAACTGCTCTAATCTTGACAAGGGGACATTATAGTCCTCCCCTCTTGAAATTGTTTGTCCTCAAGCAATGTTGTAACAACTCCAATCCCTCCATATTGAATCTTCCTACCGATACCTGAATTCCAAATCCATTCCCAGAATTTGTAATTCCAAACACTTGCTTCCTAACTATAGCCTTGAGCTCCAATGGGTCCCATAATGTTACTGCGGGTTGGTCCCTTCAATTCATGGCAAAAAATAGATTGCATGTAGGCTGGAAATAAGTCATAAGAGCAACAAACTTCCTTGAATCTCATTCCAATCAGCATTAGAATGGTTGGGTTGATTGTCCCTAATAGTGGACATCTTCTACTAACATCACCACGGAAGGAAACTCTCTTGAAATGCACAAATCCACAGCTGTTCATGACTGATAATAGCAGCTCATGATCTGAAATTATTGAAATCAATAACATGACAATGGTACAACCATTGTTAAACTGATATTCCTCCAAAAATCAGAGTAAAGGCTGGAAACCACCCTATACTACCTGGAAATACTTCAACATGGGTGATGAGCTGGAAACTCCTCCACCACGTGACCACAAACTCTTCCATGACTAAGGATAGCCGCTCGGTTGTCTCTATGTATTGAGTGCTTTGCGCTTCTTGATTTCTCTGAAAATATGCCTTTTTTCCCTTAGTGGTAGCCATGTTTGGAACTCTATTCACTGCACCTTGAAGTATTGATTCTTTCTCTTCATCCTTGAATTCCATTTTATCAAATAAATATATCCAATGCATACCAACACTTAAGCTTACCTCTTCTATATTGGGATTACCAAGATTACTTTGAACTCCACGAGTTGCTTCCATGCTTCCCAGAGCATCACTGAAGTGTTGCATTCATTTCTTAAAAATCAGAACAATGGTGGCTGGAAAACATCTTGTGACAGCTTGCATTCCTTTAATGAATATCACAATGGTGGTGGCTGGAAAACATCTTGTAATAGTTGCACATTCCCCATTATTCCAAGAGTGGCAATCCTGAATGTAGTTTGAGACCCATCCAACCATGGACTGCTGATTCACATCATCTTGATTATCAAAATTATGTCTATTTGTCTAACCACCTTTCCTCATCAAGCATTCCGTGGGAACTATCTCCGTTTTGTCAACACCTATGATCTCATCTTTAAATGTGGAACTCAGCTCCAAGGAACAATCTATGGATTGATCCTTCACAACTTTGTTAGAATACACTATGTATCATATATGACTCCTCATGAACTCCCTTTCTAACCAATTGCCAACGATGAAGAATGCCAGAGTAGATTCAAGGCTTTAATTCGCTTCGTCATTCAGAATTTTGCCCGAGTCCCATACGCCAACATAATGTGTAAACATCACCATACACTTATTCTGAAAAATCTGAATATCAACATGATGTTTACCTTGTTCATGTCTAGAAATATCTTCGGGACTCCATCTTAGGATACATGGGCAGCTTTGTGACTTACCTTCTTGACCTTTGACTACAATTGTCGGATCATGATGATGCAAACACAATCCATTACACAAATACAGCTCGTTAGATTTGGAGGATATCAGCCAATGTTGAATGGTATATTAGCAACTAAATCAGAATCCGTATAAGAGAAAGTTGTTGCTGCCCTATCTAGCATACCATGGACCTTGCATAGGGGACAGCCATTTGCCAACTTGTCACCAATCACCATGTTCACTATTATGATACATTCATTTGCAAATATGACTATTGTTCGGGCGATTTCACTCTCTATACAAACATCAAATCTGAATCCAACAAAGGTGGTATTGGCTTGAATTTGCTTACATTGTAATTAGCTGCTCCATTGTCACTTACCTTGGGAGCACTATCGGATGTGAGGTGACATGCCTTTAGCCCTCTCATTTGAATTATGAGTCTTAGGATCTCTTTATTATAATTATTCTGAGCATACCCTGTAATCCATGATACTCCCTCTTTACAAGTAGATAACTTGAATGCTTCCTTTGGTTACTCTAAAAGATGCACAAAAGTATTTGTGAACCAGTTAGAAATCTGATTCGCAGTTAGTCTTACTAACACGAAATATATATAGTTAGTCTATCCTAAAAGTTTGCCACATAGAATAGATAGGAAGGATTGAGTGAATATCGAGATTAGATAAGAGTTTGTCCTAAGTTATAGGGCATAATATTTTGTACAAGTGTTCCTTCAAGCTATTTATAAAATAGTCAAGTGTGTAGAGTATTGAATTATTTTTGTGTGCATTATTTTACTATGTATTTTGTCATACTCTAACCAAATTATTTCATCAACAGGATAGTTGAAGTGTTGATATTCTCTAAAAGGGATGCTCGGTAGCTCTTTAAGGGTGGGTAATTTGTAGATGCCTCATAATTGGAATTGTTCAAAGTACCAAAGGTTGGTGTCACCTTGGACCTTGTAGATGGCTCCTAAGTAGGAAAATATTATGCATAGGCAATTGGAAGAGGCTATGGCCCTCATTCGATGAGTCAAAGGGTGCCCAGGCAAGAAATTAAAAGAGAAAGGAAAGTTGAAAATCGTAACATTTACTCTAATCATTCTAGGAGGTAGGAATCCAAATGCATCCCATGGGAGACATTTGTCTTCAGCCGTATCCTTGGCAAGTGTTACAAGTTGACTTAAGATTGCTACTTGACTGTCTGAGAGATTTAATAAAGTCTATGAAGCAACACAAGTGTAGGAGCCTTCGTCAATGAGGACCCTCTGAATTGCACATCACCGTTTTTGACATTGATAAAGAAAGGTCATCAACACAAAATAAGATTTCATCTGAGATTATAGATTGAGTTGGTAATTTGAGTGATAAGGCTTGATCCATAATTTGGTCGATTTGGATTGATAACTCTTTGCATTATTGTATCATACTCTCATCAAAACGATGCAATGGGGTGTTAAAGAGTGTTTGCATAAAGCAATTATGATGCTTAAGTGAGGTTCTCATGAACTCAAGGATGGGAATTTTAATTGGGAGATTAGAGTGTTCCACAATGAGATCCCATTCCTCAAAATTAGATTGCTCTCATTTGAACTATATATGAGGGAGAGAAGTTAAAATGATATCATATTTAGCCTTGGGAGGGGCTCTCTGATTTTTTTATTTATTTTTTCTCTTGTTCGATAGAATCGGCCAGTAGGCTGAAACATGCAACATCATCAGCCCAGTCGATGACATTGGAACATGACAGTCTAAAACTTCATCATTATTGACCCAATCGATGACATCAGAATTTTGCAAGCCTTTTGATTTTGATGCTCCCAAGGGGGTTTTAGAAGATATCTAACCTATAGGATAAGCTTGAACAGTTTGTAGGCCTTGTAGTTGACTATAGGTGTAGGTTAAGTGTTGCAATTTGAATCAACGCATGCAATAACATGTTTCATGCCATTCATGTGAACTAGGTTTTCCTCATTAGTAAAGGAATTAGTGTTGAACGTAATTGTGCGATGTCCCATTTTCATATAATTTTAATAATTAATAAAATTGCTCGAATAGTGATTTTAATCATTCGAAAATATAAGGCAGTTAATTAATTATTAAAATAGAACTATCTTGGATAATTATTTGAATTACCAGAAAAGTGGTTTTAACCATTTAGAAAATTAAGGTAATTTTAATGATTATTCTAAGGGGTTTTATAATTAATAAATTCCCTGAAAAGTGATTTTTATCACTTTAATTATTAAAGCAATTTAATTAATTATTTAAGACTTAATTATTTAATTTGGCAAAAAATAATTTTAATTACTAATTTATTAAGGCAAGTTATTTAATTAATTCAAAAAGGCCTAAAGTGAAATTAAAAAGAATGTCGGCTTAGGAGCTAAAGCAAAGAAAGAAAAAGATATTTTAAAAAGCGCAAGTGAGGCTTATGAGGTATTTTACCTCCCCAAGGTGGTTCACCCCTCTTTAGAAGGTACAAATACAAAATAAAAATCACAATTGAAGATACGTTGAATTTGATACTTGTTTTTTCATACTTGAAAAAGCTATTGGGATGCATGCCCAATAGGTGTTCGTTGTTGTGGTGTTAATCATTCCACAAAAGGCGTCTTTTCACACCACCTTTGCTAAAGAGATCTTGTTACTTGCCCTAGAGTGGGGCAATTTGCATTGAGGAGCTCTTGTGAGATTTTGGTGAAGTTTTTGAGGCTCTTTTCTTGCATATTATTTCTGATTAATATTTGCACTATTTTTGCAAGTGGAGCAAACTATTTTGGAAGGCTTGATTGAGGGTTTGGAGGCTCCTTTAGGGCCTATTTATGCAAATTAATAAACTGAAATTAATAGCTACTTTTTTGCACATTAGCATGGGGTTTTTGAGAAGATTTGTGAAAAATTTGAAGCCCTTAAGTGATAGAATATTAAATAATAATTTTCAAATTATTATTTAATTAGTTTTGACAAGAAACTAGGGTTTTCAATATTTAGGAGCAATTTTTGGTTGACCTTCCCATGGAAAGAAAATTCTGAAATTATTTTTATCTGATAGTCATTATTTTTATGATTAGTTTGAGCTCTTGTTTGCATCATAATTTCAAATATTGAGGGAGTTATGAATTTTTGAAGTTTTTAGTTGTTCGTAGAAAATAATATTTGTTGATGACAGATTTGCAAGGGTTTCGTTCTGATTTAATTATTGCAGTAATTTTATGAGTTATGGCAATTGGTTTGGACTAAGCTTGAGCAGGGATTAGAGTGGGAAAGGACTTCAATTCAGCGAGTGTGGCACTAGGGTTTGGAGGGTTAAACATCCATTTCAGGGTCTTTCTTCATTGCGGCAAGAGCCATTAGTGGTCAAATTCACAAGGTATTTATTTCAACGTGAATTGGACTTAATTTTCAGTTTGGAGGTGCAATTGCAGTAGTTAGGGTTTGCTGATTTTTAATTTCAGAATTTCAGAATTTGTGGATTTTGGGGAAACCTCTTTTTTGGTTCAATCATCCCATTTGGGGACATTACAAATTGCTATGATATTAGTAGTTTGAGTAGAATTTTGAGTGTTTTGATTATTGGTGTTATCTTGAGAAGCTTGGTTGGTATTTTTTGAGTCATCTGGTAGAGGATTGGTATAAATACCCAAGTGGATGTTTGCTTTGTGAATGGCTTCACACTTGTTTCAAGTTTCATTTCATTTGGAAGCATTAAGGAATTCTTGATATCATTTTCTATTCATAACATCATGGTCAAAGTTATTTCAAAGAATAATGCATGGCCAGGCTATGAAGGGAGTGACAATTTTCATGTGAATGACCCCAATTAGCATGAAACCAACAAAATTTTGCATATCATACCATTGGGATGTTGGCTTTGTAAGATCTAACTCTTTAGGATGAGGTCTATGTAATTTTTATACATTCTTTTTTGATTGGAGGTTGATGATTAGACTCTACTAATTGAGGGTGCAATTGAAAAGGGCTTCCCAAAACTGGTTAGGAAAGAGCCACATTTTGAGGAGAATTGGACATGATTGCATGTTCTTTTAGATTCAAAACTATGATCATGAGTGTCGAAAACACCATGATTAGTACCATGCCTATTTTTTTAGGACTAATGAGCATTTGAGTATTCTATTTAGGTTGAGGTATCTCAAATTGGTGCATGAGATGGTCCTGTTGATTGGCTTGATTGAAGGCTTTCTCCAGGGTCTTTGGAGAGGACCAAACTTTCTATTGTAGTACTTGTAGTTTTGGCTCCAAGGCAGTAGTGAAGAGTTTAAAAAGAGTTTCTTTAGTTATGTTGTGATCGTATTTATAGGCCAAGGACTTCCATTGTTTGATGATATCATGGACCATTCCATGCCAAGTTGCCCTTAGAAAGTCATGATATAGGAATTCTTGGACCAATGCATTACCTGAGCCTTCTAATTCGACAATAACATTAGGCTTGATTTGATTATACCATTCTAAAGCATCGCTAGTGAGGGTTTTTTCTAGTAATTTGATTGTCATGTAGTTAGTTTTAAGCCAATATTTGAAAACGTTTCCAAAGGCCTTAAGATACAGAGCGGGGTCAGTAGACATGTCATAAGCAATCGTTGGGATGTTTCCCCAAATGTCCATGGCTGCAATGTAAGGCGCTATAGATTCATTTTGCGAATTTTTAAGTAATTTGTAGTGAATGAGCGGCTATGGATTGGATTCCCACAATGGTCCTATTTTAGCTTGGAATTGCACCCTTATGAGAGAGTTCTTCAGGGTCTCTCACTTCGAGCTATAAGCATGGGGACAACCTCAAGATGTGGGTATCCTATGGTGAGGTTGAACCTCTAAGCTTTTTAATGAGGCTAGTTCCTCAGGTGCTTCACTTTAGCTCCTTGATTCCCACACTAAAATCTACTAATGGCTAAGGAAAAGGGATAGGAGGATTACTTGAAAATAAATCTAAGCTAAGGGAGGTGATGCACCAAAAGTAAGTGATCCGCTTGGTCTGGGGAATGACACTAATTCAGCATAACATAAGTTTGCGTACACAACCTCCTAACCAGCTAACTTGCATAAATATTTCGTAAACCAGGCTCACTAAACCATACATGAAGCAAAGAGGGATTTCTAAATCCACATTAAGCGTCCATTAATGGCGGAAAAGCTCAAGTTCAGACCTACAACTAATTGGAAAACACCTGAAAATAAGCAAAAAAGAAAGACAATAAGGTTGGAAGGACACTTCTTCACAACGCTATTGTGCACAAGCTAACTCAACACAATTTGCAGACAAAGAGATAGGTAAAATAATATTTATTGCTTCAAAGGTCTATTACATAGCGATTTTCGCAGATTGATTCTATCACCAGTCCAGGGATGATTTGCGTGGCCCCAAGGCCTCAATTTATATATAAAATGGGGGAGAGAGAAGGGGAAAGAAAGAAGAAGTCGTTGATGGCTGGAACTCTGATGTTGTCCTTCCTTGTTGTCCCTAAATGCGCCGCTTAGGATCACTAAACAATCCTCTCGACCCCCTCCTGTCTTTAAGTTTTTCTTTGGCGCATTTGAGAAGCCATGTTGTGAGCAGCTGGAATGTCTCTTCTTGGCATGATGCATTTAATCTTTGCACTCAAGATTGACGTGGCTTCTTTCTCTTTATGTGCCCTGCTGAAAGGACGCGGGTCTCCATGTGTTTCAGCCATGTTATATTTAAGCGTCAAACGGCGATTGTGGGGAGCGAACTATGACAGATGAGAGCCTTTATAATTCTAGTTACCAGCTGCGTGGACTCCCTTTGCTGATTGGCCATTGGATGCTGCCTCGGATCCTTGACCTACCCCGTGAATCCTTCCATTGTGGACGCCTATGAACCGATGATCTCCTTGCCAGCTGGGTGCCCCTGTGCCATTTGGCAGCCTCTCATTTGTCCTTACTATGGCTATCATGCACTGTCAATCCTTAGAGTGTGTTGTAGATCGAGCTCGTCGAGTCATGCAGCATTGGAAACCCAATTTACTCTTTGCAGAGCAACTCGGGTTTTCCAAGCTACTCGACTTAAGAAGCCTTTTCAAGCTGAGCAACTAGAGAATCCCGATTTACTCTTTGCAGAGTAAATTAGGCCTTTTGAGTCTACTTACTTCGAACTTTGCTTGTTGAAGACTTCGGAGTTTTGCTTGATGAAGACTTCTTGACTTGGTTTCCCAAAGTCTTCTCCCTTTACTTTGGAAGTCTTCGGGTTTTGTTTCTCGCGGAGCCTTCAGATTTTTCCTTGACGAAGACTTCGGAGTTTGTTTTTCCGAAGTCTTCTTCCTTGGCTTTCCCGAAGTCTCCCGGACTTACTTCTGCGAGCTTTTCCTTGTTCGGGCTCCTTCAGGCAATAGTCCCGAAGGAATTCCTTCGGACTTTTTGTTCGAAGGTTTCTTTTTTTCCTTCTCTTTTCTTTCTTCGGCTTTCCTTTGGAAAAACTTTTTCGAAGAAATTCTTCAGTTTCGTTTCCCGCGGACAAATTGTCTACGGGAATTCTCTTTCTCGTTGTTTTTTCTTTGGAAAAAACTCTCCGAAAGAAATCTTTTGCTTTCTCCTTGAAACCTTCAGGCAAAATTCTCGAAGGAATTCCTTCGGGGAAAATCCCTAAAGGAATTCCTTCAGACTTTTGTCTGAAGGTTTTCTCCTTCACTTCTACTTTTCCTTCAGAAAACTTTCCGAAGGAATTCTCTTTGTTTTTCTTCTTCTTTTCAGACTTCTTCAAGATGAAGACTTACTCCTTAGAAAACTTGAGCAACACCCTCAAGGACCAAATCAGACTTTCGGCACCTCTTTACTTTGGATTTTGCTTAACTGATTACTTATAAAATTGAGAAGTTGAGCTACCCTAGAAACCCGAAGTTGTCACTGCTGGAAAACCCGAAGTCTTCCCAAAGACTTGCCATTCTCTTGCTTGAAAGTCCATCTTCCCATACTTAGGCAAAAATTGATATGGGGGCCAAAAAATGGCCAACAGGTCCTTAAGGGGGGGAAGGGGAGCATTGTTTATGCATTCCCCATTGAAATTTGTTGAGGCCGATTAGACATTTGCAAGAGTCGATTTTGCATTTGCATGAATTGATTTGCACTAGATGTTTGCAAGTTGGCACTTGCATGATCATCTGAGTTGGATCCATTGGACAATTATGGGTTGCTTGAGTGCCTTGAATAGCATGGATAGCTTGATTGGATTGAGGGGGCAAGGTTCTAGTGATAGCACTTGCCACAGTTATAGCTAGAGATGGCGTTGTGGAAGAGGATGGGATAGGACAAGTCATAGCTTAACTTGCCCCAATGCATGGGAAAATGCCTGCCCTAGGAGGGGTCTTAAAGAAATCGAGAACCATGAAGGCTTGAATTTCTCCATGTGACTTTCTCACATGTTCAGGTTTGTTAGCTAGAAAGTTTTTGCATTTTGGGAGTGAACTCAACAATCTTCTTTCTCTCCTTGCTCTAAATCCTCATAAGGCGGCAATTGTTGTTTTGATTGGTTTTGGATCTAGTGTTGACTATGGTGGGAATGTGATTGTTGTTGTTTTAGTGTTGGGAAGAGCCACGTTGCAAATTTTGTAGAGGTGGAACCCTTGTGAGGTTCCTGCTTGGAGAAAGAGAAACCTTGAGCGGCTTAAGCTTGAGAGTCATTGAGATATTCCATAGTAAGAAGACAAGAACAACCCTTAGGGTTGCTAAAGGGCCAATAAATTTGACAAGGGATGCTTGGCAAATAGATAATGCTAAGAAGCTAGGAAAAGAAAACGTGAAGATAACCCAATCAACAGTGGGGTAATTTTCACATCGGATTCACCACAATGTAATTGAAGTTGATGTGATGAGAAAGAGATGTAATATTAGATTTGAAAAAACAATGGATAACATGAAGATAGCACAAAGTGGTGGGGTAGGATTCACATCACGTTCAATATAATGTAATTGGTGAATTCAATGTGTTGGCAAAGAGATGTAATATTATATTTGAACAATGGATAGCGTGAAGATAACCCAATTAACAGTGGGGTAAGATTCATGTCAGGTTCACCAAAATGTAATTGGTGAAGCCAATGTGACTAGAAAGAGATGTGATATTAGATTTGAAAAATAATGGATAATGTGAAGATAACCAAATTAGCAGTGGGTTAAGATTCATGTTGAGTTCACCAAAATGTAATTTGTGAAATCGATGAGATGAGAGAGATGTGATATTAGACTTGAAAAACCATGGATACGGTAAAGATAACCCAATCAGCAGTTGGGTAAGATTCACACCAAGTTCACCAGAATGTTTGTAGGCCTAAAACATTCTCTAATATAAAGATCTTCTAAAATAAGAAATGGTAGAAGACCATTCTAGATCCAATATACACACAAGAGGTCGATCCACAAAGCAGTTCAGGGCCATAGACAAGGGTCATGAGCATAGAAGGTTGTAAAGGATCTAAAAGGGGAATCTACACATACGATAGCAACTAAAGATCCTAATTAGATCCAAGGTGACATTAGACATTGAAACAAAAGCTCTAAGAGAAACAAAGGGGGTGCCACTAGGCATAAGCAAAATCTATAACTAATCTAAGGGCGTCAATAGACGCTGACGCAAGACCTATAACTAATATAAAGGTTTCAATTAGTAAAGGTGCCTCTAAACAAGCAAAAGTTGTAAATAAAGAGAATGTACAACATAGCAATGCACAAACAAGCATGTGCCAATCTATACTTAGAAGGCATAAGATAAACCAATTTAATAACACCAACCTAAGTTCAAAAGAAAGAGTACAAGGTTAGGGATACTTACCTTGGGTTGACTTGTTAACCTATTAATCTCCCCATTGGTTTGTAGCAATTTGTGAGCGATTGTTGTAGGTGAAGTCAAAGTGAATTGAACAAAACCTAAGTAGATGCAAGTTTGGCACTCCAAAGACTAAGTATACCTTGTTGGTTCAGCTCCTATACTTGATATCTTCGAAGACTTTGTGATAACTTGTCTTCTTTTAGTGTAAGCCCCTTAGCCCAAATTCCTCTTCTTCTTCCTAAGGTGGATTTGCAAGAACCAACAAAGCAAATTGGATGGCTTGTCTTTGAGAAAGGATAATCAGGAACCTATTAATACAAATCCACACTAAAAATCAAAACTTAGGCTCAGCCAATGTAATCAGCCTAGCTGATGGTGGCCAAAAAGTTTCCAGCAGAAATAGTTGCTAATGACAAAGCTAAACCGGAGGGCACCAAAAGACATCATCAACCCAGTTAAAGCGCACAAAGGGAAAAATAGAGGTAGACGAGGGAATGGGAACCCCGGGGGAAAAGATAGGTTGAGGTCATGATGATCTAAAGGTGGTAGTAAGAATGGTAATGCATAATAGAATATCTCACAAGCATCACAAGTTGGCCCACCCCGAATCTAGTGTATTCTTTAGGACATGCAATCAAGGAGATTAATGTGTCAACAAGTCCTACAAAAGAAAGTGTCAATAAGAGAGAATAAGGTATATACAAGGGTCACACGTAGGGCTGCGACATTGTCATTGTAGAAGGCAATACAATAAGTGTCACCCTCTTCCCAAAGAGGGCCCACCTACTCAATGAAATTTGATGACATCTCTAAGAGGTGTGAGTGGAGAACTACCCTAGTGTAGACCCCTGAAAATGGTCCTATGGCATTATATAGTGTTAAATAACATTGATTTATCATGTTTGGGCTTATGTTGCATATTTGGGTTAAAATGGGCATCGTGGGCCCTCTTGCCAACTTCCATTGGATGAAACCCCCTTCTATTGAGTTCAACCCTCCTAACCTACATTATTCTTCTTCCTATCATGCTTTGTATGTTGTTGTTTGCCTTCCCCATAACCTTCCCAAATGCCTTCCTCATGCCACTCAATGGTTTCCACATAGCCATCTTTTTTTCATTTCCCTAGGCATTCACCTTAGTGGTTTCAAAAATTTGTTCACCTATGCATGCATTTTTTAGCATAATAGGTAAACTTTTATGATAGACATTTGTTTCGTATTTCTTTCCATATGCTAACTGTTGACAATTCTTCCACAAGTCAGATTGTCTCTTGCTATTTAGAAAGTTCACATCTCTAGCCAAGGAAGGAAGAATGCATTGTTTTCCTTGACCAAAATAGGTCATTTCTACGGACTCTACAGGATTTCTACGGACTCTGCAGGATTTCTATGGACTCTCCCGACACTTAGGCGACAAAAGGGCCTTTGCAACTTCTCCGAAAGGCAGTTTCAGAAGCCAAGTAGCCCTTGCGGAGGGCAGGAAACCACTTAGGGGGAAGAAAGATAAAGGCGAAGATATCCTTCGGACTTTTTGTCCGAAGAAATATGGAAGACCATAGACAAAGAAAGCCCGCACAAGGAAAAGCTAAGGAATTAATTCAGAAGGGTCACTTTCAATATTCCCGAAGGGCACAAGACCAAATTCAAGGACCTTTGCAAAAAGCCCGGGTACCCTCCAATTTTTCCGAAGGGCATGGGCGGAGGACACTTGGTCTATGCCGAAGAGCACTTGGTCGGCGGAAGGGCACATTTGAAATCCCGAAGGGCACATTTCGAAGGGAAAGGCAACGGAAAGAATCCTTCGGAATTTTTGTCCGAAGGAATTTGGAAATGAAGGCCACAAAGCAAAGTCCGAAAAAAAGACGAAGAAAAACAAGAGCAAAGGCAAAGACATATCCTTCGGACTTTTGTTCGAAGGAATTCCTTCGGACAAAAAGTCTGAAGACTAAGACAAAAGACAAGGGAAAAACAAAGGAAATGAATTCTTTCGGACTTTTGTCCGAAGGAATTCCTTCAGACAAAAAGTCCGAAGAAATTCGGAAGACCACAGAGACAAAAAGACCGCAGGAAAAAACTCGAAGAAATATAGCTGAAAGAAATACGACAACTTCTGGTGACGTCCCACAAGCCGTCAATTTTTTACCGCGGGAAGTAACCGTTGAGACCAAGGAGACGACAAGAAATCCGAAATAAATGGAGGCTGACTGTGCAAAAGGGAATAGAAGACAGATAATCCAACGAAGGAGTTGAAATATGGAATCCTGCCAGAAATAGACACGATCAGAATTAGAACAGAATACATGCAAGCAAGAGCTATTTTCGAACATAAGAGCTATTTTCGAATAAACGGTCAAAGTTTCAGTTGACTGATTATTAAAGTCCTGTTCGTCTCCATTCAGCCCATGCATTTGAAGGTCTAATCCGGCTTCAGCAGGAGTTCCGATTCGAACGACGAGTTGACTATTCCAGATTTAGAGTTAACTAATTGATTAAAACACTACTTCACTAGAAGCTTTTCATGCAAAGGAGAATGATCTTTTCGTCCAAATAACTGTTAACTCAGTTTTCAAACGCTACAACTCAGCAATCAAACAACTCACATGGAGTTCTAAATTTAACATTTGTGTGAATTTTCATGCAAAAAAGAGGTGGGCAGTTCATAACAAAGATAAGTGCGCTTCATCAAGCGAAGAAACTTCATGCAAGGACAAAAGGGAAAAATATATTTTATTGAAAGGCCAAGTAAAGCCTTGAGTTAACCAAAGTGAATCTTCTCTTCACGTTTTTTATGCCAATCTTTGGCCTCTTGTAATATTCTATATAATGGCTTTCAGCCTTGATTAAAAATAATCCAATCTCTCTTGGTTAGACCAGCCTCTGCCATTGGTGAGTTGTGTAACCTCTTCGATCAATAAGGACTGTACTTTCAGATTTCAAGCATTGGCATAGTGTATATTTCTTCAGCAATTTGCATAAGTGGTAGAGTTCTCTCCTTTCCCAAATTTTGTTTTATACCTAGTTGCTATATTATCCTTGTGCAGATCATGTTAAAGTGTTCTTTATTGTCTTTTGCTGAAACTTTAAGTGGATGTTAGGTGGCCGCAAAGTGTCTTTTATCAGACCTCTCTCCATCGCTTTCCCTCAGGTTCTGGTTATTAGATCAAACCTCTGCATGAAATACTTATGCATAAGTGATTAATTGAAGTCTAAGGTCTTCCTTCTCCCTTGTTCGTTCAATGTTCAAGGTTCCAAATTGAGTGGATCAAAATTCTGGTGTATCACCCCCTTTAGGTAGGATTTCCCTTTTAAGTTTCCTTTCTCCCTTTTCCACGGTAGTCTGCAGTGTAAAGTAGAAGTCCTAATTGATACATCATACAGGAACCAACCTTCTCTGGAGGTTCTTCTCACTATTGAGGCACACACCCTCATGAGAAGATCCCATTGTTTCAACCGAATAGAGGACTGGCCGTTTCGTGCACGTCTTCGAATCAGGGCACAGCTCTAGGTTGACAACAGTTTTTGGCACGCCCGGTGGGCAAGAAGTATTTTCTGATTCCAAGCTCAAGCAATTGCTCCTAACAGTTCAGAGACGACTTCCATGTAAGTATATTTTTATTGTATTATCGCGAATGAATTTTGATGGCTGTATGTGGAGAGAATTCCTATGCTATGTTTCCTTATCAGCCCAATGATGGATCATACCACCCTAGTCATGATACCTATGAGCCTCTTTATTAGTCTAATCAGCCTTATCAAGGGTATTATCAAAGCTATGTTGAGCCTTATCAAGTTTCTCATGATCCTTATTATCAAGAGCATGAATCTTACCTTCCTTGTGAGCCATATCAGTCTCAGTACCGGATTTCATCTTCCCCATATGGCTATGATGTTGCATATGAGCAGTATTGCCTTCAAGAAAAAATGAATGAAATAAAGCTCTAAATACTAGCATATGCAAGAAAGGTTTGTTCTAACTCTCAGTATGAGGAAGTGAATGGTCTATTTCGAAATGTGTCCAATGATCCAGAAGAGATAAATGGACTATGTATTCTTGCATTGGAAAAGATGGAGGCTTGGGAAAGGTAGAAAATCGAGTAAGACCAATTGTCTACAAAGGGTTATTGTGCTCCTTATTCTTATGAAGTTCTTAACCATGCCCAGTGTGTGCCAAGGGAACTTCCTAGTTGGAGTCAAGAGCCTATTCAAGAGCATATCCAAGAGCCTATTCAAGTGACTATTCATGAGACTAGACCTTCCTATAGTCCCATTATCTCACTAATCATCTCTCAAGCTCAGGTTGTCCAGGAGGACAAGCAGATTCCAGATTTTGATGAGGTAATGGCCAAATTGAAGGAATAGAATACAGAGGTCTTTAAGAATTTTTCTTTCCCTCCCCTCCAAAACTCTCTAGATAATTTCGTTGCCCTCAAGATTCCAGAATCTGATCATGATCAACCTCCCATGCTTCATTTTCCCTCTCAAACAAATGAATTTTATCACCCTCCCGCCATCCCCCTTACTCAGGAGGATCCTGTTCTTCGGAGGATTGAGAAAGAGGTTGCAGCTATAGGACAAGTTCTTGCAGAGTGTGAAGAAGATGCTTCAGGAGTGCTTGAGGAAGAATTTCCTACTGATACTTCACTTGAGGTTGTAATTGAGCATCCAGTTATAGCTGAGAGTGGGAAGACTGATCTTGATATAGAGGAACTTCAAGAGGAGCTGATACAGATTGAAGTCATACATGAGTTACAGGTATCTCTTATTGAGAAGGATCCAAATAGCGTTACAGCTGTTTTAGTTCAAATAGATCAAAATGAGGAACATAAAGATAATTGGCTACTGTACCTTGAATCTCCACATGAGATTGAAGAGCTGGATGAACTTGCAGCAGTCAATAAGGAAGATGTGGTCACTCAAAAACCATGCATAGATGAGGTATCGCTTGACAAGGTGGTAGATAATAAGCAATCTGAAAAAGATCAAGAGGTACTTGATGAGTTTGTCTTGGTTGTTGTTGATCACTCATTCAAGAAGATGCTAATACAATCCGTGGACAAGGAAAATGTCTCATCAAAGGTTATGACTAATAACCATCCCGCTTTGCAACTTGTACCATCTCTTGGAAGGAATGAGTTCAAGAATTTCCCATTTGATCCGGCGGATCATGCTTCATCATGGTTAGCTAGGTTATTTAGTTGTTTTTGCTTTCCTCCAAGTGCTGTAAAAGCACAGTAGTTTGCTTCAGTTTTGTTCAAGAAGTGCTTGTTTGCACATTTGCTTTTTAGTGTGTTTCCCTTCTTATTTTGAAGGACGTTGCTACAGCCATGCTCAGAGCAGATTTTCAATCAGAAATCAAGTTCACCATTTGGGAATTCGGATAACGTCTATACATGGTCTGAGTTCTCAAGCATAGCAGGCATGCTTCCCAATTGAGTCGCCAGAATGTTGACAATTCTTCCACAAGTTAGATTGTCTCTTGCTATTTAGAAAGTTCACATTTCTAGCCAAGGAAGGAAGAATACATTGTTTTCCTTGACCAAAATAGGTCATTTCTACAGACTCTGCAGGATTTCTACGGACTCTGCAAGTTTTCTACAGACTCTGCAGGTCATTTCTATGGACTCTCCCAACACTTAGGCGACAAAAGGGCCTTTGCAACTTCTCCGAAAGGCAGTTTCAGAAGCCAAGTAGCCCTTGCAGAGGGCAGGAAAGCACTTAGGGGGAAGAAAGATAAAGGCAAAGATATCCTTCGGACTTTTTGTCTGAAGGAATTCCTTCGGACAAAAAGTCCGAAGAAATTCGGAAGACCACAGACAAAGAAAGCCCACACAAGGAAAAGCCAAGGAATTAATTCGGAAGGGTCACTTTCAATATTCCCGAAGGGCACCTACCCTTCGAGAAGGCACAAGACCAAATTCAAGGACCTTTGCAAAAAGCCCAGGTACCCTCCAATTTTTCCGAAGGGCACGGGCGGAGGACACTTGATCTATGCCGAAGGGCACTTGGTCGGCGGAAGGGCACATTTCGGAGGGAAAGGCAATGGAAAGAATCCTTCAGACTTTTTGTCCGAAGGAATTCCTTCGGACAAAAAGTCCGAAGGAATTCGGAAATGAAGGCCACAAAGCAAAGTCCGAAAAAAAGACGAAGAAAAACAAGAGCAAAGGCAAAGACATATCCTTCGGACAAAAAGTCCGAAGACTAAGACAAAAGACAAGGGAAAAACAAAGGAAATGAATTCTTTCGGACTTTTGTCCAAAGGAATTCCTTCAGACAAAAAGTCTGAAGAAATTCAGAAGACCACATAGACAAAAAGACCACGGGAAAAAACCCGAAGAAATATAGCCGAAAGAAATACGACAACTTTTGGTGATGTCCTGCAAGCCGTCAATTTTTTACCGCAGGAAGTAACCGTTGAGACCAAGGAGACGACAAGAAATCCGAAATAAATGGAGGCCGACTGTGCAAAAGGGAATAGAAGACTAATAATCTGACGAAGGAGTTGAAATACGGAATCCTGCCTGAAATAGACACGATCAGAATTAGAACAGAATACATGCAAGCAAGAGCTATTTTCGAACATAAGAGCTATTTTCGAATAAACGGTCAAAGTTTCAGTTGACTGATTATTAAAGTCTTGTTCATCTCCATTTAGCCCATGCATCCAAAGGTCTAATCCAGCTTCAGCAAGAGTTCCGGATTCGAACAACGAGTTGACTATTCCAGATTTAGAGTTAACTAATTGATTAAAATGATGCTTCACTAGAAGCTTTCCATGCAAAGGAGAATGATATTTTCGTCCAAATAACTGTTAACTCAGTTTTCAAACGCTACAACTCAGCAATCAAACAACTCACATGGAGTTCTAAATTTGACATTTGCATAGATTTCCATGCAAAGAAGATGCGGGCAGTTCATAACAAAGATAAGTGTGCTTCATCAAGCGAAGAAACTTCATGCAAGGACAAAAGGAGAAATATATTTTATTGAAAGGCCAAGTAAAGCCTTGAGTTAACCAAAGTGAATCTTCTCTTTAAGTTTTTTACGCCAATCTTTGGCCTCTTGTAATATTCTATATAATGGCTTTTAGCCTTGATTAAAAATAATCCAATCTCTCTTGGTTAGACCAGACTCTGCCCTTGGTAAGTTGTGTAACCTCTTCGATCAATAAGAAAGACTGTACTTTCAGATTTCAAGCATTGGCATAGTGTATATTTCTTCAGCAATTTGCATAAGTGGCAGAGTCCTCTCCCTTCCCAAATTTTGTTTCATACCTAGTTGCTATATTGTCTTTGTGCAGGTCATGTTAAAGTGTTCTTTATTGTCTTTTTCTGAAATTGTAAGTGGATGTTAGGTGGCTGCAAAGTGTCTTTTATCAGACCTCTCTCCACCGTTTTCCCTTAGGTTTTAGTTATTACATCGAACCTCTACATGAAATACTAATGCATAAGTGATTGATTGAAGTCTAAGGTCTTCCTTCTCCCTTGTTCGTTCAGTGTTCAAGGTTCCAAATTGAGTGGATCAATATTCTGGTGTATCACCCCCCTTTAGGTAGGATTTCCCCTTTAAGTTTCTCTTTTCCCTTTTCCACGGTAGTCAGTAGCGTAGAGTAGGAATCTTCATTGATACATCATACAGGAACCAGCCTTCTCTGGAGGTTCTTCTCACTATTGAGGCACCCACCCTCGTGAGAAGATCCCATTGTTTCAGCCGGATAGAGGACTGGCCATTTGGCGCACGTCTTCGAATCAGGGCACAGCTCCAGGTTGACAACACTAATATATCTCATTTTTTAGAAGGAAACATAAAAGGTAGAATATATAATTATTCAAAGTGTTTGAGAGTTTGCACAAAATTTCACTTTACATATGATATAGATTACAAAATCATTTGATTGTATTTTAGCAACAAAGAATAAGCATGGTTATATGGCTCTCAAATTTAGTGACTACTGCCCTTGTATGTCCCCACCAACCCCGACCTTCTCCCTCTCCACCATTCTTTTGCCACCTATGTATTACCATTTTTCTTTTATGAGTGGACTTGCATCTACAAGTTAATTGATTTGAGTTGCCTATTCTATTTTAATTATCTGTTTTTCATAAGAATAATGTTTGGGCTCAAAAGAAACGATAGATGTGTTATTATGTTATGCTTGCAGATGGTTGCAAATGTGTGATGTTACGTGGTATAGCTCATGTGTACTATTGTATGTTATAATGGGGTTACTATGTAAGTGTTTTTCAATGTGTAAAGGTTTCTTTTGAATGATATATCACAGAATACTAGTTTATGGTGTGAAACACGATAGGGTTACATGTGATGATAATGCTTTAGGTATTGAAACCTTGCCAATTGATAGACTTGCCTCGGTACCTCTTAGAGACATATCCTCTATTGCCCAATGCATGATGATACATTATGAAGTTAACCCCACTACGTAAAGAAAACTAGAGCTAAGAATGTAATCGACCCTCCCATTCCTCCTACTCTCCCTTAAGATCCTAAAATTAGAATCCAAGTTACTAAGGACTAGAACATTGTCGATCAACTCAAGAACATTCACGCAAAGATATCCGTTCTCAAATTACTTACAACGTCCAATGTCTACAAAGATATACTTAGTAAGGCCTTAGAAGAAACAACCTTAGAGGAAACAACTTTGCCAAGTGATACTCCACTGTCTCACTTTGGTTTTTTTAAAAATCTTTGGCAGATAATGAGAACCTTGTTAACTTCGAGCATGATGAGTTTCCTATTGAGACTATTGTGGATCAACATTACCTTCGAGCATGATGAGTTTCCTCCAAAGGCTATTGTGGATCAACATTACCTTTATACATGTAAGTCGTAATCAACAACATAGGGATTAAAAGAGCACTCGTAGATAATGGTTTGGGGTTAAATATTTGTAGTAAATCCTTTCTCAATGTACTTAGACTCGAGAGACATACCCTTGCAATTTCCAACATGATTATTTGTAATGTACCCAAATTGGGACAAAGATGAAAAAGAGGGTTTTCCAACAAACCCTTAAACAAATTCTAAACAAAATCTGAATTTTGAAAATAAAACCAGTCAACCCTAGGGTTGTATTTGCACCGCCAAACTGAAATTATTACACATCCAATCACTCAACAAATAAATATAAAAGTACCTTGTGAAGTTTAGACAATCTGTGGCTCATACCGTATTAATAAAGGCGCTGAATTGGTATGTTTTTCACTCTCAAACCCTCAACACCACCAAGCTGAATTTTTAAACCCTCTTTCCATCACCAAATCCTACTCAAAATTCCTCCACAACTGAAGAAAAAATTCAGATAAATTTCAGCATGCATATCATATAGAAATTAGCCCAAGTTAGGAACTCAAACATGATCAAACCCTCTCTAAACCAAGTCGCCAAAATCAAGAATATTTAATATTAAATAATTCAAAAAAAACAGACTTGTAACCCTGCCAAACTTGCTGAAAATAGGTTATAAATTCCACCAATATTTGCAACAATAATTGTCCAATTGTTTATAGCCAATCAAGGCCCCAAAAACCCTTGCCACACTTCCTCCAAGTGACTCACCCAACTCAGAAATTAATGGTGAAAATTTCAGAATTAAACCCTTGCTTTAACCCTCCAAAAAATCCTTCAAATCCCTTTGATTTATTATCAAATAAATCAGAAATAATAATATGAATTTACTGTTGACCATTTTTTGCCCAACAGGGCAAAAATCGGTCCCCTTCTTTTTCATGTTGTTATGAGCCAGTACTTTTGATTTTGCACGAGTCTTGCAAATTTCTACGGACTCTGCAGGGTTTCTACGGACTCTACAGGTCCATTTCTACGGACTCTATAGGGCTTGGATTTCTACGGACTCTGCAGGTCCATTTCTATGGACTCTGCAGGGCTTGGATTTCTACGGACTCTGCAGGGAGGTTTTCTACGGACTCTGCAGGTCCATTTCTACGGACTCCACAGGAACTACGAATTCTGCAGGTGTAGTCTTTCGAAAGATGAGGAACCAGTTCAAATAGTACAAGGTTTTACAAAGCTTCTTCGGGCTCTTGTCTGAAGAAATTCACAAGGTTAACATCTTTGAACCCTTGAACCATTGAACCGGTTCAATGCTTTGGCTCATCGCTTTGGTTCAATGACAAAGTTCATCGGCTCGGTTCAATTCAGTTGGTTCAATGCTTCGGTTCACTCAGTCGGTTCATCAAACAGTTCAACGGCTTTTGGTTCAATCAAAGGGTTCAACGGCTTTTGGTCCAATCAAAGGGTTCATCGCCTTGGTTCAACGATTGGTTCAAAGGAGCGGTTCAATGCAAAAGTTCAAGAGAGCCTCCCGAAGGACAAGTGCCCTTGCAGAGGGCACTTGGTCGACAAAAGCACCCTTCGAAAGGGTTGGTTTCAAGAATCCCGAAGGGCACTTTGAAGGCAGCCGAAGGAATTCAAAGTGCGCAGAAAAGACCAAGGCAAGAAAAATAATTTCTTCGGACTTTTTGTCCGAAGGAATTCCTTCAGACAAAAAGTCTGAAGAAATTCGGAAGGGCCACAAACCAAGATCCCGAAAAAAAAGAACTAAGGAAAGAAACGAATTCTTTCGGACTTTTTGTCCAAAGGAATTCCTTCGGACAAAAAGTCCGAAGAAATTTGGGAAGCTGCGAGCTCAAAAAGCCTAGGGAAGAACTCCGAAAAAGTGACAAGGCAATTCTTGCGGACTTTTTGTCCGTAGGAAAAAAGTTCACGAGAAAAAGTCCACGGGAAAAAAATTTGCAGAAAAGGCCGAAGAGGAAAGCCGAAGAAAGTCCAAGGGGTGATAGGCCCGAAGACGTCAAAGTCAACCACGGCGAACTAGCCGTTGGAAATTCAAACACAGTGACGGGCCTGCGAACGTCACATTTACACCAGGGAAAGCAAGGGCGCTGAAGGCGCCAAGTGGCAACCACGCAGGGCTTTGACATGTTTTCTCTAGGAGCGGAAGCTGCCAAGTGTCCTCTTCTGCAAGACCCTCGAAGGGTGCCTAAAGCTTCTATGAGTCAAGCGGATGCTGCCACGTGTCCTACCCATTTCACAGCGGAACGCGCCACGTGTCACTTATTTGAAATCAGCGAAAAGTGGCCAAGGCAAGCAGGAAAAGCCCAAGGAACGTAGCGACCCGTCAAAAGATAGCCCCGAGGGGCGAAGGAGCCAGAAAGAGACAAAACCAGGATGAGACAAGGCAAGGAAAAGACAAGACAGTCCAAGTGGCGAGAGGAGGTGTCAACTCAGGGATTTATTCCTGCAATTGGAACAACTCTTGCCAGGTGATCACCATACGGCGCAAACAGTAAGCGGCACGGCTTGTTTTCTCCAGTTTGCATTTATAAGCAGACAAGCAGCGTAAATGTCTTGAAGGGAGCAGTTTGTTCGCAAAAAAGAGGCGCGACTCGTGCTTTCATATTAATGTTGAAACGCCAAAGTCAAAGCAGGAGCCGACAATCAAACGGCTTCCTCTTCCCAAGGCTCAGAGCGCACATGAGCCAACTTGCAAAAAGAGCGCCAAAGTCTTTTCCAGAAAGCGCCAAGTTCTCTTTCTCTTTCTATATATTGTAAAATCTCTCATTTGAGGATCCATCTCTCAGCGTTAAGGCAAAACTCTGCCCAAAAATCTCTCAGGGTTGTAAGGCAGAACTCTGTCAGATTTTACTTTGAATCAGGACTTAGCATTTTTACCTCCATCTGGACTTGCACTCAAGCACATGTCTATGTTTTCTTTGTGTTAAGTCATTTTCTTTTATGCTTCTCACAGATCGATTCCAGCATGTCTAACGCATTGTGAAGTTTCTTTTCTGCAAGTCTGCCAGAAGTGTCTACAGTAGGAATATAAGCACATGTGAATAGGCTGCCAAAGTGTGTCTCAGAACACCTTTGATAGTTCCTTCCTCCCTGTATCTCTACGGACCCCTGACTCACTGATACAGAAGAGTTTCCCACATCAGATGAAGTGTATGGGCGCTTCTTCTTGGTGAAAAGTGTATGTTCGGGCCTGAGTGGATCAAACTTTTTTGGTGTATCACCCTTTTTAGTTTAGGTTTAGGTTTCGTTTTCAGCATCTCTCTCCCTTTTCATCCCCCCCCTTTTTCATTTATTTGTTAGCAGTAGGGAATCCAGGGCCTAAAAGATACATCAGAGGGAGCTAGCCCTTATCTAGAGACTCTCCCCTCCAGCTTCGCCAGTCCCATAGGGGAGAGGGCAGTTTCCATTTTGACGTGTGGAAGACAGAAGCTAGGTGTCCTGCCCCAAGTGCAATCCACTGCGTCAACATTTACCTTACCGAATTGGAGTCTAAAAGCCCTCCAAAAGGTTCACTATCTCCTCAAACCGGTTTGCCCCACCTCAAAAATAACTATAAACTATTAGTGAATATTTTATCCACCAATTGACCACCAAAATAGCTTTTTGTGATGCCCTAGGCAAGTCACCCAAGTAGAATAAATTCGCCAATTGATCCTTAAAACCCTTAGGGGCCTCCGTGTAGCACAACCTGTTGAACACAACTATCTACTGAGAGGGGGGTGAATCAGTAGATCAGCTAAAAACTACTTTAACTTTTTAATGAAGATACAAAACATATGCGTATCAAAGAACAAATGTAGAGAGCACACACACACAAAAGCACAGTACACCAGATTTATACATGGAAAATCCAGAGAAAAAAATCATAGTGAGAATAGCTGCTAGAATCTACTGTTCTAATCCAGCCTCATAGTTAAATCACCTCACTGACAAAATCACACTAGTTACATTAAAGGACACCTATCATTAGGAGACACCAATCCCCTAACTGAGCACCAACTCAGTTTAACCTTACTGGTTACAAGATTTAAGGGCACCAACCCTAAGGAGACTCCAATCCCCTAACTAAGCACCAACTCAATTTGTCTGATGGCACCAACCAATCAAACCTATGGAGCTACAACTCCAGTATACAAGAGAGATTCACAAATGAATCCAATTCAGTTTCTTTGTTACAAGTCTAATCTGTAACTGCTCACTCTTGGCTTATTTTGTGTATGCCTATTCTTCTTCTCTACTCAATCTCTGCATATTCATTGTGTGCCCTTTCTTTCTCTCTACCGCATTCTCTGTGTGCTTTTTCCTCCTCTTTGCTCAATCTCTGCACATTCTCTATGTGCTCTTTCTTTCTCTCTGCTCAATCTTTGCACATTCTCTGTGTGCTCTTTCTTCCTCTCTGCCTCACTCTGTGTCTACATACAAATTGAGTTGACACCCTTCGAGTTGTCTCTGATAGCACTTTTTTAGTTTCAACAACAGCAGTGGCAACCCATTTTCTTTATCTGCGTATGTCTGGATATGTTCTATTCAGACACGCTTCATTCCCTTTTGTTTTTCTCTACCTTTTACTCTGTCTGCATGTACCTCTTATTGACAGCCTTTGACTCCCTCTCGAAATTGTGACAACAGCAGCAGCACAATAATGTTTTGGAAGTCGTGTATATACAATGGATTTTAGGGTTCCATGTCTCCAATTGCGTTCATACTTCAACTGCCCTTAACCGGTTCTCAGTCAATGCAACTATTGGCCAAATTTGGCCCACATACCAAGTTGTGCCTAGATGGATCAAATTAGTAATGGATGAGCGGATGAACAAATGTTCTGGATGGAATGAGTGGACCAGAGAGATCTTATGGTGCTCATAAAGCTTGTGAAACACTTTAAGTTTGTTTAAAGTGTATTTTGTCAAATTCTAAGGGACACGTCTGTAGAGCAAAGAAGAGGTTCTTGAGTAGGTTTCATGGTGAAACCAAGTAGTTAGGGGTCGTAAATGCACCAGCATTAGGCCTACATAGTGCTACGGATTCCATCAAAAAATCTACAGACTCCATCAGCATTTGCAAAGTACAAGCTAGAAGACTTCGGGTTCTCCGACGAAGACAACTTCAAGTTTCTAAAGGAGCACTACTTAAAAAATTTTATAAGTAATCAGTAGTCAGAAACCCAAAATAAGTAAAGGGGCTTGACAAACCCGATTTGGTCTCAAAAAATAGTGCTTCTCGGGTTCTTCAAGGGATAAGTCTTCTCCAAAATCCAAGGGTCTTTTCTCAGAAAAGTAGTCCACTTCAAAATTTCCAAAGGGCAATTCCAATTTTTTCGAAGGGCAATTCCAATTCTTCCGAAGGGCACTTTTGGAGCAAAAAGACCAAAACAAGAATTCCGAAGGTCATGTTCCTTTCAGAAGGGCCATTTGCAAATAGCCCGAAGGGTCTCTTACCCTTCGGGAAAATCCTTGTTAAAAAAGCCCGATGGGCAATTTGGAAAGCTTTCGAGGAACAATTCCTTCGGACTTTTGCCGAAGGTAATAAGGGAAGGAACAAAAACAAGAAGTCCGAAGGAATTCCTTCGAGAGAATTGTTTGAGGAAAAGATTTGAAGAAATAAGGGACCCGAAGGAATTGTCCTAGTGAGTGATGGTTGTATGGACGTCAATTTCATGATGGACTGGCCGTTGGGATTCAAATGTCTAATGACGGACCCGTGAACTTCAAACTTCGGGGTGATAAACTAGCCATTGGGAAGTAATCAAGCTGGAAGAACCCGAAAACATCAAGTTGGAAAAGCCCGAAGTAAACGAGCTCCGAGAATCCGCAGTAATCTAGTGTGAAGGCTCCGAAGTAAGCTTGGAGAACTCGAATTACTCTTCATAGTGTGATTCAGGTTTCTCCAAGTACTTTACTTAAAAATACTTTGTAAGTGGAGCAGCTAGGAGAGTCTGAAGTTGAGGAGCTCAGAGAACCCGAATTACTCTGCAAAGAGTAAATTGGGATTCTTCAAGGACTTAGCTTATAAGTTTATAAGTTAAGTAGCCTAAAAAAACACAAATTACACTGTAAAAAGTAAATCAGGTTTCCAAGGCTACTTAATAAGCTTGGTCCAACGGCATGGTTCTACGGATCGACGGGGCACGAGAGTCATGATCAGATGAATGAGAGGTTGCCATGTGGCACAAGGGCATTTAACTAGCAAAAAGATCTACGGTGAGCGGGGGATAGAATAGGTTTTTCAAAATAGGTCTTTCAGACCTAGTATAGATCAAAGGTCAGCAACTTGTCGATGAAAGAGGGACCAGGCATCGAGCAGAGTGTCGTCTATTATAAATATAGGAAAACCAATAATTTAGATTGGTTTTCAACCTATAGTTAATTCAGGTTCAGGTCCCAAAGCATAGAGCAGGTATGTGATTAATGAAAAGAGCGGTCCGAGCCATGCTTTTGACAAACCTCCGCTCAAAGCACACACGGCATGGCTATGTCAGTTTTAAGATATGAAGACCTTGTCCTCATAATGAAGCTAAGTGGAAGGTATGGCGAGATTCACGGAGCAAATTTGGGAGATTGGAGAAATAGATGGAGCTCATTCAATGATCATGGACAACATGCCCCTCTTTTCTCTCTCTATTTCTCGTCCCTCTTCTCTCTTGTCCCCTTCTATATATACGGACTTCCAAGCCATTGTAAAGGGTTCCCAATTTTTAGACTTTTTCATCTTTCTGGGAGACGGACATTCATTGAGATACTGTAAAGTATGCTCCACTTGATTAGGCTCGACCCTGTCAAGTCTATTGTAAGAACTACTTCTTGATGTAATAAGATGATTTCTTTGCATATCTCTTGTCATTGATCAGTGCCTTAGTATGTTTGTGCTTGGTGGATTCGTGAAGGAGATTCTTCCTAGTCTATCAGCTTTTTGCTTGTCTCTTTAATGTATTTTCAAGCTCTTGCAGGTCTGGATTAGTGTTATCCCTGAACCTCTTCCAATGTGTTAACTTGATGTCAAGATTGTGTAAGCCGTAGTTGTCTTATGACTGATCTAGTGTGGGTTCATACTTGGTTAGCTTTCTTAGGAGCCCTTATACCCTTTCTAACTCTTTTCCTCATGGATCATTAGTTTAGCATTAGTTTAGGTGAGCATCAAAGAGGAACCGGCCTACTCCGGAGGTTCAACCTCGCTACAGGATACCCACAGCCTGAGGTTGTTCCAATGCTTGTAGCTGGAAGTGAGAGACCCTGAAAAACTCTCCCACAAGGGTGCAATTCTAGCCTACAATAGTTTTTGGCACGCTCAGTGGGACCAAGGTCCAAAGCAGTAGAAGAATTTTTGGTGTTGTTCTTCTGCATATCAGCCTTTGGAGGAATTCAATAAACATCAATGGTGACTCCAAGCATCTATCAGCTGGTTTAAAGCAGTCCAAGTGCCTAATCATCATTATCTGGTATGTACAATCAATCATATTTTGATCAAAATGCTCATTCTCTACCTCAGCATCCTTCATATCAAGTTAGCAATGTTTATGGCTTCGCATCAAGTGGTTCTCAAGATTCTTATGGGCATCCTTCTCAGTCTCGAAATGTCCTTAGTTTTGCTCCAAACAATTCATTTCAAGTTGGAGGCAAATGCTCTTAAGGTATCAAAAGTACAAGATGAAACTTAATACGCAAAGGGGATATGGTCAAGATATCCCTAACCACATCATTCATGACTTAAGAGCTGCATTGCAGCAAATGAAAGAGAAATGGGCACCTATTGAAAGGGCAAATTGGAACAACCTCTCAGATGAGATGTTGAATGTGAGTGGTTACATCCAAAGCATTGAGGATAAACTAAACAGCCTTGAAGAACAGCAGGTCCAATTCCGTCAACCTTATCTGTCTTCATATACACCGCCTCAAACCTCATATATATCACCCATTCTTCCCCAAAAGGCCACTCCAAGTGAAACCCCTTATGTTCCAAGTTCTTCAAGTGTCCCTCAAACCTTCTCTTCTTGGAATTCAATTCAAGAAAGCTTTCAAAGAAAGGAGGGAACTGTTGCAGTGCAGCCTGTCATTGAGATCCAAGACTCCACTTATCTTCCTCAAGAACCCTCATGTACATCATATCAGCCCTCGTGTTCCTTATCTTCATAAGGCCCCTGACCAACTTAAAGAGAAGCTTTTCAAAGACAATATAGATAGGCAGATCAAAGAGTTGGAATTGAAGATGAAGAAAGAGGAAGAGAGTTGAAATCAAGAAAGGGCAACTGTTTCCGACACGTTCCCATCATGGAAATCAGTCAGGGAAGGCATACAAAAAGGGGAGGAGGTATCAGTGATGAAGGTCCAAGAGCCAATTCAAAAAAAAGAGGCTACTCCTAATGCTTTTCCTTCATGGGAGTCAGTCCAGAAAGGCTTTCAGAAGGAGGTGTTAGTTGAGACAATCCAACAAGCAGTTTTTGAAAAGGAGTTGGTTGTGCCAAATCAAGCAACCATAGCTCAACTCAATGAGCTCGGTTTACAAGAGTTTCGAGACTCTCTCTCCTCCTCTCAAGAGCCACCAAAGAGACCACTCAAAGTACCTAGTTGGAAAGACACTCTCTTAAGCTGCAAGGAAAATGAACTTCTTCACCCTCCCACCATCTCCCTCTTGAAGGAAGAACCTATTCTACAAGGGTTAGAGGAGGAGCTTGCAATCAAAGTTGAGTCTGAAGAAGATGACACAAGTGTCTATGATGAAGAGATCATGATAGGCAGCCCACTTCAGTCAGAGGGGGAAGAATCAGTTTTAAACCAATCTTCTTGGCATGGCTTTGATACCAATAAGCTGGATCTTAAAGAGGACAGCCCTCAAGATGATAATGACACAGACTTAGAATGGACTACTGAAAGTCCATTCTACATAGATGAAGAGGATGATTCATTTTAGGATGAATTGGAGCTAGAAAAAGGGAAATCAGACCTTGAGCAAGACAAAGATGTTCTTTTGGACCTTGAAAGTTCAAATCAACCCTCATTTGCAGTTGAGGAACAAGAAGAAATCTTGAGTAAGGTTGATGAGGAAGACATCTTGAGTGCTCAAGAAGTGCAGCTTGAAGAACCACCACCTTGTGTGATGAAGGAGAACCTTGAGGATAAACAAATTTTTCAATATGAGCATGTCCTTCAAGGAAACTATGATATGATTATGCCTAATAAGCATGATGATGATGCAGAAAAGAGCAAGAGCGAGGTAAAATCTGACTGCTCAATGTTTGTGTTGACAAAGGGATGTCCTATCAGGCACCTTGCTTGGTTGGGAGATGAAAAGGAGGAGCCATCACAAGTTGTGCTCAATTCAGAGCACAAATTTGAGCACCAACAAGAACAAGACCAACTTGCATATCCATTCCAGGATGGTGGCATAATCAATCAATCAGATGGGTAGGCGAGTCTGATTTTGTTCTTTTCCTTGGAGAAGTGTGTCATCAACTGGTTAAAAATCCAGTACTTCTCCATATTTGTTTAACATCTCTCAAACATGTAAAGTATAATGTATTAGTGAGGAAGGGCAGCTATTTTGTACAACCAGTCAATGGTTTTGTATGGTTTTCTTTCTTTTTGGTTAGATTAGTGTAGGATAGATTTCCATGCTTTCCTCCGAGTGCCTTGTGCACATTTCCCTTTTCTGTTGTGTGTTTCCTTTTAATAAGTGCCTTGGGCACTTTGTTTTGTTTTTCCTTGTTCCTTCAAAAGGGGGTTCCAGAAAGGGTCAACCTTGTTGAACCAAAGCAAAGACTCCACGCCCAATGGACTAGGCAAAGCAACATGAGCTGGGTTCTCAAACATAGCAGGTATGTTTCCCTGCGAGTCGCCAGAAATGTTGGCCAAATTTGGTGCACATACCAAGTTGTGCCTAGATGGATGAAATTGCTAATGGATGAGTGGATGAACAAATGTTCTGGATGGAATGAGTGGACCAGAGAGATCTTATTGTTCTCATAAAGCTTTTGAAACACTTTAAGTTTGTTAAAGTGTATTTTGTCAAATTATAAGGGACACATCTGCAAAGCAAAGAAGAGGTTTTTGAGTAGGTTTCATGGTGAAACCAAGTAGTTAGGGGTCGTAAATGCAGTAGCATTAGGCCTACACAGTGCTACGAACTCCATCGAAAAATCTATGGACTCCATCAGCATTTGCAAAGTACAAGCTAGAAGACTTCGGGTTCTCCAATGAAGACAACTTCGGGTTTCCAGAGGAGCACTACTTAAAAAGCTTTATAAGTAATCAGCAGTCAGAAACCCGAAATAAGTAAAGGGGCTTGACAAACCCGATTTGGTCTCGAAAAATAGTGCTTCTCGGGTTCTTCAAGGGACAAGTCTTCTCCAAAAGCCAAGGGTCTTTTCTCGACAAAGTAGTCCACTTCAAAATTTTGGAAGGGCAATTCCAATTTTTCCGAAGGGCAATTCCAATTCTTCCGAAGCGCACTTTTGGAGCAAAAAGACCAAAACAAGAATTCCGAAGGATATATTTCTTTCGGAAGGACCATTTGCAAAAATCCCAAAGGGTCTCTTTCCCTTCGGGAAAGTCCTTGTCAAAAAAGCCCGAGGGGCAATTTGGAAAGGTTCCAAGGAACAATTCCTTCGAACTTTTGTCCAAAGGTAATACGGGAAGGAACGAAAACAAGAAGTCCGAAGGAATTCCTTCGGGAGAATTGTCCGAGGAAAAGATCCAAAGCAATAAGGGACTCGAAGGAATTGTCCTAGTGAATGACGGTTGTATGGACGTCAATTTCATGATGGAGGACTGACATTGGGATTCAAATGTCCAATGACGAACCTGTGAACATCAAACTTCAGGGTGATAAACTAGCCGTTGGGAAGTAATCAAGCTGGAAGACCCTGAAGACATCAAGCTGGAAAAGCCCGAAGTAAATGAGCTCCGAGAATCCGCAGTAATCCAGCGTGAAGGCTCCGAAGTAACCTTGGAGAACCCGAATTACTCTTCATAGTGTGATTCGGGGTTCTCCAAGTGCTTTACTTTAAAATACTTTATAAGTGGAGCAACTGGGAGAGTCCGAAGTTGAGGAGTTCAGAGAACCTAAATTACTCTGCAAAGAGTAAATCGGGATTCTTCAAGGACTTACCTTATAAGTTTATAAGTTAAGTAGCCTAAAAAACCCGAATTACACTGTAAAGAGTAAATCGGGTTTCCAAGGCTACTTAATAAGTTTGGTCCAACGGCATGGTTCTAAGGATCGACGGTGCATGAGAGTCATGATCAGATGAATGAGAGGCTGCCACGTGGCACAAGGGCATCCAACTAGCAAAAAGATCTACGGTGAGTGAGGGACAGAATAGGCTTTTCAGAATAGGTCTTTCAGACCTAGTATAGATCAAAGGTCAACAACTTGTCGACGAAAGAGGGACCAGGCATCAAGCAGAGTGTCATTTATTATAACTATAGGAAAACCAATCAATTAGATTGGTTTTCAACCTATAGTTAATTCAGGTTCAGGTCCCAAAGCATAGAGTAGGTATGTGATTAATGAAAAGAGCGGCCCAGCCATGCTTTTGACAAACTGCCACTCAAAGAACACACGGCATGGTTGTGTCAGTTTTAAGATATGAGGACCTTGTCCTCATAATGAAGCCGAGTGGAAGGTATGGCGAGATTCACGAAGCAAATTTGGGAGATTGGAGAAACAGGTGGAGCTCATTCAATGATCATGGACAACGTGCCCCTCTCTTTTCTCTCTCTATTTCTCGCCCCTCTTCTCTCTTGTCCCCTTCTATATATACGGACTTCCAAGCCATTGTAAAGAGTTCCTAGTTTTCAAACTTTTTCATCTTTTTGGGAGACGGACATTCATTGAGATACTGCAAGGTATGCTCCACTTGATTAGGCTCGACCCTATCAAGTCTATTGTAAGAACTACTTCTTGATGTAATAAGATGATTTCTTTGCCTATCTTTTGTCATTGATCAGTGCCTTAGTATGTTTGTGCTTAGTGGATTCATGAAGGAGATTCTTCCTAGTCTATCAGCGTTCTGCTTGCCTCTTTAATGTATTTTCAAGCTCTTACAGGTCTGGATTAGTGTTCTGTCTGAACCTCTTCTAGTGTGTTAACTTGATCTCGAGATTATGTAAGCCATAGTTGTCTTATGACTGATCTAGTGTGGGTTCAAGCATAGATGAGTGTCCATTTTACTTTGGTGCATTGCCTAGTTAGCTTTCTTAGGAGCCCTTATCCCCTTTCTAACTCTTTTCCCTATGGATCATTAGTTTAGTTCAGCATCAAAGAGGAACCGACCTACTCTGGAGGTTCAACCTCGCTACAGGATACCCACAACCTGAGGTTGTTCCCATGCTTGTAGCTGGAAGTGAGAGAGCCTGAAAAACTCTTCCACAGGGGTGCAATTCTAGCCTACAACAACTTTGACTTATACACTTTCCCATGTCTCGGTTCATGCATCACATTGCAATGGTCAAGTCTCTTTACTATGTTTGGCAACTGTTGGATTCAAGTCATTACTGCGTCATTTCCTTAATCAATGATTGATCGGTTGGATCGATCGATCACGAGGTCCGTGTAGACTTTTCGAGCTCACCGTTTGTTTGGTCATGTCTTTAAACGAGGATTATTCATGTTGTCATTGGCGCCATTCACTATCTATCTTGAACCGTCAGATATTTCCACTTTTGAAATAGAACCGTCGAGCTCTTTTGCATTAACCGTTAAGCTCTTTCTCGCATCTCGATATTTTCTATATGATTGGTTCGCTTTCGCTCCTTTCGATTATATTCGATATGCTCGACCTTTAATTTTTCTATTGTGTTGTTAAACTCCACCATGTTGACTTTATCTCATTTCTTTCAACGTCTTTGAGATGCTTCAACTTCGTCGATCTCTTCAGACATGCTCAATCTTTAACTTTGCCTATATACTTTTCGAGAGTTTGTAAATTGTCTTACGGAACTTTGCAAGTGTCCTCTCCTTCGGAAGCTTTGATAAAGTACCCTTCGGGAACTTTGTAAACGTCCACTTGCCCTATATTCTTTTCGAAACAATCCAAGTGATCCTTTGGAAGATTTGAAATGGTCCTGTGTCCTTCGCAATTGTCCTTTGGCAAATTCTCAAGTGCCCTATCCCTTCAGTCGAACTACCCTTCGAGTTTTTGGCAAGTGTCCTCTCTCTTTGAAAATGTCTTGCAGGAGCTTTGCAAGTGTCCACTATCTCTTCGGACAAAATGTTGCGGGTTTTTTTGTCAAGGGCTCTTTCGGGACAATTTCCCCGACAATATGTCTAAGTGCCTTTCGGGACTTCTTGAATTGCTCTTCAATTCTTCGCTCATATCTTTCGGCACTTTTGTTTAGGACACATACCCTTCGAGTTTTTTGTAAAGGACCCTTCGGAACTTTTTTCACGGTCCACATACCTTTCGGAGTTTTTGTAAAGTACCCTTTGGCAACTTTGTTTGGATCACTTTTCCTTCACGATTTTGTAAAGTACCCTTCGGCATTTTTTGGAAACGTCCACACACCCTTCGGCTTTTCGTAATGTACCTTTCGGAATTTTGCAAATGAACCCTTCGGAATTTTTGATTGGCTCACTTGCATTTCGGCATTTTTCAAATGTACCTTTCGGAACTTTTGCACAGGACTCATTTCCTTCGGAACTTTCTTTCAGGACAATTTTTCCGAAAGAATTGCCTTTAACATTTTCCCAAAAGAATTCCCTTATTTGCTGCAGGTTTTTTGTCCAAGAGAATTGTCTTTACCAATATTTCCAAAAGAATTGACTCAACCAATATTTCCGAAAGAATTCTCCAAGACACTTTTCCGACAGAATTCCCAAGCTTGTAAAATCAACTAAGTGTTCAAACACCGTTCAATTGCCTGGGAGCCCTACTTTGCACCTACATAACTTTTGCTCCTTCCATCTGCATGACTCAAAACTTGGACCACAAGGAATAGGTACAAATCTAAGTAGCCTAGTGTGATTGTTTCCTCCAAATGTTGCCATAAATGCAAATGTAGTCACCAAAAAATTGTGTACTAAGCCCTATTCAACAAACTAGTAGAGGCATTCACATGACTATTCTAGGAATTCAAGGTGCACATACAATCTCCATGAGGACTCTACAACTGATTTGTTCAGTTCAACACAGCTCAACACCTTTGTCATTAATGTTTGATAGAACATTCATCATTTGACATGAATGATAATATTACAGACAACAATCTCCTTGTACACCATGACACTCAAATTGCCAACACAACCCTCTCAAGAGAGGTCTTCTACTTCACCCAAACAAGTCACCAACCAAAGAAATGGCTCTAAACTCCACGAACTAGCTCCCAATGCAAATTGCCACTCTCCAAGACCTGCAATTTCTCCAAAAACCAATTTTCAATAGAGTTTGCAAAATTCCTCAATGTAGGTGGTGTCCAAAAACATCCTTGTAGATCCACTTGGATGTAAACATGCAATTTTGAAGCTCAACTACAGTCCTTGAATAGAGTTGCCCATGTAATAGGAATGGAGGTTTTCATCCCCAAACCCTTGACACTTCTTGAAGGTTTTCGTCCTCAAGATGTGGTAATCAAGCTTGACATACTTGATCAAAGATTCCAAATCAATATTCAACACACCTTCCAAATGACAACTTACTTTCTTTTTATAACCCTTTTTGAAGATAACTCTCCCTCTCAAAACTTTAAAAGGATATTCTTTATAATTCTCCACTTGACCCTTAAGCGCCCATGACCCTCAAAAGGGCCCCAACTTAAGTGGAACTCAATTTAGATTAATATTATTACTTTATATTTAAGTATTTAAAAATACTTTTATTTTAGTAATGATATTATTTTAATTTCAAAAATGGGGACATTACATTATGATAGATTTATACAATCAACCAAGAAATGTTCTTGGTACTATCACATTGAATATATCTCTTGGTCCCAAAACCATAGCCATCGAGAATCAAGTAATACCTAATGGTGTGACTTATAACATTCTACTTGGAAGACCATGGATCCACTATATGGGAGTTGTCCCATCCACACTACATCAATGGCTGAAGTTTCAACATGACGAAATTGTATATACATGTCCTACGGATGATGTCCCATTTAGATATTGTAAAGTGGTTGAACCTCAAAATGTTAGCGTGCCTCATTTGAATCAACTTCAACAAACTATAGTTGCAACTAAACATGTTATTCCAATGTACCAAGTACAAATTTTACGATTTGGCAATTGTAGTAACACTAAGAAAGATAATGAGGAGGATGATTATGAAGTTGACAATATGGATGGATAATTATTCAAAGCTAAAATATACACCAACTAGCCCTAGATCATATAGATTTGATATGAGCGCAATTGACATTTGACAAATCTACCTTGCCCTCCAAACTATGGAAGACCTAGTCAATTGTTTGTGCCTAATGATATGCCATCTTATGATGATAAAGATAAAGGGACAATGATAGATAATTGTTTCAATACTACTAAACCAAAAAAAATTCCCCTAGTCTTACTCAAGCATCATTCAAACAATATGGATTTGGACTCAAGTGTGCACAATCTATGGGATATAATGGTAAAGGACTTCGAAAAACTAATCAAGGTATTGTAGAGCCTATTATTTTGATTGCTAATACAGATAAACAAGGAATTGGTTATAACGACGATGAAATGACACAAAGATTAATCACATGCTAAAATCAGTAATATACCTGGGGATAAGAATAATAAATATTCGAGTGCTCGCAACATTGTTGATGACAAAAAAATATTCCAATACATTTTCAAGATAATACAACCTCTTTATGCTCACTTCATATAGCCTACAATGATTCATTCTCGAGAAATGGAAAGAATAATGTATGTTTCAACAAGATGCGTATAAATATGTGCCTTGTCACCCAATTATTCCTCAAATTATCACTCATGTTTTATACTCATTGACTTACCCGAACAAGCACATGTCCTAGCATGATTCTTCAGGACCTCTTGGTCCACTTTGTTAACATACCATGATTCTTTGGGACCCCTTGGTCGGCTTTCCTACCACACCACAATTCTTCAGGGCCTCTTGGTCTGATTTGCTACCATACCATGATTCTTCGAGACCTCTTGGTCCACTTTGTTAATATATTGTGTGCTCAAATGCTTCGCCATATCTATATATATATATATAATGATTCACTTGGTATTCGTACATTTTACATGACATCTACACTCTATACATATAATCATGAATTTATAGTTGGCTCCAGAGGCACTTTATTATGATTTTAGTACATTGCTTTGACTTCTATCAATGATTTAATGATTTTTGTGAATTCCATTGGCCACTTGTCTTTGATTGCTACTTTTCAAATTGTTTCATTCTTTTCCTAAAATTTATTTCTCGACATTTTGTTCACATATGTTGCTCTGCGTGTGTATGCTTGATTTTGCTTTTCACTTTAATGCTTTGATTGCTATGTGTCCCCGGAACCCTTATTCGCCATGATTATATTGCCACCAAGGGGCATGATATGTCGACATTTACATCGAGAGGCATGATAGATACTCATTACCCATGTGCTTACATCAATTATATTTGGATTATATTAGGGCGTGCTCTTATCGTCCCTCATTTCATATATCTTATTCACATAGGGGCATACCATTACCATGCCTCATTGCTTATATCTTGTCCACATGGGGCATGCCATTGTTGTGCTTCATTCCTCACACCTTGTTCACATGGGGCATGACCTTGCTTGGCTTTATTACCATGCTTCATCTGCATTGATTATGCCTTCCATATTGAGGCATGTTATTATCACACTTATAAGGGGGAAATCTCTTACTATCATAATTCATTCCTTACATCTTGTCCACATGGGGCATGCCCTTGCCAGCATTTATTGCCATGCTTCATCTATGTTGACTATGCTTAAATCATATTAGGGCATGTTATTATGATACTTATATTGATTATATATTGCCCACAAAGGGGCCTCTCTTACTATTGTGCTTTGTAGAATATATCTTGTCCACGTCTCTTACGCTAGCACTTTCATCAATTATACCTTGCCCGCATAAGGGGGCAACCTATTAGTACACCTGTATCAAATTTTTATCGCCTATACAAGGCCATACTATTGATTATGCCTACATGGATTATATATCGCTTGTATTGGGGCATGCCCTTGTCATGCTTCATTACTGACATTTGATCTACACCAGGGCATTTTTATTGCTTGTACTCACATTCATTGCCAAAATCCACTATTCTTTTGTTTATTATATTGATTACATTTACCTATATAGAAGCCAACATATACCTCTTGTGTTTATATGCAAATCCTTCCTCATAGTTTTTTGCATTGATATAGTCCCTTATCATACATCTATGGGGGAATACTAGTGTTGGGCTTCATTGATTACATATCACTTATTGGGCTATGATACACCCATATATACATCAAGGTTACACTGCTTATATTGGGGACAAGCTATTGTTATGCTTCATTACATTTATCCTCTTTATACCAAGGGCATGATACGCCCATATGTACATCAAGATTACACTGCTTACATTGAGGCATGTTATATCCATGCTTCATTACCTACCTTTAGTTTACACCAAGGCATACCTTTACACTTGTATTGATCATACTTGGACTCTCTTGAGTCACATGCCCATCTTACACGATTTAGGCCCCCAGTGGTCATATTCTATTGAGTTGCATAGATACTTTACACAAATTACAACACCAGTGGTCATACTCTTGAGTCACATAGATACTTTACACGATTTAGACCACCATTGATCATACTCTCTTGAGTCACATACCCGTCTTAAAGAATTTAGATCCCTAGTGATCATACTCTCTTGAGTGGTATGGATACTTTACACGTTTTAGACTGCTAGTACTCATACTCTCTTGAGTCACATACCCACCTTACACAATTTAGACCCCTGGCAGTCATACTATAATGAGTCACAAAGATATGTTACATGATTTAGAACCCCACTAGTCATACTCTCTTGAATTAAATATACACATTATGATCAAACTCTCTTGGGTCATATACTTTTGTTACATGATTTAAACTCCCAGTGGCCATACTCTTTTGAGTTATGTAGGTGCTTTTAAAGATGATATCTTTCTTTAATTATACTAGAAGTAAATGAGCTTTATATATTTCTGTCAGCTTATACTTTCATATATTTTACAGATGGTATGCATATCCCTTTCTTTTGAGATGAGTGATATGCAGATTATCCCACACCTCAAAAGTGGGGCATATGATACACTTATTCTATCTTCAAATGTTTGCTACAAAGGCGGTTAGCAGGATGCGCTACAGCCATTTGCCCCAGAGGCAATCAACAAGACACGCTACAATTATTTTCTTCTACATCTGAGAGATGCATAACAGAGGTTTATAAGACATTTCAAGGTTCTATAGAGATGGTGGCATATTCTGCATACCACCAAGTGTATTTGTTCCTCCTTTTGATTTTTACTCGGTAATTTCAGCAATTCTTTATTATCAATTTATATAGACATTGATCTACTTGTAAGTGTTTTCGTTTGTTTGCAAGTACACCAAATATTCACACTCCAATACAAGCATGGATGCTCGTTCTAGTACACATTACATTTATTTTCCCCAAAGGCAGCCAACAAGACATTTTACAAAGATAGCGCACCCAGTGGATTCGTTCCTGATTTTACTTTAACTGAGTGATTTCTGCAGTTATTTTGCTATTGTTTATATAGACATTAATCTACTTGCAAATATTATATTATGTTTGTAGGTACTCTAGATTTTTATGGGAGCAAGGACACTTGGTGGCAGTCACAACGTCTATGCAGACTCTGAGGAGACATGGTTTTTCTGTTTTGCAAGTTGCAGAAGCTAGACTCTCTAATAAGTTAACCTCTTTCCTCCTTTTGACTTTCAAATCATTACATATCAAGGATTAAATTTGAGAATCATTGACAGGTTTTCAGCCACAACTTATTCTTCGAGCCTTCCATGTACACTTGTTTGCTTTACTTTGATATGTATGCACGCACACAAATCAAAGTGGGGAATTATGTAGACATCTAAAAAATGGTCCTATGGCATTATTTAGTGTTAAATTACATTGATTTAGCATGTTTGAGCTTATGTTGAATATTTGGATCAATAGGGTGTTATGAGCCCTCTTGCTAACTTTTATTGGCTGAAACCCCCTTATATTGTGCATCCTATACTTCACACATATGTTGCAAGAAATGAGAATCAAGGAAACATGATGGCAATGGAAACGTGATGAGCAACGAGGTTGAGAGAGGTTGTGCAGAGGAAATGGATTACTTTACATACACTATTTGTTATAGAAATACATCTCAATTAAACCATCCATATAATTCAAGCATTAACAATTGAGTTAAACAAAATTAATTGAGGTGAAATGACTTCATTAATTAGGAGGCACTTGGATGGTTGAAGTGCAGCTGAAACAAACAAATTAAAATCATACTTGCATTAAAAACTTTGCAATCAGTGATTTATAGTCTTATTGTGAGTGGTGAAAGGGAGGTTGGTGTGGGCCCGAGTACAACATGTGGGAACAAAACCCATATGAAATGGTTGTACAAATCATGCTTTCTTGTTTTATGTACTATGCCAAATTATTGCAATCTTTGCCAAATCTCCATCACCATAACTCAACGACACTTGTTTAAATAAATTACGAACTTTAAAAACTTTGAACATTCATTTTTGTTTTAAAGACAAATGACATTGCAGCCAAGACAATCCCGTCTCTAACAACATCCCTAGTACGTTTCCATCTTGGCACATACTTATGCAAAACAGGGACATCCCATTACATTTCTTGCTATAGGGTTCATGCAAACTTATTTTAAAAGTCACCTTTTATCCTCTGTTCATCATATGCTTTAGCTCCCCTCTAAGTCATGTGCACATGCATTCCCCCTTTCCCTCCTTTTTAGGTCCTTACCTTGTGGAAGTTGGCCTAGGTGTGTATAATGCCTATTTTAATTTCAAATATTTCTTATAAATAAAGATACCTAGAAGTTCATTTGTATAAGAGGAGGATACAAAGAAAAGCACCAAGAGAGAATTTATTATTTTCACATGAATTTGTAAGGCTTGGGATATTGCACTGGACTGCCTGCAGAATGATATTATGCGTAGGGTCTGACTCAGGGAAGCCCCTGAATCCAGCCCCCATTTTTTACAGTTTTGCAAGGTGTTGCTAGCAGTGTGGAGCTACAGAATCGGCACTGAAGCATCAATGCATCACAGAGATCAACAGCTTGAAGAAAGATAAAGTTATAAACCCTCTTCATCATTTATTGCTATGGATATTGGAAATTAAATTTATTAGCTAAGTCTATTTTACTGTTCTAAATGAGATTAGGTTTAGCTAAACGTTTATGGTTAGATGTATTGCATTTTGACATAAAATCTTCTTTCCGTTAAAAATCCTGGTTGGTTCACCCACAAGTGCTAAGATGTTATCCTTTGGGAGGTTGTGGGTTTAATCCCCATGACCCCTCCTTTGTGCATTTCTTCAATTTGACACACATGGACCACACAAGCATTCACACAAGTGACATGGCACTCTTGTTGACGTAGTGGATTGCACCCTTGAAAGAAGCCTCAACTTCTCTCTTCCACGTGGCACAATGGAGACTTTCCTCTTGCTGTGGGCTTGGCAAAACTGAGAAAAGAATCTCTGGATAAGGGCTAGCTCCCTTTGATGCATCCTTTGGGGTCTTTAACTACTACTGTTAGTAATGGGGGGGGGGGGGGCGAGGGCGCGGGGGTGAAAAGAGAGAAGGATATAACAAAACAGAAACTATCTAAAATGGTGATGCACCAAATGATTCGATCCACTCAGCTTATATCAACACTTTAGACCAAAAAGGCGAATAGACACTTTCTCTGAACAAAAGACTAGACTATATGGGCGCTTTAACAGGGAACTTAATGAAGATACAAAGAAAAAGAACTTACCATAGGTGCTGCACAAGCACACTGTCAGATAACTGCTCTTTTGTCTCTATGCTCCAACTTGGGCACTTCCTGTTAACCTGCAGAAATGGTCTTGGACATACTAGATATGTTGGTGTCAACCTATTAAAGCATCAAGATGAAATGACTAAACACAGAGTTGATACACAGACATATTCAAAAGTGTAACCAGTCAGATAGAGGTAAAACGCATTCTATTGATTCCAAGGTAAAATTGGCAAGGCTTTGTCTTACACAAGTGAGAGATCCATTTCTTAGCTGAGAGGTTACAATATATAGCATTAAGAGAAAGATTTTTTGGCACCTTCAAGAACAGGCGGCCCATGCTATATTAAACACCTGGGGAAGAGGAATCCGCTCATGCTGCTGTCATCCTTCCATAAATGGCCTGAAAGAACCATGTTGTAGATTGCTACGGGTATTGACTTTGCTACTCAAAGTGTATTAAACGTTCCTGATAAAGCATGGGTTGTTTTGTTTTATAAATGACAAGGCCGCCCCTCTATGAAACTTACGCAACTGTCTGCTCATTAATTCTTGAACGAAGAAAAAAGGGCCACTCTATTGAATGTTTGCGCTCCCCTTGATGACCACTTGGTAGAGACTATTTCATCTACAACAATAACTTTTCATGCCAACGCTTTCTGTGCCACCTAGACTGCTCTATTCGTTTTGTGCTACTTTTTGTCTTGTCCTGGCTCCTCGTCCCTCGAGGCTATCTTTCGTCTCTTGTTTTCGGGCTCCTTACTCGGCGGGTCGCTAAGTTTCCTTTTGGCCTTATGCCTTTGAAATCTTTCGGGCCCACGCTCATGAGTTCTTTCGGGCAAAATGCCTGAAAGAAATCTTTCGATCGCTTGTCTTAAGGAATTGGTTCTTTGGCTTTTCTTCAACGGCCAACATATCCCATCAAAATTGAGGTATGCCGGCCTATCACCATTTGAAAACCAACGGCTATTTCACTATCTTGAATTTGATGTCTGTGGGGACGTCACCAGACGTTTGAACCTCCAACGGCTAGTTCACCATGTCAAAGTTGACGTTCTCAGGCCCGTCATCACCTTTAGCAGTTCCTTCAACTTTTTTGCAAACTGAACCTTCCCGAAGGGAAGGTGACCTTTTGGAAAAGAGAAGAGGGTCCTTTTTTGGCAGCCGAGAACCCTCCACAAGGGCACTTGCCCTTCGGGCTCCTTTGTCTTCCCAATTCCTTCGAACATTTTGCCCGAAGGAAATGTTACCTTCCTATCTCGGCCTTCTCTTTGTAAATTCCTTTGGACAAAAGTCCGAAGGAAATCCTTCGGGCATTTTGTCCGAAGGAATTTACCTTTGGTTTCTCCTTGGATTTTCTTCGGACGAAAGTCCGAAGAAATCCTTTGTTTTTTGCCTTGCTCTCCTTCAAATGTGCTCTCTGCCCTCCGCAAGGGCACCTTGGGTCCAAAGTTGCCCTTTGGAGCTTGCTTGAACGGTTCCATTTGTAACATGCCTACCCTCTGCAAGGGCACTTGACCTTCGGAGCTTTGTGAAAGACTTGTTTTCCTTTGAAACTGGCCCATTCCTTTGCCAAAAGGCTTGTCCAAGGTAATTGCTCAAAGTGAAATAAGCCCCAGTTCAACCTGAAAACCTACAGGATTTGGATCACTCGGCTCTTTATAAGAACAAGCCTATTTCAAAGGGAAATGGCACAATTGCAATATGGTGAATACATCAAAGACTGGCTGCTCAGGACAGTAGGGAAAGAAGGGGGACCGATTTTGCCCTGTAGGACCAAAAATGGTCAACAAATTTGGCGATTCACAGGGGAAGCATGCCTGCTATGCGTAAGAAAACCAATGGCTTACAAGTCCGTTGGGCACGGGGTCAGAATACAACCTGAAAGGCTGACAACAACTTTGAGAGACTAAAGAATCAACATGAAGCTTTTACCCCAAATAGTAAACAAAACACACAAAAGGCTAAAAAACTACAAACATGCGCAAAAGCACTTAGGGAAAACAGGGAAAATATGTACATAACAAGAGAAAGCTTAGTGACAATGCTTAAGGTATATCACATTAACTGGGATATGCAGTTCTCCACCATCCAACCTAGAGAGTTGGAATGCATTATGTTGTTTGCACTAAGTGATGACATATAGACCACTCCATAAGACATCAAACTTCGTGTGCTTTCCAGGGTTAGCTCGGTCTTCATCCCATTTCAAGACAATGTCGCCTTCTGAGAAGCCTTTTGATGAGAATTTCTTATCAAAATGCTTCTTCGTTTGCTGCTGACAGCTGGTCATGTAAACCATAGCTTGGTCTCTTGCCTCCTGAAGCTCCATCAATACACAAACTCTGACCTCCACTATTGCTTTCTTCCAATTGCAATTGGTGGGCAAGGTCCAAGACTAGCAATTCAAGTGAAATAGGAAGTCTAGCTTCCCTTCCATACAAAAGTGTGTATGGTGAATTGCCAACTGCTCTTTTTGGAGTCACCATGTCTGTCCACAGGGCTGTTTTCAGCTTGGCATGCCAAGTTCTCTGATTTTCCTCCATTGTCCTTCTAATGATTCTGATCAGATTCTTGTTGGTGGACTCAGCGAGCCCATTTCCTTGTGGGTAGTAATTGAAAGAAGTGTTGAGGTAGATGTCGTATCCCAACGCCCACTTGCTTGTTTTGGTTCCCAAGAAAGCCAATGCATTATCTGAGATGATGGTAGCTGGGACTCCAAATCTTGTCACCAGGCCTTCATAAAATTATAGGACTGCACTTTCGTTGGCTTCTTTCAAAGCAACAACTTCTATCCATCTCGTGAAGTAATTTGTAGCAGTCAAGACCCATTTGTGGCCAACACTTGAAGGAGAGTTGATCATTCCTATGAAGTCCAAGCCCCATTGCATGAACGACTGTTCCACTTGAATAGGTTGCAGAGGCATTGCAACCATCCGTTGTTTTCCATCAAAGAGGGCACATTTCTAGCATTTCCGTATCCAGACATGGTTATCTCTGAATAAAGTGGGCCCAAAGTAACCAGCCCTCATAATTCTTGCAGTTGTAGGCTTAGGAGCAAAGTGACCACCAGCTGGCCCATCATGAAACTTAGATAATACCCTATCGACCTAACTTGAGTCTATGCATCTCAAGAGTACCCCTGAAAAATCTCTTTTGAACAATACTCCATCAATTAGGACATAAGGAAGAGATTCGAGTCTGAAATACCTCCTCTTAGTCCTATCAAGGCCCTGTGGGCACTCACCAGTGAGAAGAAAATGTGCCATGTCTTGTGCCCAGTCCTCTATGATTGCAAGTTCCTCTGTTGCAGCTTCATCATGGAGTATCAAAATGCTCTCTTTCTGTTGTTTAAGGTCTGCAGCAAGGTGTTCACACAGCGTGTTCCCCTTACCAGCTTTGTGGTTTTGATATCCACATCGTATTCCATTACCTTGGTAATCCATCCTGCCTTCTTTTCATTCAAATCACGGCTAATCCATAAATCCTTGACACTAGGATGTGGTACCATGATATGAACCTTGTTGTTTGACAACATATGTCTGGATTTCTTCAGGCCTCGTATAAATGCAAGCAATTGTTTTTCCACATATGTGTACCTAGTTTCAAAACCTTCAAAACCTTGGCTAAAGAATGCGAGAGGTTGTTCAAAGTTTTCATCATTTTCTTGAGTGAGCATGGCGGAGATTACCTATTCATTTCCAAAGGTGTAAAGTTTGAAATCCTTCGAGAAGTCAGGACTGATCAAGATGGGAGCCTGGGCAATAGCTTGCCTAATCCCTTCAAAACTATCCTTCCTTTGCATTGTCCATGCAAACTTCTCACCCTTCTTCAGCATGGAAGTTAGTGGCTTGACTATCTCGGCAAAATTAGAGATAAATCGCCTAATAAAATTTATTCTACCAAAGAAGCTTTGCAAACCCTTCTTGTGCTTAGGTAAGGATAGCGCTAGGATGGCATGTACTCTTTCTGGATCAATGGTCAAGCCCCCTTTCGAAACAACATGGCCAAGGAGTTTACCTTCGTGGACAACGAACACACATTTCTTTGGGTTGAGAGAGATACCAAACTCTTTACACCTCTCAAAGATTTGCCTCTGGTGTTTCAAATGTTGGCCTGCATCCTTAGAGAACACTATCACGTTGTCAAGATAGACCAGTACAATATTATTTATCAGGCCCTGGAAAGCCATGTCCATAGCTTGCTGAAAGGTGGCTCCAACATTTGACAGTCCGAATGGCATTTTCCTGTAAGCAAAAGTTTTCCACTTGGTAGTGAAGGCTATCTTGTACTGATCACAGTCTTGCACTAGAATCTGATTGTACCCTGAATTCCCATCTAGGAGGGAGAAAAGTTCATTGCCTATCACCATTTGGAGGATCTACTCCATACTTGGGAGGGGATAGTGATCTTTCAACGAGACTCTATTGAAGTCTCTAAAAAACACACATAGTCTGATCTCCCCATTCATTTTCCTAACAGGGACCAGATTGGCCAGCCAAGAAGAGTGTTTGATAGGAAAAATGATCCTGGACTCAATCAGCTTGGTGAGTTCTTTCCGTATGAGAGGCTCAATCTTCGGATTGATAGGCCTTGTTTTTGTTTGATGGGTTTGGTGCCTTCCTCCAGCTCAATGGTGTGTTAGGCCAAGCTTGGGTCAAAATCCTTCAGGCCGCTATACTTCCAAGCAAAAACATCGACGACCTCTTGGCATAGCAAAATGAATTAATGCCTTTCATTATCTGTACATACCTTCCCAAGTGCAAGCAGTTGTCCTTGAATATTTTGACTATTTCATAATTTTCTCTCTTGGTCGTGATACTTGCTTTATCATTTTTTAGTTGGTCATCCTCGTTGAAGATGCTTTCGAGAGTGACCAAGCCCTTGGGAAGTTTGTTCTTCAGCTAAACAATCTGGCCGCCGTACTGCTGCTACAGCTTGGCTTGATTCTTAGAAGCAAACTCAGCCTCCTCTTGTAAGAAGAGTGCTATCTGTTGATCACTATCAAACACCTGCCAATTGGTGACATTATCAGGTACGGAGGGTCTTATTATTACTTTTAAATGGCGTGGACTGCTGTCCCGACTTATTCCCACGGGAACGTCAAACTAAGCACCAACTACTGCTAGTCTGTCTGCTTGTTTGTTTTGTTCCCTTGGAATGAAAATAATGTTGAAAGCAAGGAAACTTTCTACTAGGTCCCACACCCTGTGCTTGTAAGACTTAAGCAAGGAGTTCTTGGTTAAGTTTCGGCCTCTCACCTGGTTTACAATTAACTCACTATCTCTGAAAACCTGCAACTCTTTTATTCTCTTTTTCCTTGCCCATTCTAAATCATGAATGAGAGACTCATATTCTAGAATTGGAATCTGAAAGTTGAGAAGTATCTCTCCTTTGAGGGTGAAATTAACACCACTCCACCACCGGCTCCCAATTTGCTTTTTGAGCCATCAAAGAAGAGTTGCCATAGACCTAAGCTCTCTTGGTTTGCCTTCATCAAATTTGGCATGAAAGTACCTTCTTCATGCATGCAATAAATTTCAAGACCTGCCTCTTCCATAAACTTGTATGGGTCATGTTCGAAATTGTCACTTCCTCACTCATCCAAGAGCATGTCAACAACCCCTTCAAGGGAAGAGGATGGAGATCGGTCCATTTCGAATTATTCTTCGTCAATGATGGCATAGCTGACGTTTGCTGCCTTGAGTGAGTATGGATCTAGATGATCTCTGTGGATGGGCTCCGACTCAATCTTGACTTTAGGTCCATATTTGGTTCTAAAAACCATGTAAGACCAGTTTGCTACTAAGTACCTACCTATCTTAGACATGAAATCCCTGGATAAGCAGAGAGCAAAGTAGGGAGGAACATCCGCCACTACCACGTCGTGGGGAACGGAGAAGGTTGGACAAACGTGCAGCGTCAAATTCAAGCCTCTTACCACTCCTAACGTCTTAGCTGGTGATCAATCTAACTGCAAGACTCCCTTAGTCATTTTCTCATATTTGAGTCTTAGCTTGTCAACTATGCATTTGGGCATTACTGAGGTGCTTGCCCCACTATCAATAATGCAATTGTGAACCAGAAAATCTCCAATGACTAAGGATAGATAGAAAAAAGGAACCTTTTTATCCTTCTTTGCTTGTCCTGCTATGGAAGGGTGCCCATTCATAATCAAAAGATTATCTGCCTTTGCTGGGATAACTTGTTCATTCAGCCCGTGCAATTCTTTCTGGAGTATGTCCTTTTGTCCCGGCATTGCTAAGGAATCTCACAATGAGATATTCATATGCAACTTCTTCATCTGGTCTACCACATTGATCTAAGGGTTGCTCCCTTTTGAATTTTCTTTGGGGGCACTCGTAGCCTGAGGTGCAAGCCGAGGAGCTGAGGGTGCAACCGACGACTTGTAATTTGGAAACTTTTGGTTCACTTGTGATGAAGAAGATGGTGCAGACGTTTGAGCAGCTGCCTGTGCTTTCTCCATAGCTCTCTTTTTAGACCTAGTATTGGTTGCAACATAATCACCCTAGTTGTTCGAACTACCCACATAATTGACTGCATAGAATTCACCTTCCAGGTGATTCATGAGAGTGGAATCAGACTGAGCCTATCTGTTGTCCATCCCAGGTTGTACTGACGCCTCAAAACTTGGGAATTGGGTTGCTTGATCGTCTTGTGCATTCATATATTGATTCGGCAACTCATTAATATACACACCTGTTCTTGGTCATACCCCAAGGATGGGCAATTAGGTTGTTCTTGTACCAAGTTATTTTGAGTGGGAACAAGAGCTTTGGACGATGAAGGGGCACCTGGATTATAACCTTGATATGGTCTGGCTTGAGTAATCTAAACCCTGTCCTCGGTTATAATTCTGGAAAGGAGGTCTATTTGTTTGTTTGAACTGCTGGTATCCCTGATTCGGCCGATAGTTTTGAGTTTGTTGCCTCTTGAGAGCCACTAATTCATTGGTTACACTTTGTAACAAGCTCTTAACTTCACGGAGGTCATTGGGCGAGGTAGCAATCGGTTTTTCTACACTAGGCATAAGAGCTAAAGTGGGTGCAACAGTCTGAACCGGGGGTGGTAATTCGAAAAAGAGCGGCATATGAGGTCTAGGGGCTATCTTTCCTGCTTGTACCAGACAATTTTCAGCGGCTATGGCTATTTCACTTGTCCTCCCATGGACTGTATCATGACAGCAATGTCACTATTCAAAGCCTTTAAGTAGTAGAGGAAAACATAGCTTGGGGTCGACCTTACTAAAATGGGGATTCTGTCCCAAGTCTTTTGGAATATGGTATTAAAATCCTACATAAATTCATGTGGAGCTCTTTTCATGGTGGTCAATTGCTCAGCAAGAGAGAGATGATCACTCTTCTCCCCGAATCTGTTTGTCAAGAGGGTGCTTAATTCATTCCATGAGCTAACTGAGTTCATAGGCAAGGTCCCATACCAGTCCAGAACTTTACCCTTAAAAAACAATGCCAATAACCTGATGGCTACATTCTCTTCGGTGACATTATGAATGTTGCAGAGGTTGGCTATATTTCTGATATGCTCAATAGCGGTAATAGGCCTCTCTCCATTAAAAGGAGGAACACTTTTAAGGGTTGCCCCTGGGATTGGATGATAATGCAGAAGGTTTAAAGGGCTCTGACCATGGAAGGCTACAAAAGGTAAAGCCATGGCAATGATAGGGTTCAACCGGGGTCTTCTTGTGTAAGTATATTTTATGGCAGGTCTGGGAAATTGATTTGTTGTATAGGGGTGAGTCCTTGCAAACCTTAGCCACTTTGCTGAGTTTAAGGGCAGTTCAACGAATTCGAAAGGGACACCCTTGGCAGAAGATCTTGTGGTGACCTTAGGCATGGGATGTCAGGTTGATCTCTACCCAGATACTGATGTTCTTGGATATGGAGTCACCAGATGCTGGGTTAGTTGTTCATTCTTGCAATAACAGGACCAGCACCAATCCCGGAACTTCTCTGAGCATTAAAAATGGTCCCATCCGGCATGCCAAAAACTGTTGACGCAGTGGAGTGCACCCTTGAAAGAAGGCTTAGCTTCTCTCTTTCACGCGGCACAATGGAGACTTTCCTCTTCCTGTGGGCTTGGCAAAATTGAGGAAAGAATCTCTAGATAAGGGCTAGCTCCCTTTGATGCATCCTTTGGGGTCTTTAACTACTACTGTTAATAATGGGGGGGTGAAAAGAGAGAAGGATATGACAAAACATAAACTATCTAAAATGGTGATGCACCAAATGATTTGATCCACTCAGCTTATATCAACACTTTAGACCAAAAGGGCAAACAAACACTCCCTCTGAACAAAAGAATAGACTGTATGGGCGCTTTAACAGGGGGCTTAATGAAGATACAAAGAAAAAGAACTTACCATAGGTGTTGCACAAGCACACTGTCAGATAACTGCTCTTCTGTCTCTATGCTCCAACTTGGGCACTTCCTGTTAACCTGCAGAAATGGTCTTGGACATACTAGATATGTTGGTGTCAACCTATTAAAGCATCAAGATGAAATGACTAAACACAGAGTTGATACACAGAAATATTCAAAAGTATAACTAGTCAGATAGACGTAAAATGCGTTCTATTGATTCCAAGGTAATATTGGCAGGGCTTTGCCTTACACAAGTGAGAGATCCATTTCTCAGTTGAGAGGTTACAATATATAGCATTAAGAGATATTTTTTGGCGCCTTCAAGAACAGGCGGCCCATGCTATATTAAACACCTGGGGAAGAGGAATCCGCTCATGCTGTTGTCATCCTTTCATAAATGGCCTGAAAGAACCATGCTGTAGATTGCTATGGGTATTGACTTTGTTGCTCAAAGTGTATTAAACGTTCCTGATAAAGTATGGGTCGTTTTGTTTTCTAAATGACAAGGCTGCCCCTCTATGAAACTTATGCAACTGTCTGCTCATTAATGCTTGAACAAAGAAAAAAGGGCCACTCAATTGAATGCTTGCGCTCCCCTTGATGACCACTTGGTGGAGACTATTTCATCTGCAGCAATAAATTCTCATGTCGACGCTTTCTGTGCCACCTGGACTGCTCTATTCGTTCTGCACTACTTTTTATCATGTCCTAGCTCCTTGGCCCTCGGGGCTATCTTTCATCTCCTGTTTTTGGGCTCCTTTCTCGACGGGTCACTGAGTTTCCTTTTGGCCTTATGCCTTTGAATTCCTTCGGGCCTGTGCTCATGAGTTCTTTCGGGCAAAATGCCCAAAAGAAATCTTTCGGCCGCTTGTCCTAAGGAATTGGTTCTTTGGCTTCTCTTCAACGGCCGACACATCCCATCAAAATTGACGTCTGTGGGCCTTTCACCATTTGAAAACCAATGGCTATTTCACTATCTTGAGTTTGACGTCTGCGGGAATGTCACCAGACATTTGAACCTCCAACGGCTAGTTCACCATGTCGAAGTTGATGTTCTCGGGCCCGTCATCACCTTTAGTAGTTCCTTCGACTTTTTTGCAAACTGAACCTTCCCAAAGGGAAGGTGACCTTTCGGAAAAGAGGAGAGGGTCCCTTTTTGGCAGCCGAGAACCCTTCGCAAGGGCACTTGCCCTTCAGGTTCCTTTGTCTTCCCAATTCCTTCGGACAAAATGTCCAAAGGAATTCCTTCAGACATTTTACCCAAAGGAAATGTTGCCTTTATGTCTCGGCCTTCTCTTCGTAAATTCCTTCGGACAAAAGTCCGAAGGAAATCCTTCGGGCATTTTGTCCAAAGGAATTTACCTTTGGTTTCTCCTTAGATTTTCTTCGGACAAAAGTCCGAAGAAATCCTGTCTTTTGCCTTGCTCTCCTTCAAATGTGCTCTCTGCCCTCTGCAAGGGCACCTTGGGTCCAAAGTTGCCCTTCGGAGCCTGCTTGAACGGTCCCATTTGTAACCTGCCTACCCTCCACAAGGGCACTTAACCTTTGGAGCTTTGTGAAAGACTTGTTTTCCTTTGAAACTGGCCCATTCCTTTGCCAAAAGGCTTGTCCAAGGTAATTGCTCAAAGCGAAATAAGCCCCAGATCAACCTGAAAACCTACAAGACTTGGATCACTCGGCTCTTTATAAGAACAGGCCTATTTCAAAGGGAAATGGCACAATTGCAGTAAGGTGAATACATCAAAGACTGGCTGCTCAAGACATTAGGGAAAGAAGGGAGACCGCTTTTGGCCTGTAGGACCAAAAATGGTCAACAACTCTTTTATCGGATACAAAATATCAAATCATGGGCCGCTACGTAGCAAGCCATGATTGACCAAAAACATTTTTTTTGTGTTTATGCATAGTCAACGAACAGGTAGAAAAATCCAATTTGTTTGCTATTAGTGAATCTCAAGACACTTGGCTCAATCATGTCAGAGGAATCTTTTCTAAATTATTTGAAAAAATATATATATTCATTTTGAATTGCAAAGGTTTAGAAGTTAAACTTTTTGAGGCCATAACGTCTTCATATGGACTCTGTTTTAACACTTTTAAGCATCCAAAAGCTTATGAAAGCTCTACACAATGGTACATGTTTAGAAGGATTTGAGCAGATATTTTCAAGTTTCCATTGAAATCAAGAATATATACATGCTTAATGTTTCTATATTTGAAGTAGACAATAATGACATATGGAAGCAAAAAATGGAATAGCAGCACAACTCTCAGAATCAATTGGTTATGATCAAAGAAGATGAAGAGCTCAAAGATCAATGGGAGATAGAGGAATGAAGACATAATATGCACAAAGCAAGAGCCCACCTATATCTTCGTATCTCCAAGAAATTATTTGCTCACGTATAAGATCTCTATCATCCGAAATATATGTGAAACACTTATGCTTTATAGGGACTCTTGCTTTGGGGAGAAGTGCCATCTAAGAATTTCACATATTGTCTTAGAAAAAAAAGGTTCACTAGTTCACACTTTAGAGGAAGCATTATAAGCCTCAATACAGGTTTAAATACTCCTGAGGCCAAAGATTAGATGACACAATGCCTGTAACAATAATTTATTTCACATAGACTGATGATAGGCCATGGAGCTCTTTTTTTTCATAATTGATGTCATACAAAGTGTATCATCGATAGTGAGAACCCTCAACCCTCAGAACTCTCAACCCTCACCACTGATCATCCCTTTTGGTTTAGATGGATGCTCATGAGCATGCACATGGCCATCCCATTATTGAGATTGCATGCATGATGGAAATTCTTGATGATATGTTTCTATGTTGAATTGATTTTTGGGCTATTTAATTAGATTGATATGTAAGTCACTTGTTGATAAGTTGTATTGTATTCATTGGATTTTGGTATGATGATGGGCTACAATGCTTGAGGTTGATTGTCATCCATTGATTTGTGGATAATATGAATCTTGTTGATTGTTATTTGTGGATAGTTGCACCACTCTAAATGCTACACTTGCTCCTTATGTATGATATTGTTCTTTCATTTTTGTGAATTAGATACAATTTAGCAATAATATCCTCATGTAGATATGATTGATCCACTATTTTTCTATCCTTGGGCCTTTCTTTGAGATGACATGGATGAATTGGATAATTTGAGACATCCTCTACTTTCTTGATGGTGATGAATTGCTGACAGGTTTGGTTCTTTGTGTGATGACTACAAATGATTTGAGATGCATGCAACATTCTGAATTAACCGACAAGGTTTGCTAATGATGATGGAAGCACCGACAAGCTTGTTTCCTATAGATAGTTCTTCTTCAAGTTCCTTCAACCAATGAATTTAGCTTGAGAGGCGATGATGTGGACAATCTACACTCTTGGCTCACAGATGCAATTGATATGAGTATAATTTCATAATTTCAAGTTCTTCATCAGTGTTCCCCCAAGACATGTCCCAATCATTTTTCCCCCATCTCAAACATTCGGGACATTTTAGGAACAATGAGATGAGAAGGAAAAGACCCCCTCCCATCCAGACAACCCGAAAACATCTTGGGATGTTGTGATGTCATAAAAAAATCTCCATGTCCCTAGCTTGTCCTTAGGATGTCTTGTCATCCCCGGGACATCAAGATGCCCCACAACCCTCCCTTTCAAAAAAAAAATTTGTAAAAAGATGCCAAAAAATTAAAAACACAACCTAAGCCTAAATGAACCTAAATGGGGGGCCCACCAAGGCCCCTACCCTATTCCAAACACCAAATCGTCATAGAGACCCCGCCTTGGAATTATATCATGAACATATTCAACCCATCATTTAGCAAAGGTGGGAGAAGCTAAACACTCCTTTACACATGGCTGCATATGCAATGAGCCCCAAATGGTTTGTGTCGACGCCTAGGAGAGTTGTTCCAAGTGATGGTGGGGAGGTTTGGAATGATTTCATGAAGACCGTCAAAAAAATGTATAGTATTGCGGATGTTGTAATAGTCATGATTATATGGACCAAATTTGTTGGACTCAAAGACTAAATGAGTTTGGCTAAGATATATTTATACATGATGGCGCAGGAAAATCCGGAAATTTGGTGGCGCTTCTATGGTTCTCATTCATTGCTACGAACAATTGTCATTCACCTCCTTTCATAGGTTTCTAGTTCCTCTACATGTGAGACGAAATGGTCTACATATAGTTGGATCCACTTTGTGAATAGGAACAAACTTACCTCTAGGAGAGTGGAGAAGCTTGTTGTTGTAGATGGTAGCTTGCATTTGCGTCATCACAAGATAAATATGTACAAGGCAAATCTAGCATTATGGTGGGATGTAGACTCAAGGAGCCGACACAAGTTGATGAAGACCACAATGCACAAGTAGGATTTGTTGGGATCCCAGTGCAAGAACCTATTGGAATAATTGTCATTGATGTCAAATGAATTGTAATGGATATGAATGGAAATGTCAAACGGAATTGTTGCCGGAAGTAAATGGAAGTGTTCGGAAGTGAACGGAATTGTCAACAGAAATGTCAACGGTCACATCTTTTGGTGAAGAGGTGTCTCTTGGAATGGACGCCCCTCTTGGGAAAAGGTAGCAAAGGCTATAAAAGGATAAATGAGTGGATTGAAAAAAAATAAGATGAACAAACACTTGAAATATAGTTTATATCATTCAAGTCTAAGAGAAGTGCGGGAGAAGAACCGAAAATGCATTAAAAATAATTGAGAGAAAAAAGAGAGAAAAGAAGGGTTCCATCATTCGTTGAGTTAACAACAGATCTACAGTGGTAAGAAGAATTTTGTAAGAGGTTGGTGCTTCTGTGAGTTAGTGCTCACAAATTAAAGCTGAGTTGGTGTTTGGTGGAAGGGGTTGGTGCTCCTGTGGATTGGTGCCCGCAAATTGTAATTGGAGATTGGTGTCTCCTGTAGGTTGGTGCCTACGAATATTTGAAAATTATATTAAGAGAATTTCTCTGTGGTTTTCTCCCGAAAAGGTTTCCACGCAAATCTGTGTCTATTTGCATTGTGTAGTTTTGCATTGTATTCTTTGATTGCTTTGAATATATTAATTGCGGAGTAATTTGAGGTTTTGGATTTAAGATTAATAGTCGAAACCAAAAAAAATATCTTATACTGATTCACCCCCCTCTCAGTATAAGCTTGTGCTTAACAATTGGTATCAGATCCGGTTCCTTCGGTTTAGCACAACTGCTAGAAGGTAGATCTTGGAAAGCACATATGGCAGGATCTCAAGTGCTGGATGGTTTCTCCACTAACAAGGCTCCTTTGTTCGATGGAACGAATTACGCATTTTGGAGCATAAGGATGAAGACTTACTTGATGGCCCTAGGTTTCGATATTTGGCAAGCAGTGGTATTAGGATACACAATGCCACAAATTGCACCAATGAATGCCACTGGAAAAAAGGCAAGTGAGAACAATGCGAAAGCTATGAATGCAATCTTATGTGGGCTTTCAGAAAATGAGTTTGTTAAGGTTATGCATTGTGAATCTGCAAAAGAGATTTGAGATAAACTCCACTATTTATGAAGGTGATAGTAAGGTGAGAAAAGCAAAACTCCAAACCCACCGGAGGCAGTTTGAAAGTTTAAAAATGAAGAATAATGAAAACATTGTTGGGTATCTTTTTCGTGTCGATGAGATTGTTAATGTCATTCGACGACTCGGAGAGAAAATTGAAGAATCTGTAATCGTTCAGAAAGTCCTAAGATCCCTACCATTGAGATTTGATGCGAAGGTCTTCGCCATTGAAGAAATGAAGGATTTAGACACGATGAAAATGGATGAGCTCCATGGAATTCTTATGGCATAAGAAATGAGAACCAAATCTGAGAGACAGTCGAAGAAGGAAGCATCATTCAAGGTTTTGAAGAAATAGAAGATCAAAGAACCAGAATCAAGTGAAAATTCAAGTAGTGAAGAAGATGAAAATGAAGCTCTATTCATTCAGAAGCTAAAGAAAGGATCGAGCAAATATAAAGGAAAGTTACCATTTAAATGCTTTAATTGTGGTAAAATTGGTCATTTTGCAGCCAAATGTCCAAATAAAGGAAATAGCGTTGATGAGGGAAACAAACCAAAGTACAAAAGGGAACTCAACCCGAGTAAAGACAAGCAAAGATTTGAGAAACAAAAGAAAAGCCTATACTCCAAGAGGTATAGCAGCTCATCTGAAGAAAACAAAGAAAGTGATGTTGAGAGTGATAATGAACAGATTCTGTTCATGGCTACAGAAGAAAATGCCACCACCAGCAAAGATATTTTGGAGGAAGACGAAGACATGGAAGAAGAAGGTGAAGTGAACGTTGAAGAAGAACTTATTTGCGCATTGGAAGTAATGAAAGCATTTAAGAAGAAGAATCAGAAATTGAAGTTACAACTCCGAAAATATGAAGAAGAGAATCGAGACTTCAAAGTGAAGGCATCACAAGTCCTTGAGGAATCAAACAAGGTAATCGTTGATCTAAAAAATCAAATCGAAAAAGTTAAACAAGTTGAGGAAGATTTGAGAAGTCCACGACAAATGAAAGAAGAATATAAGAAGCGTGAGACCGAGATAGTTGCTTTGAAAAAGGACTTAGAGAGAGCAAATACAAATAATCTAAAATTTGAAAAGAGCACTGAGGTTTTAGATGAGATCCTAGACCATAAGAGATCATTTTTCAATAAGTCAGGTCTTGGCTATGGAGATGAACAAGAACGTACTAATAAGACCAAAAGCTATGCAGAAATTCTCAAGGAACCTACGAAGAATAAAAGTAGGAAGGAAGAAAACACCATAAAGACAAGCGTTGTGCATAAAAAGGGGAAAGAAGAAAACACCGTCAAGAGACCATATGTTCGCAGCTATACGAATGTGACCATGTTTGGAAGTTCCTTTCATGGTTATTGCTTTTATTGTAATCACTTCGGTCATAAGAAGGTAGACTGCAAAAAGAGAGCAAAAGATAATGAAGCAAGGAATACAAGCAAAGGTGTTCATAAAGTCTTTAATAGAAACTATAATTCATTTGCTCCCCTATCATACTATAATGAGGATGCTATTATCTGCTATAATTGCAACAATTATGGACACATAGCACATTTTTGTAGAAGTGGGTTTAAATTCTCCAAACAAGATCAAAGAAAAAAATCTTCAACTATAAAGGAAAAGAAAAAAGAACCTACAAAGATCTGGAAAAAGAAGTCAGAGGAAGCTAAACAAGATAAAGAAAAATTCATGCTTGTTCAAACGACATTTCATGCACGAGATGAAGAGCAGCAGTGGTACATTGATAGCAGATGTTCAAGACATGACCGGAGATAAAAGCAAGTTTATCTCATTGAAGAAACTGAATGAAGGTACAGTGAAATTTGGTGATAATGCTACAGCAAAAATCATCGAAAAAGGTACGCTGAGTCTTGATAATGGTAAAACAAAAATGGAGAATTTTTTTTTAATGTTGAAGGATTAAAACATAATCTCTTGAGTGTAAGCCAAATGTGTGATCAAGGACACACACTTAAGTTTTATGCTAAAGGATGTGAAATAAGGCAGATACGGGAGAATTAGTTGCAGATGCTCATAGAACCACAAACAACCTATACATGCTTGGAGAAATAAGAGGAGAGAAATGTTGTCCGAGTCAAGTTGAAGAGAGTTGGCTATGACATAGAAGGTTAGGGCACATAAATTTTGATAATCTTGTGAAAATCAGCAACAAACAGGCTGTGCGAGATATGCCCAAGATAACGAAACCTTCAAGCGCTCTATGTAAGCAATGCCAACATGGGAAGCAAACCAGAGCAAGGTTCAAAACGAAGGAATACTCGACCACCAAACCACTAGAGCTGATTCATATGGATCGTTGTGGTCCTACCAGAACTGAAAACATGCAAGGTGAGAGCTACTTTATGTTGCTCATTGATGATTATACTAGACTGACGTGGGTAGCCTTTCTAAAAGAAAAATCAGAAGCATTTGAAAAGTTTAAAGCTTTTAAGGCATTAGTAGAAAATGAAAAAGAGTTGAAAATAAAATGCCTAAGGTCAGATCGAGGAGGTGAGTTTATTTCAAATGAATTCATTGAGTTTTGCGAAGATCATGGAATTAAGAGACAATACTCGGTTGCGAGGACTCCACAACAAAATGGAGTGGTGGAAAGGAAAAATCGAACCGTTCAAGAGATGGCTAGAACTATATTGAATGAATTTAAGCTATCAGATAGATTCTGGAGAGAAGCAGTTAATACAGCAGTATATATTTTGAATAGGGGCAAATCAGAGTTAATAATGACAAAACTCCTTACGAATTGTGGAAAGGAAGACCAGCTTCAGTCAAACATTTCAAAGTGTTTGGAAGTAAATGTTTTATCAAGAGGAATGAAAAAAACTTGGGCAAATTTGACTCAAGAGCTAATGAAGGAATTTTTCTTGGTTACTCCATCATAAGCAAAGCCGATGGATGTTATAACAAAAGACTACAAACTATCGTAGAAAGTGCTAGTGTTAAAATAGATGAGATCATGAATCAAAAGGCAAAAGAACCTTCAGAAGAGCCTCTAGAAATATTCAATCTTGTAGAAGAAGGGAAGGAAGAAAATATAGAAAAATTGAGTGAATTTGAAAGGTAGGACACCAAAACACCATCTCACTTTGTTCAAAAGAATCATGCTGAAAGTCAGATCATTGGCAACATTGATGTTGGGGTGCAAACCAGAAGAAGAATTGTAAGTATACCCGAGCATGTAAATTTCCCTTTGTTATCCAAGGTAGAGCCTAAGAATTTTTCTGAAGCTAGTCATGATAAACATTGGGTAAAAGCAATGGAAGAAGAGTTAGATCAAATTGAAAAGAATGAGACTTGGGAACTTGTGCCCAGGCCAATGGATCAGAATGTGATTGGCACTAAGCAGGTTTTTCGAAACAAATTGAATGAAAATGGCCAAGTCACTCGAAACAAAGCAAGGTTGATATGTAAGGGGTATGCTCAAGTAGAAGGTGTAGATTTGAAGAGACTTTTGCTCCTGTTGCTAAATTAGAAGCAATTCGAATATTTCTTGCATTTTCAATATTCAAAAATTTCAAAGTCTATCAAATGGATGTTAAATCAACATTTCTAAATGGCAATCTAGAAGAGAACACCCAGAAGGATTCCTCTTATCAGAAAATAAGGATTATGTGTGTAAGTTGAAGAAGGCTTTGTACGGATTGAAACAAGCTCCTAGAGCATGGTATGCTAGGCTTGATAAATACCTACAAGACCAAGGATTCAAGAGAGGATATGTTGATAGCAATCTTTACATAAAAACTGAAGGAGATCACCAGTTAATTGTTGTGGTGTATGTAGATGATATAATCTTTGGAGGAGACAATGAGGAAATGTCTAAGAGATTTGTTGAAGATATGCAAAAGGAATTTGAGATGTCCATGTTAGATGAGTTGTCATTTTTCCTTGGTTTACAAATCTCTCAATCCAACAAAGGAATATTCATATCCCAAAGCAAGTACGTGAAGGAGATGTTGAAGAAATTCCATATGGAGGAGTGTGCCCCTGTTAGCACACCTATGGCTACAGGGACGAAGTTGAGCAAAGATGATGAATCTCTGAATACTGATCAAACTCTTTACAGATCAATGATTGGGAGTTTACTATATGTGACGGCATCTAGGCCAAATATCATGCAAGCAGTAGGTGTGGTTGCACGATTTCAAGCAGCTCCAAAAGAAACACATGTGCAAGCCGTGAAACGTATATTCAGATATTTAAAGAGAACCTTGGATTATGGGTTGTGGTACCCAAGAGGTAAAGACTTCACATTGGTAGTGTACACAGATTCAGATTGGGCAGGTTGTGTAGATGATAGAAAAAGTACAAGTGGAGGAGCATTCTTTCTTGGAGATAGCCTAGTATCATGGTTGAGTAAGAAGCATAATTTTGTATCTCTATCCACAACAGAAGCAGAGTACATAGCAGCAGTGATATGTTTTACACAAGTTCTATGGATGAAACAAACTTTGAAAGATATCAAAGTAGAGTATGATCATTCAATCGCCATATTCTGCGATAATACTAGTGCGATAAGTATTTCGAAAAATCCAGTTATGCATTCCAGAACTAAGCATATCCCTATACAGTATCATTTCTTGAGAGAATAGGTGGCAGAACAAGTAAAATTGGAATATGTTTCCACATCCGAACAGATGGCAGATATCTTCACTAAGCCACTTCCAAAGGAAACATTTGAGTACCTCCGACAGAAGTTGGGAGTAATATCCTTTGCTTCTACTCATTAAAAATCAAGAGAAGCATTGGTTAAGGGGGAGCTAAACTCTTTTTTTCAGCTCCTTGAATGACCCTTTGCCACTGATGTCAAAGGTGGAGAATGGCAGTACAGGGAGTTACAGCAAGGAGGAATTGCAGAAAAGATCTTTTTGGAAGGTTGCCATCAATGACAAAGGAGGAGATTGTTGGATTAATTGTCATTGATGTCAAAGGAATTGTGACGGATATGAATGGACATGTCAAATGGAATTGTTGTCGGACGTAAATGGAAGTGTTCGAAAGTGAACAGAATTGTTGCCGAAAGTGAACGGAATTGTTGCCGGAAGTGAATGGAAGTGTTGCTAGAAGTGAACGGAATTTTGCCGGAAGTGAACGGAATTGTTGATAGAATTGTCGACGGAAATGTCAACGGTCACATCTGTTGGTGAAGAGGTGTCTCTTGGAATGGATGCCCCTCTTGGGAAAAGGTAGCAAAGGCTATAAAAGGATAGATGAGTGGATAAAAAAAAAAAGATGAACTAGCACTTGAAATATATTTTATATCATTCAAGTCTAAGAGAAGTGCGGGAGAAGAGCCGAAAATGCATTAAAAATCATTGAGAGAAGAAAGAGAGAAAAGAAGGGTTCCATCATTCGTTGAGTTAACAACAGATCTACAATGGTAAGAAGAATTTTGTAAGGGGTTGGTGCTTCTGTGAGTTAGTGCTTACGAATTAAAGCTGAGTTGGTGCTTGGTGGAAGGGGTTGGTGCTCCTGTGGGTTGGTACCCATAAATTGTAATTGGGGATTGGTGTCTCCTGTAGGTTGGTGCCTACGAATATTTGAAAATTATATCAAGAGAATTTCTCCATGGTTTTCTCCCGAAAGGGTTTCCACACAAATTTGTGTCTATTTGCATTGTGTGGTTTTGCATTGTATTCTTTAATTGCTTTGAATATATTAATTGCGAAGTAATTTGAGGTTTTGAATTTAAGATTAATAGTCGAAAGCAAAAAAAAATATCTTATACTGATTCACCCCCCTCTCAGTATAAGCTTGTGCTTAACAGAACGAAGTGAGTCTAGCAGCTTCGGTGATGAGGAGATGCAATCATCTGATGATGACTCCAATTATTGAGCTTGTTGCTCAATGTAGCTAGGAATTTTGATTTTTTGCATTTTGATTTTCATTGTGAAAGTTTGAAATGTTGATTGTGGATTTTCCTTATAACAATGTAACTTCAGTGTTAATCATTGATGTTAAATGATTAATCATTAATGAGCCATGGGTAATGTGTCACTATCGTTCAATGTTGGATCATGGTTGTATCTACTATCAATGTTGTTATTTTAATTTAATTTAAACTTCTTTCAATTTGTTAAATCTTTTAGTTTTTAATGTTATTTTGTGTTATTTAATTTTCAAATATTATTTTTTATGTATTTTTAAGTCATCCCAAAAACCTAGGAAAAAAATTTCCCTCCCCCAAAACGCACCGTCCCCAAGATTTGGGGAAAACTTTTCTTCATCTTTTCCAACCATGATTTTTTAGTGCTCCTTTAGATTCTCTAGTTGCACTAGGCTTCTCCAAATCCTTCTTTGGCTCATATTGTGAGCCAAGATATTCACTTGTACTAGTCATCTTATTTTTTACCTCCAAGTGAGGATTGTTGAAGGGCGGGGGGCATTGGTGCATAATATGCACCTTGTTGCACTCCCAACTTGTTTGACTTGTCAAGTTGGGCCCACTTTAGGTACATCCTCCATGTAACTTAGGTCCACTAATTTATGGGTCATATCTTATAATGTTTATATTAAACCTAACCTATGTTGTGTAAATAAAGGGGTTAGCATGAGAAGTAACTTAAGATTAGCATTCATGGTTTATAAATAGATAAGGATTACATTTTATTTATCACTGGAGATTTATATGCATAAGTGATATTGGTACACTCCTTGTATCATCCAAATCCTTGTGTCTCTCCCTACCTGTGTTATTATTGCATGTTATTGTGGGTGCTTGTGTGAAGATTGCCATGTTGTGCTAATGGAGTAGTGTAGCTACAAATCTTGTTCCATCATCTTAGTAATCTTGGCTAGGGTTAAGTAGAACTTGAGAATATCAACATCTGTTCCAACATCACTAAAATATTTAATTAGATGTTAGAACTCTTATTTACAACATGTGATTAAATCGGCTAATCACTGCATATGTTTAGAGGATGTTTGTGGGATGTTTTCTAAAGGTGTCCTTAGGGATAAGTGCACACACTCAAAGGTGTTGACCCTACTAATTCATTAACTTAATATTGAGGCAATGTTTGACTTATTCAAGTAAAATTGACTATGTACATTTTTTCAATTGGAACCCATTGCATCATTGATATTTAATCATTCTAAATAGATCTTGTGGAGTGTTTCCAAAGAGACCTTATATTTTACCTTTAAAATTTTATGCATCTAAATCAATGAAAATAAGGGGCCGCAACCATTAATAGCCTTAAAAGAGGCCATCCCTATGACAGAATACTTGTTAATGTAAAGTTAAACAACCCCCATAAATAGAAGCCCCTCTATCCATAAGGTTTGCTTGGTATCTGGGTGTCTGAAGCATACCTTCTATGATTTGGTTGACTGTCGCTCTCTAAACATTTATTTTCAAGTGGTCAATGTTAATGAAATTTTAGCAAAGCCTCAAATATTTGAAATCATTCCAAAAATTTCCCAATAATTTTGTGTCCTATTGCTTACAAAATCTTCAGGAAGGTATATTTACAAAATCATAATATTTGCTAAATCTTTGTTGTGACCAATAAGCCCCATTTTCAAATGAGGACCCTCTTTGAGCTTGAATTCCATGTTCAAGTCTTGTTGTGAAATGAATTATCCAAGTCTAAGCTGGAAGTCATTGTCTTAAGTCCGAATTTTTTATTTAGAATGAAGTCTTGATCTAATTCTAATCTGACTGAGTGTTCTCACAGTTACTCTAGTAATTCGATTGATACCTGAGTCTAAAGGTTGAAATGGGCACGTTTATTGAAGTTATTTTATGCATTTGTTTGGCTTTTAGTGTTGTGACATTCATCGAATTTAGATTTTGGCTTTATGGACTAAGCTAACTTGATTTTTGCCCAAGGTTGTTTGTTCTTCTCAGGATTACTCTGGCTTCGCATAGCAACCTTGCCAAAGCTTACTTGATCCAACTCAAAAATATCCCCTACAGTATGACTAACTTTTCATACTTAGACATTTTACTAGAATTTCCTTGCACAAACCTTCCTCACACGTCTCTTTTGCACCTAAAGCAATTATCAAATTTAAGAGCGGCTAGGTCCCTGCAGTTTACATTCCAACGACTAGGTACTGCAGTTCAAATTCCAACAGCTGGGTCCCAAGCTCCAAGATCGTTCCATGTGTCGACACCCACCTTCCTCGCTGAGGATTTTTGAAATGACCAAGTATTTTACTTTGACAAGTATCCAGGTTCACAGGATTGGGACACATGTCTTCATCTCACTTATCCGTGGCTTGTGAGGCAATGGTTCTAAGTCCTTTTCACCCAAGCCCCCAAATTAACAAGATTGTGCCACGTGCCCTCATCTTGGTTACTCACTTCTATCAACTCAAACAACTAAGGCAAGAACCTTATGAGCATCCACATTAACGAGATTGGGACACATGTCTCCATCTCGTTTCTCCAAAGCAAAATAGTGAAATGGCCAAATCCCAAAAATCTGGATAAGCGAGATCATGCCACGTGGCATGATCCCGCTCATCCGCAAATAACAAGAGCAAGCCCAAGTCCCGAGGTTCCCCGAGCGCCCAAATAAGAAAGGACCATCCATATGGCACAATCTCGTGGCATGATCTCGCTTATCCGCAAATAACAAGAGCAGGCCCAAGTCCCGAGGTTCCCCGAGCGCCCAAATAAGAAAGGACCATCCATATGGCACAATCTCACTCATTCATGACTAACATGAGCAGGTACATACTTCGAAGAAAGGCGAGCCTCCGAATAAGCAAGATTGTGGCACATGGCACGATCTCGCTCACTCACAGCTTGTCAGGCAAACCAACAACTAGTTACAAAATCAAAAATCGAAGACCAACATGATCCCACTCGCCTGCACCTTGTCAGGCAGACCATCGGCTAGTTACACAGTCAAAGATCGAAGACCCCCCGACAAGTGAGGGCCATTCACGTGGTAGCATCCCACTCATTTAGAGCCTGCAGACATAGCAAAAGACAATACAGAGCCCGCGAGCCCTCGGATTAACAGGATTGTGCCACGTGTCAACATCTCACTGAACTGCAGCCAAAGTCCTAGGGGCACATGCATCAAAGCTCAGCGACTAAGCGAAAGAATGAGATCATGCCACATGTTGGCATCTCGCTCACTCACTACTAAAGAGGGCCTATGGTACAAAGTGTTGAGTTCAAACCCACCGGAAGAGCGAGGACAATCCAAGTGTCATGCTGCAAGTAAAGCAAGCATGGGACAAAGCATATTCAATACATGAACGTGGGCCTCAAAATATTAAAGCCAGACATTTGTCATTTTTAAAATGACTAAGCAGTCAAAGACATTGGCAAAGTGCCATGTGGCTAGTCCCTTAGTCATTCATAGTGCCACAAAGGCAGATTGGGCGTGTGTTGCTCCTCACATTGCCTACACCTAATAGCCAAAGCGAAAATGCTCCTCCATGAGTTTTGTAAACTTGCAGAGATTCGACCTCGTTGACTAATCATTGGCAGCTCAATGGAACCTGCCAGTATCATTAGGAGGCAGTCCACATCAAACCTCTCCTCGATGCTCCTTGGTGGACCGTGGAATTTCGTTCTATCTTTATCTCTTTTGGAATGAGGAATTTTCTGACATAATTATGTTTTACCACTTCAAGCCATGGTGGCCAAGAGTGAGATCTCGTGCCTCTTGGAGGCAAGACCCATCTCTCCCTTCTATATATAATGTTGCCTAGTATGTTAGAAAGATCAACTCTAGTTGCAAACAAATGTTGTTGGAATAATGCAAAATTGATTTTCTATGTAAATGCGTCTAGTTTGCTTGAAAGTCTTCCACTTTCTTTCTACTTTAATAGATTAACACTAATGTTATAGGACTGTAATTTGTGTTTTTCTATAAAGTTTATGCATTAACTAGGATGTACTTCCGCTATTTTAGTTAGGTTCTTCAATTCATTTCACTTTATTTGAAGTTTGTAAGGCTCCATGTATAATTAACTACAAACCTATTTGCAGTTTATTTATTAAAGGAGTCTTAGAATCAAGCATTTACCCTTTTCCCTCCAACCATCTCCATTTATGACTGAACCCTGAGCCATTGTGAAACGTAGCATACAGTGGTGCAAATCTAGCTAGGCACGTTTTGGTCCTGAAAGCATTTGTATTGCTCTTTTAAACAAAAGACTTTCTATCTTGTTTACTCTCCCTCTCTTTTGATGTTTATTTATGAACATTTGATCTTTCTCTTTCTTTAAAAATAGTGATGTGAAGTAAAGTAGAGCTTGAAATTCAATATGCTGCAATTGGTTTAACTAGAAGTGTAGAATTTTTGTGAGTCAAAGAGAAAACTGGTATTAGACCTCTGGTGGTAGCACTGCATCTCTTCGAGATCTATTTCAAGTAGGGTATTTAATGGAGCCCTATACCTGCAGTTCGTGTCTTGGATTGTCTCAGCTGCAATCCTAAAACGAGAGGATGCAAGTCCCCCAATTGTTCCCGAGCTCGCTCAGTGCATTTAATCCAATAGGTGCAGCGGGACCGAGATCTTGGCCCGAACAACAATCTTCCTCTATGTTGCACCAAGTTTTCAAAATAAGAACTTGAAAATGAAGGAAATAAGTTACTTGGAATGGGTAAATCTACAGTCCTAGTTTGGTCCTGGTTCAATCGCAGGCTCAGATATAATTACAGAGGAAATGGTAGGAAACAACAAAACAAAATCAAGATATAAACACAAAAATAATGCAAATCCATTCGCAACTAAGAGAGAGAAGATCCTATAAAATTATAAGTTCATATAGACCTGACATTGCATGGTTTATGAGTAAAAGGAACAACGGAATATATGAATTTAATCTAAATATCAGTGTTTCGTTTGCATTGTATCGTGACGTATAAATAATTATCATAATGCTGACAATGTCAAAATGCTTAATTTACTAATATGTTAAAAAAAAAAATTAAAAACTATTGACTCCGCCCCTCCCCATTTTCATGAATATAGATGCATATTCTTCTCAGCCCCCTTATGATTGTACGAATCACCCATGTAATGACAAATGCAGTCTTTAGAGAGAAAATTCAGGGTCGGGAATAATTCTGATACTCAGCTGTCTCCTTTATTTCAATGCCACGCATGAGTGAATGGCCGAAATTGTTAGAATAAAAAGTGGTTGATGTTGAATTGGGTTTAATACTTACAAATTCAAGACCTATGCCCCTGGATGCGCCTTGCACCATTGACACACCACCCTCGCATTGCATTGCGCAACTCGAGCTGGAGCTGAAACTCCTAGTAATTCTTGATGAAAGACTTGAACGATATATTGCAGACATGAAGTTCCTGCCAAAATACAAGCCACCCATATCCGTTTATCCTGCTCGGTTGCTGAGTAGGTGTCTTAAAGGTGCTCACGTTAGTGAAGTATACCTATATTCTAATATAATTTGAATCAGCGCTGGATATGAGATTCTGTTAGCTGAAAGTGGTAATTTTCTCTTACTTTTCTGTTGGAGGCATCAACAACGTCTCAAACATTAAGTTATTTGAAAAATATACATGGTATGGAAACTCGTCGACGGCACAAAATGTGAATGAATGAATGAGTTTTAATAACGTCCACGAGACCAAACAGTCTATGGGACCAAGTGTCAAGACCATTAGGAGTTCCTCAGATTTTTTTCGATGTCATCCCGCCTTCTATGAATCTTTACCAACAATCGGGTCGTGTTGTGTAGTCTCTCTTCCTCAGCCGGGCCGTGTTGTGAAAGAAGAAGAGTTAAGCAATAGAAATATGCATAAATAAAAGAGAGTAAGTTGATCATTGAATGGGGTATCAATTGATGGAGGAATGTCCAAAGAGGAATTACGGGTCTTAGCACACCACAAGGTAACAGTGTATAGATTGTAAGAATAAGTTAAGGTTATAACTAAAATGCAGGGAAGGTAATGTGAGTATTTTGAGAGTGATGTAAGTGTCAAACAACTTTACTTTTTATTCTTGGTTTTATTTGGACTACGCATTAACAAGCTAAAAGCTTGGATAAACAAATTTGGAGGGGAAGGGGTCCATTTGGTCAAATAAGTGGTGAAACTCCTACTCCATGCCGATGACCTAATTTTAATGGTAGAGATAACCCAAGATCTAAGAGACCACTTACAGGGTCTAAAGCTTTTTTATAAAAAAGTAAGGATGCAAATAAACATTGACAAAATCAAAATTATGATTTTTTTAGTGAAAAGAAAAAAATGTCTCAACTTTCAGTTTGGAAGAGAAACTATTGAAGCAATGTTAGAATATAGGTAAATCGACCTTGACTTTCACAACAAGCTCAGTTGGGATACATGTAGGATGAAAAGAATTCAAAGAGGGTGGAAAGCCTTTTATGTGCTTTAAAACAAATGTAGGAATGTTGAGCTACCACTAGGGTCATATTTGGATTACTTGTCACACCAATGGTGTTGTATGGTTGTGAGGTATGTGATAGTGGAATGACAAGTTTGAAATTGAGACAAATAGAAAGGATTCAAAAGCATCTAATCACAAACAATTTCAAAATTAAGACTTCAATTCCGTATGAAATCATCATTGTCGAAATAGGTGTTTTCCCTTTAAAAGCAACCATTATGACCAAGCTTATATGTTACTTGAAAAAAATGGAAAACATGAAGACTAGTAGATGGCCTAGCGCTACAAGAGATGAAGAGTTGCACAGACAAAAGAACACATCAATGAGAACAAACCCACAAATGAATGAGTAGATGGGATAACAGTCTGAACGAATGCTCAAACCTTAACAAAGACAAAAAAATTATGTGAATAAGAAGTTTAGAACAATAATGTGGAGGAAGAAAACAAGTAGGAAACAACAACACTATATTACAGAGTTCAACCCAACTCATGAGCATTGTGAAAAAGAATATATAGGGGTTGAAACTAAATGGAGGGAAAATATCCTCATTGCACAACTAGGAACTTGCTCCACAAGCGTAGATGTGAGACAGGGAGATGGACAACTCCTAAGAAATAGTGGGAAGAGAGGGTTTTTGTTTTATGCACCACAGGGGTAGTCATAATGGAAAAAAGTTAGCAGAGGTTCATGGGTTCACCAGAACATGCTAATTATAGGGATAACTCTTGCGATTTGAGGAAGAGCTTGCAGGAAATAAAAATCATTACTAAGTATTCAGCTTCTATCTTAAGACTGCAGAGTTTACACAATCTTGAGTGATCCTATGACTATCTACTTAGATAGAGATTTAATGGTAAAACTTAAGTATGACAACACAATTGTCAAACTTGCAGAGAAAAGACCTTTTGTTATTCATTAACATAATAAGATTTATAACAATTGGAAGTAATTTGCAAACATTTACAGAGGAAGATTAGCAATTCATAGAATTATTATGCAATATCACCTAGCTTCACAATGAGCAGATGATGTCAAATAAAAAGGCAAAACCATTTTCATGATAGACTTGTAACACATGTCAGTACCCAAAAGATATATCTCACATAGGAAGTGCAAAGCTATTCTATTAACCATCAATTACTAAATCTACTTACAATCTTCATATTATAAAGCACTCATTTACACATTCATTCATCTTAGTTTTACTCAAAAGGCTTGTATACAATAGTACCCAACACTATCCAACACTATCTAACCTGTTCTACTACAATCCGCAGGAATATATAATCCTAAAAACTATATTGTTATAACCATGATGTCTATACTCAACGTCTAGGTATGTCAACCTGTATTATGTTGCTAAATATTCCATGTACCTAATCTGAGTTGAAAATAAACTATCTTCATAACAATCTTGTAGAATAACCGCTAACTAAAAAGAAACCATGATCCCTGTCCATGTGGCATGTTCATAGATGTGAGCGGTTAGTGTACACATTCCCTGGATAACACTTTCCCAGACTTACAATTTTGTCTTGTCCCAAGACAAGACTACATATTTTAAGAGTACATAGAATAAAAAGCAAGTACAACGCACATAAACTATATATTGTTCAAGGTGTTGTTTACCAGTTTTCACCCATTGTACACTACTTAGCCGCCCTCATGGGGTTTCAACTAAGTAACAAGCCAATCTACCACCCTTTCAGGTTATCAATAGACTAGTAAAACTAGAGGGTCACCCTTATAGGTGTTAGTGGTATCACTTGGTGATCCTAGCTCTGATACCACTTGTTAGGATCTTACAAATACAATTGATTACTTTTGTGTAAGCAACTAAACACGAAATTAAACCAGAATAATAAGTAACTAGAAATCAGAATCAACAAAGAATAAGAGATACAAGAAACAATGAAAACTTGTATTAAACTCTTCCAGAAGGAAATACAATTGAAGAAATCTCTCTTTCTTCCACACCTCTCAGATGTACAGATCTCTTTCCCTCAAGAGTTCTCTCTCACAAACACAATTCAGCTACTTGAATTGATTCATCCTTTTTCTCATACCTTACAAGCTATGAAGATCTATCCCTATTATATAGAATTAGGGATCATGAGCTATGCATTCTCCACCGTTAGATACACCTCTTAATCAAATATTCAAATCAGTCCTGCCAAAAATAGAAATGCGGACTCAATACTAACAGTTAAACTTATCATGTAAATAATCTGTTCATCCACGAAAATAGACTTCTGGAACGCACAGGTGATCGACGTTAGTCCCTGTCTGCCTGCATATGACCGACGTCAGCCAATCCATAACTGACGTCAGTAGCCTCCAGTTGATCCCTGACTGATGTCGGTCGATCCTGACCGATGACGGTGACTGTGTAACTCCAGCAACCTTGCATTTGCTCATCTGGTGTAGCTTTTAGCTCCACAACTCAACAATCTCCCACTTGGAGATAAACAACTACACCTGTACCTATACAACAACATCCTCTAGCTTGTTTCTCCATCTTCAAGCTCAATCTTGAAGACCAACAAAAGTTGAATGAAGATTCAACTTCTCCTTTGTTATCGACTTTCTTAACATATCAGCAGGGTTCTTATCTATATGGATCTTTTCCAGCTTCAACTCACCATCCTCCAATACCTGTCTAATGAAGTGGTACCTAAGCCGTAAATGTTTGGTTCTTGAATGAAAGGCTGAATTCTTTGCCAAATGAATTGCACTTTGACTATCACTGTACAATCTGCAACTCTCTTGCTCCTTTCCCAAATCTTCCATGAACTATGTCATCCATATTATTTCTTTGCTAGCCTCTGTGACTGCAATATATTCTGCCTCTGTAGTAGACAAGGCAACAACCTTCTACAACTTTGAAATCCAGCTAATTGTCGTTCCACCAACAGTGAACACATATCCTGTCGTGCTTCTCCTGCCATCCAAGTCACCTGCCATATCCGAATCTACATACCCATGTAGAGAAGTGTTTGACCCTCCATAGCATAAATGCCTATTGCTAGTCCCTCTCAGATATCTGAGAATCCACTGAACTGCTTTCCAGTGTTCCTTCCCTGGATTGGCCATGAACTTGCTGACAACTCCCACTGCTTGGGATATATCAGGTTTAGTACATACCATTGCACACATCAAGCTCCCAACTGCGAAAGCATATGGAACTCTACTCATGTACTCCACCTCATCATGTGATTTAGGACACTATTCTTTGCTCAACTTGAAGTGTCCAGCCATAGGTGTGCTTACCGGTTTTGCATCTTGCATATTGAACCTCTCCAACACCTTGTTCACATAATCCTCTTGAGACAAAATCAAACTGTGACTTTTCCTGTCTCTCTTAATATTCATGCCAAGGATTTTCTTTGCTGCTCCTAAATCCTTCATGGCAAATGTGTGAGCTAATTTTACCTTAAGCTTAGAAATATCCTGCATGTGTGAACTTGCAACAAGCATATCATCTACATACAGTAGCAGGATAATATATCTGCCATTATCCAATCTCTTAAAATAAACACAATGGTCAAATTGACATCTACTAAAGCCATGCTCTGTCATAAACCTGTCAACTCTCAAATACCATTGTCTTGGAGCCTGCTTAAGACCATATAAGCGTTTCTTCAACCTGCACACAAGTTTCTCCTTACCTTTGACCTCAAAACCTTCCGGCTGATCCATATATATTTCTTCATCCAAATCTCTATGAAGAAACGTTGTCTTAACATCAAGCTGCTCAAGATGCAAATCCTCAATAGCAACTACAGACAATACAGTCCGAATAGAAGTCGTCTTTATTACAGGAGAAAAAATTTCCCCAAAATAAATACCTGGTTTTTGTGCAAATCTCTTTACTACCAACCTGGCCTTATGTCTCATTTGTCCATTCTCACCTTCCTTTAACCTGTAAACCCATTTGTTTTTCAGTGCTTTTTTTTAGTTGGCAACTCAATCAAATCCCACGTTTGGTTCTCTTTCAAGGAATCAATTTCCTCATTCATGCCAAGCTCTCACTATTTTCGAGATTCTATCTGCATTGCCTCATCAAAACTTTCTGGTTCTCCACCATCAGTGAGCAACAAGTAGAATAATGAAGGGGAATAACGAATTGGAGGTTTACTTACCCTTTCTGACCTCCTCATGGGCGTTTGAGACTCATTCACTGCTTGTTGTCTGCCCAAATTCTCTGTTAGTGATCGATCCCAGTCATCTCTTTATCTGTACCTGACTGACGTCGGTTCCACCTGACCGACGTTGGTTCTTTTCTAACTGATGTCAGTTACTGTCTGACCGATGTCGGTTCCTGTCTGATCGATGTCGATTCCTGCCTGACTGATGTCGGTGTTTGTGTTTTCCTGTGTGTGAAAATTCTTTCCTACGAGCTCATTTTGGATCATCACCTCGTCCAAATCAACATTGCTTTTCTCAGAATTATTCAGCTTCTTGAGTTGATCACTGTACATCACCTTCTCATTGAAAACAACATCACGACTTTTAATTATTTTTTTAGTTCCTAAATTCCACAATCGAAATCTGAAATCTCCAGAGCCATAACCAATAAAAGTACACCGCATAGATTTAGGATCAAGCTTCTTTCTATTTTTTTTATCAATGTGCACAAAAGCTTCAGAACCAAAAACTCTGAGAAATGAAAGATCTACCTTTTTACCTGTCCAAGCCTCTTCTGGAATTCCACCATTCAGAGCAGTAGAGGGTCTTCTGTTAATCAGATAAACTGCAGTATCTACAGCTTCTACCCAAAACTGTAAGGGCAAACCAACATGCAACCTCATACTCTGTGCACACTCCATTATTGTTTTATTCATCCTTTCAGCAACTCCATTTTGCTGAGGTGTCCTTGGAACCGTCCTTTCCCTACGTATTCCACTCATAGAATAGTAACTGTTGAATTTATAGCTGTAGTACTCACCACCATTGTCAGATCTAAGACACTTCAATTTCAAACCTGTTTCATTCTCAACCAAAGCTTTCCATTTCTTAAATGTGTCAAAAATATCAGATTTCTTCTTTATGCAATAAACCCATACCTTTCTTGTAGCATCATCAATGAAAGTAACATAATACTATGATCCTCCAATAGAAGCTACCTGAGTTGGTCCCCACACGTCTGTGTAAACAAGCTCCAACTTGTGCTTCTTTTTTGCTGACCCAATTTTGAGAGATCTCACTCTCTTCTGTTTGCCAAAAATACAATGCTCACAGAAATCTAGATCTATGCTTTTCAAATCTGAAAGCTTACCTTTTGACTTAAGAATAGTCATTCCCTTTTCACTCATGTGGCCAAGCCTACAGTGCCACAACTTTGCATCTACATCTGAAGTAGATAAAACAAAAAGAGAATAATCAGTAATACAATTACATAAATATAGAGTACCTACTCTCTTACCTCTGGCTAATACAAGTGCACCCTTGGAAACTTTCCAAGATTCAGCTTTGAGAGTTACTGTATAACCCTCATCCCCCAACTTTCCTGCAAAAATCAGATTCCTCTTCAGGATGGGTACATGCATGACATCTTTCAACACCCATGTGTTGCCATTCTGCAATTTCAGCTGCACTTTTCCTTTGCCAACAATTTTACAAGGCTCATCATCCCCTAGATAAACTTTTCCAAAATCTCCCTGGACATAATCATTGAAAAATTCTCTATTTGGGGTTGCATGGAAAGAGACACCAGAATCTAAAATCCAATATTCTATTCTATTATCCAAAGAAAGTGTAAAAGCATCTTGTGCAACAATACCTGCAACTTTTGCTTCTTCTTTACCTTCATGCTGATTTTCTTCTTTAACTTTCAACCAACAGTCTTTCTTTCAATGCCCTATCTTTCCACAATTTCAGCAGGTTATTTGTCTTCCATTTCTAGATTTGGATCTACTTCTCATCTTTGACTTAGACCTTGATCTCCCTTGCTTGCCCTTCTCTTTTTGCCTTCCCCTGCTTTCAATACTTAAAGCATTACCTGATGTTTCCCCCGTGCTTTTCCTGCGAGTTTCTTCATTCAAGATTACACTAACAACATCATCAACTTTCAAGATATTTGAAGCAGATGTAGTATTACTAACTACCATTACCAAACTATGCCAACTTTTAGGTAAAGAGCATAAGATTAAGAGAGCCTTAATTTCATCATCAAAAATTATTTTGACTAAATTTAACTGATTTATTATTGCATGGAAATCATTAAGATGACTAGATACAGATCCACCTTCCTGCATTTGTAAATTAAATAATTGCTTCATAAGATATACCTTATTTGAAGCTGAGGGCTTTTCATATAAATTTGCCAAAGTATCCATTAACTCTACCGTTGTCTTTGCCTGTGATAAGTTGGAAATCATAGAAGATGCCAGGCTCAACCTTATGGATCCCAGAGCCTTTCTATCAAGAACATTTCATTCTTCATCTTGCATATCTATGGGTTTGCTTGAAACCCCACCCAACGGTAAGTACAGTTCTTTTTGATACAGATAATCTTGTATCTACATCCTCCATAATTGATAATTATTGCTGTTAAACTTCTCCATTCTTAGTTTACTTTCTTCTGCCATTGCTTTACTCCCACTCAATCAGAAACCCCTGTGAGTGACCTGTAATCAACAAACACTAACCCGATTTGATACAACCTATTAGTGAACCTGGCTCTGATACCACTTGTTAGTGGTATCATTTGGTGATCCTAGCTCTGATACCACTTGTTAAGATCTTATAGATACAATTGATTACTTTTGTGTAAGCAACTAAACACGGAATTAAATCAGAATAATAAGTAACTAGAAATCAGAATTAGCAAAGAATAAGAGATACAAGAAATAATGAAAACTTGTATTAAACTCTTCCAGAAGAAAATACAATTGAAGAAATCTCTCTTTCTTCCACACCTCTTAGATGTACAGATCTCTTTTCCTCAAGAGTTCTCTCTCACAAACACAATTCAACTACTAGAATTGATTCACCCTTTTTCTAATACCTTACAAGCTATGAAGATCTATCCCTATTATATAGAATTAGGGATCATGAGCTATGCATTCTCCACCGTTAGATACACCTCTTAATCAAAGGTTCAAATCAGTCCTGCCAAAAATAGAAATGCGGACTCAATACTAACAGTTAAACTTATCATGCAAACAATCTGTTCATCCATAAAAATATACTTCTGGAATGCACAAGTGATCGACGTCGGTCCTTGTCTGCCTGCATATGACCGACGTTGGCCGATCCATAACTAACATCGGCAGCCTCCAGTTGATCCCTGACCGATGTCGGTCGATCCTGACCGATGACGGTGACTGTGTAACTCCAGCAACCTTGCATTGCTCATCTAGTGTAGCTTTTAGCTCCACAACTCAACAATAGGTTTTCAACCAACCTAGCCCTACAAGTTCCTGTGGTCCTACCAAATAAAATGCTGAGAAGCACAATTTCTCATTGTAGAAAAAAAACTTAGCTGGATGAAGGAGGCATCGATAGAGAAATATATGCAGTCGATGGTTGTGAAGTGGATAGAGCACTCTGCCAAAAACTTGAAGTAGTAGTCTTTATTTGGTGCAGCTAATTTTGGAGTTGATTGGGAGGAATAACGGTAGGGACATTAATGAGCAGAATGATGATACTATCAAATTCAACCATATCCATCTTATAATTCTACCAATCGATCAAATACTCCTAAACATTGTGCAAAAGTGCCTACAAAAGAATCTAAGTGTATAACAATTGAGAAATATTACTATCCATAGTAGAAAAGAGAGCAACTTTAGTAATAGTCATTTTGTCAGAGATGTCTGCATGTAGATGAGTGTGCTTCTCAACATGGCATTGTGCTTGGATCCCAAAAAAGTTGTTGCACAACATCTGAGTCTACCAAGCTTGTAACTGATGCATAAAAGAGTCTCAATCTTGCACAAACACTTGAAACACATATGTGAACCCAACATAAGTGATAGATGGATCATGCATAGTACCTTTAGAAGAACTTATAGTTGTGAATTTAGGGAGTGCACTATTCCATATCGCATCTTCTTGGTATTTCCAATCGATCAACCCATGGGCCATAGCTATGGCCTAGTTGATTGTAGTAGTGAGGTTATCTTGATAAAGCTCCAAGAGCTTTCATAACTCATTTGACTCCTCCTTGATAGCTTAACCTTAGAATTCAAGACCATGGACCTGTTGGATGCTCACCTAATCCTATGTAAGTTGGGCCACTAGTTTTGGAAGTTTGATGCAATCCAACATAAAACCAGGCCCACAACTTGGGAGTAAAGGGTGAGGTAGTAGTCTTCAATAAAACTATTAGTGTTGTTGAGCACACTCCATAGGTCAAATTTATCCTACTACAATTGGGACATCCTATTCTACAAATAAATAACAATATGCACAACAGACTACTAAAAAATAGAAACACCCTCCAACTACTTAGCCAAAGAAAGCTTATAAACATTGAGAGATGCTTTAGCAGTGGGTGGGGGCATAACAAAGACAATAGTGGAAGTCATGGTGGGAAGGCACTGTAATAGAGTGAGGGGGAATGAAAAGATGGTATAATAGGAGGGTGCAAAAGGAACATCCATGAGGGCTAAGCGTTAGAACTTGTATGTCATAGCAAGATCAGGTTTTGTTGAGGTCTGACCTGGGGTTGGGAGGGGTTGAAAAGTGGAAGAGGTAAAAGGTGGAATCACAGATGGTAGCTATAGATGAGCAATCTATGTGGCCTTAACCTGCTTTGGAAGAGTGGGGGGATCCATAGATAACATGGGCATAATGGTAGTCCCTGCAGTTATTGTTGGAGGCTGAGGAGGGAAAGGTGTAGATCGTATGGTTGTTGCATCCCCATCTTTCATAGCCTCTTGAATGTGTGTAGTTAAAGCATCTGGTTGTGTCATTTCCACTTTTATAGGAGGCTTACACTTGACCTCATCAACAGCCTACTTCTTTACCAACTCAGTAGCAACATCCTACTTATGCACTTCCTTGGCCTTAATGAGCTTCTATTGTTGTGCTTTCATTCTTGCAATCTACATGGACTAGATGGGGATATCCATTGGCACATGAACTATTTGCGTAGTTGGTTAGGGAATTGCCTCCACGGTCGTTGGTTTCTAAAAGTCAACAATGGGTTATAACTCCATTGCTTGTAGGGGCACCTTGATTTTCTATTATTATTGTGCCTCTAAATCCTTTTGTTTTGTCATTTCCTTATGTTATTTTTTCACTTCCTTTCTATGTCTATGCTTGGTAGCTCATTCTACTTCTTCTTGAGGAACCTTTTTTTCCTTTGGAGTTTGTGCATCCAATACCACCTCTTCTATATCAGTGAGGGATTCATTAGATTGTGATGAAGAAGAAATCACAATAGAGCCATATATCATTTCCCATGACACACACCCCCTCTAGCACCCAAAGCTAGGTGCATCTTCAAGAAATTATGGTATAATCCCTCCTAAAGATATAAGAGCTATGGTAAGTTGTTGGGCTATGGGTGCAACTTCCTGCTCTCCCTCTTCCATAGTAGGTTTATATCTATGTAGCGTGCGATGCCTACACTGGAGTGATTGTGGTGGACTCTCAACAAGAGGATCACTTATTAGGCCTAAGAGGACTTGTTGAATCAATCTTCTACCATAATTTCTACTTGGAGCCATTGTAATTTGGCTTCTTCATCCACAATATCCATAATAATGGATTGTGAACAAGCTAGAAATTCTACCCATAAACATTAGGACACCTACTTGCAGACTTCTACTGTATGCACGACTTTCCAAAAGAAAAACTTTTTTTCTTCTTCCCTCTCATATAAATCACTAGCCATGTCTGTGATCATAGTTTGGTATTCCTCTTATTTATCTATTTGAATGTTCTACCACTCACATTTCATAGTAATTCAAGGCACTTGTGAGTCATCTAACCATGTATTCTGACTACGAGTCTTCCTTCATGGAGGAGAAGGTGATCGATAAATCACAGGAGCTTTGTGCTTTCCTTGATCCAATGGAGCAGACATTATTGGGGAAATTTGTGTGGTGTCCATCAAATTGGGAACATCAGGTGGAATTATTTGTAAAGGGGTCATTTTGCATGCGGCCAGAGTTTTTTATTGGGTGACTTCCTTCTGGGCCATATGCATATCGATAAAGAAGGGCAAAGGTGCAAATGGAACCTTTGAAAGCTCATGAATTTGGATATAAATTTCTTGTGGAAGCTTCACAACCACCACATGTTGGCCCAAAAATTGCATCACAGGTAGTGGGATTCTTGGGTTACTGAGCACCAATTCCACAAGTTCATCCCATCATGCATTGAATAACTATTGATGTGTAAGGTAGCCACGTTTATTATGTTTCCAAATAAGGTTCTAGAATTCAATGTTTGGCAAATAATGTACATCTAGATTGATAATGCCTTATGGAGACTTCTACTATGTAAATATGAGCAATAACACCAAAAATTGATATTGAAAAGTTTGTTTCACGGATGCGATGACTTTTGAAATATTTGTTGTATTCTTGACCACCAAAAATTCTAGCCAATTGAATTATTCCCCCTATAGGATCATGTGATGTGCAATATCATGACCCCTTTGGTGGCCTCCTTTTGTGGCTTTCGTGAAACATGTAATAATACACTCTACTAAGATGTAGACGACTTCATCTAGGATGTCATCCAAAGTAATTCCTTGATAGCCATGGGTATATGCTCCCTTAATCTCAGGCAGAATTAGAGGAGCTTTTGATTTGTGAGGTACCATAGAGCATCCACATGCTACCATGCTTGTGGCCCTTGCCATCGCAACCTCATTCACATATATAGTGATGTCCATAGATAAATTGATTTTCTTGTCGTTATACCTTCCCAGCAGAAGTTCCATGATTTCATTTAGTTGACCGAATGTAGGTAGTCAAATTAGGTGCTCCACATTAGTGTTGTGGAACCTATGTGGTGGTGTAATTGCTAAAGGTTTTGCATCTAGGGCTATTTCAGGAATAAACAATCTTTCTTTAGCATGTTTGAGAGAAGGATATGCATTAGGATCTAAATTTTTTTGTTTGGCATATGTTGGTGCCAATCCTGATGTCTTCTAATTGTGTAGTGGAGAGTGTTTTGATGAATTATGGCTATGAAACAGTAGCCATCATGAATATTTCTATGTTATGGCTAATTTGGTTGGAATATAGGAGTAGAGAGTGGTATGAGAGACTTGGAGGGATACTCACCAAATTCCCTAAAAATACCTAAATATGAAATAATGATTCAAATAGCAATAGGGGCTATATATATATATTTTTCATGACTGGTGATATCCTTTAGATTTAAATGTGCCAAATTGCCTCAGTATCTTCTTTTGAAAAACATTAGTAACTAATCTTGGAATTGATTAGTTGGCACACTTTTTATCGCTGTAGCATCTTTTTACATTGGTCAAGTGGAGTGATATGACCCACTAAATCTATGAATTGATTATTCCATTTCTTGATGTGGATCGTGACAATGATTTGGTATCTATGTTGCCTATCTGAAATGCATGGGTATTAACACCCATCCCTTAGCCATTATTCATCATCAAGATCTTTGTCATACAGAGTTTTCCTGGACTTAATTGTCTTTCCCTACCGCTCATTTTAACCATGGTATAGTTGCTTTCCTACCAATTATGCATAATGCCTCCTGCTTGTGGGCTACAAGAGCCAATTTATTTACATGTACTATTGAACTAAACACATAACATAACAAAAACCAAACCCAATCCACACATCATAAATGAAAATGAATCCTATGCTAAATTGGTGCGAATGAGCACCCGTTCTTTCCTAGGTACACAACTTATTGGCAATAGGATTTGAGCCTATTGACATTCACCTTTCTAGTAAAAATGGTACCTTATAAATCTTGTAGGACTACTATTCCTGGATGTGGTAATGCATGAATAATATATGGTTCCTTCTAATGGATGTTCAATTTTCCTAGAAAAGCTTGAAACCAACTATCATATAGCAGGATGAGCTGATCTATCTAAAATTCTTTAGTGTGTAGATTCTTATTATGCCAAGATTTTTATCGATGCTTATTTACCTCTTGTGTCCAGGCTACTCTACGATGGTCTTCATACATTCTGTTTAGGTATAATAGCCTACTCCCTAGAGATTTTTGATCTCCCATACACATAATGATTACAATCCACATGCTAGGTACAACATGCTCTAAGGGTAATACTGCTTTGAGACCATAGACCAGTTGAAAGGGGTAAACTCGGAGGCATGTTTGTAATGCATAATATATGCCCATAAGACTTCAAGAAGTATATCCTCCCAATCATCTCATTTAACATCATAGAATTTTATAAGCATCTTACCTAATACTTTGTTTATAGCCTCCACTTGACCATTCACCTAAGGGTGGTATATTTTACTTTTATGATGCAACATGAGGAATTCATCAGTAATTACTTCTATGCTTTTATTCAAAAAGTGTGTACCTATATCACTTACTAATTTTATTAGACACCCAAACCTAGTGATTATGTTCTCATATGAGAATTTCATTGTATCATTTACACCGCAGCTATTCAACTTCGACCCACTTGGTAAAATAGTCAATCATAGTGATTATATAAAATGCATGACTACATTTGTTGGGTGGATTAACAGGTCTCAGAAAATTAATCCCCAATTGTTCAAAGGATTGATGTGTAAACATTGGCTAGAGTGACATTTCATTTTGATGGTTTGGCTTCCCCATCTTTTGATAGACATCACATTGATATGTAATTTGATGTGCATCCTGAAATAAATAAGGCCACCATAGGCTACTATTATAGCTTGGAATTTCACCCCTATGAGAGAGTTCTTCAGGCTCTCTCACTTCCAGCTACAAGCATGGGGATAAACTCAGGATGTGGGTATCCTATGGTGAGGTTGAACCTCTAGGATTTTTAATGAGGCTAGTTCCTCAGGTGTTTCACTTTAGCTCTTAATTCCTACACTAAAATCTACTATGGCTAAGGAAAAGGGATAGGAGAATAACTTGGAAATAAATCTAAGCTAAGGGAAGTGATGCACCAAAAGAGAATGATCCACTGAATATGGAAAATAGTCAACTACTAATGAAACCAAATAGGACACAAGCTATTCTGGTTCTATCTCAAGGCCATAGGCGTAGAGATTTTGCATAGAGGTCAAAGGAGAGCTTTACATTTTGAAGGATAACAATAATAGGTCTACGAGAGACACTATAAGTTGGCAACACTTCAATAGGAGATTGACATAATGACACTTCATGCAATCCTACACAAAATTGAAAGGATCAAAAGTAAGGTGCTTGGAAAAATCATAGGTGATGAACAACGATCATACATTCTGCAAGCCAAACCAAATGTGCACACTTGTCTTTAAGTAGAAACAAAAAAGTCTTCCTTGTATTGCTTTAAAAGAGTCTTTTACAAAGTAATTTATATAGAGTAATTATATCACCAATCTGAGGATCACTTCTTGGCTCTAAGGCCTCTTATTTATATCAGAAAAGGGGGGAGAGAGAAAGGGAAGAAAGAAGAAGTCACTGATGGCTGGGACTCTGATGTCATCTTCCCTTGTGCTACTAAATACACCGCTCAAGATCACTAAATAGCTTCTCGAGCCCTTCTTGTGCATTCAAATGTTTCTTTGGCACATTTCAGGAGCCATGTTATGAGCAACTAGAACGCCACTTCCTTTTCAATTGAAAATAATTTTGCATTTAAAATGGTGTGGTCACTTTCATTTTCACATGTCTTATAGGATAAAATGAGGCCTCCATGTGTTTTAAACTACTTGAGCCATGTTGCATTTAAATTGAATAGTTTTTTGTCGATGGCCATGTTGAAGGATGGAAAACTTCAATAAACCCCATCTACCAATTGCTTGGACTCTCCCACCCTGATTGGTTGCCTTTGTGCCACATGTCTTGTACTAATTTGCTCTTTATTCTCTAGCTTACACTATGCAGCAACTTGTCATTTGTTATATCCATGTCTCTCATGCCGTTGGACCAAGATTAAGTTGAACACCTAAAGAATCCTGATTTACTCTAAGTGGAGTAACTCAGGCTTTCTGATCTCTCTTACTTTGGACTTTGTTTGCTACTTTACTCATGAAGTTTTCCTAAGTAGGGCACTTGGAGAAACCCGATTTACTCTAAGTGGAGTATCTCAGGTTTCTCAAGCCTACTTACTGCAGGCTTTCTCATGCCTAAGTCTTTGGACTTTTATCATGTCTAAGTCTTTAGACTTTGGCTACTATATGTCTTTAGACTTTGCCTCTCCTAAGCCTTCAGACTCATCCTTATTGAAGTCTTTAGACTTTTCTTTGACAGAGTCTAGCTTTTGACAACATTGATTTTCCCTTTGTGAGGACCAAGCCTCCATGCTTGCAATGTCATGATTAACCTATTTTTGGATGGCTATCTATATGATTTTAGTTCTCCTTTAATGGCTGAGTGTGATGACCATGTTTTTCTGAGTGGAATTAAATGTCTTGAACTATTGCGTACAATTACTAATCTACCACCTCAAGACTCTTGGTCTACTTGAACTACCAATGAAGATCAAATTTTAGATCCTAGAATGATAACCATGTCATCATGTTCTTAGATGTACCTACTTGCTTTGAGTGAAGCCATGCCACTGCATTAATTTCTCATCTTCCCATGGAGACCAAAATTAATTATTGAGTAAAACCAATCCAAGACATTGGTTTTCCTATAGTCGATATATAGAATATCAACCTCCCTTTGGAAAACTACCTCGACCTTCTTGGACATGTCCATGCCATTCATCTACTTTGTAGCTTGCCACTTGTCTTTGTTTAATTTGTCCTAACTTGTTGACTATTTTTGATTGGTTTCTTTTTGAAACTTTTGACATTACCATTTCGGGTTTGCCTTTTCCTTTTCCCAGGTTTATGTATTCCTTCGAGACTTGTCTCTTGCATTATCCCATGAATAAAATTCTTGAAGGAATTTCGTCAAGCAATTTTCCCACAAAATTTCTTCGACAGTCCCTTCTTGTCTTTGCTTTCGTGGGTCTTTGACAATTATCTTGGGCAATTGTTTCGGCAATTTTGCCAAAGGAATTCCTTTAGTAATTTTGCTGACAACTCTCTTGGGTGAACTTTTTTAAGGGCAAGTTCCCTTTGGGAAGTTTAGAGCATCCCTCTGCCAATTTCACCAAAAAGGAAGTATCCCTTAGTGCTTTTCTAAACAACCCTTTTGAAGGGCATTTGCCCTTCAAAACTCTTTTTGAAGACTATTTCTGAATGGCAACTACCCTTTGGGATTTTTTCTTTGAACCCTCCCGAAGGCTAGTTACCCTTCAAAAACTTTGCAATGATCCTTTCAAGGGGTAAAATACCCTTCAAAACTTTTGAAATGGCCCTTTAAAATTGGATGTGCCCTCTGAAACTTGAAGAAATACCCTTTGAGAAAAATCTAGTTGCCCTTCAGGGAATTTGAAATGGTCCATTAAAGTTAAAAAGTCCCTCCATAAAGCTTGAATTGCCCTTTGGCCTGATAACAAACCTTTTGAGAAGATTGTCTCAGACAAATTGTCTGAGATAATTTCCAAAGATTTGGCCAAAACCTTAGAAAAAACATGTGCATAAGGAAGCTTTCAAAAAAAATGGATGAACTGCTTGCTTGATTAGGATTTTTAGAGCTCACAACTTACTTGCTCATTACTTTGGGCTTTTACTTGCTTACTATTTATATAGTCATGAGTAGTGTTGCTTCCAAAACCCAAAACACTCTGCTCAAGACTGAGTCAGGTTCCCTTAGGCTCATTACTCTGGGTTCTCATTTTCTTGTAACTTATAAAATAAATAAGTTATGATCCCTTGAAAACTTGATATACACTGCTAGAAAACCTGAAGTCTTCCTAAAGACTGGCCATTCTCTTGCTTGAAAGTCCATCTTCCCATGCTTTGGAAAAAATTGATATGAGGGCAAAAAAATGGCCAACATTTTGGTGACTCGTAGGGAAGCATGTCTGATATGCTTTAACGAACCCAAGACTTTGTCTTTCCTAGTCTATTGGGCATGGAGTCACTACTTCTGCAACTGTCCTTGTCTAAAACTGGATACAAGGCTGACCCTTGCTGGAACTCCCTCTTGAAGCAATGAGGATAACACAAAACAACACAAAACAAAGTTCCCAAGGCACCAAATGAAAGTAAACTAGCCTAGAAAAAACAAAAAACAACAAACAAATGTGCCTAAAATAACACTTAGAGGAATTAGAACGAAACTAATCTAATATATACATCCTAAAACTATATGTCGCCTTTCCTCCTAGATCATAAGGAAAGTTTGATACTTTTCTTGCATTATGAGATAGGGGATTGAATAAGGCATACAAGTGCTTGAGCCCTGGCCTTGATGCCTAGATCTTCTTTGCTGCAACTGTCAGTTTCTTCATCATTATGCTCAATGAGAACCAAATAGCTCTAAATAGGTCAGTTATGTGAATCTAGATAGTCCCAAACTCTTCATATGGATCCTTAAGTACAACCTCCAATGGTGGTTCAACAAGGCAAACCTCTTTGATTTCTATGGCCTCCTCAAAAACACTAGACTTGTCCTTTATTTTATGTTTTTTAGGCTCTTCAAAGAGATGATAGCCTATTATGAAGATCTAAAATAAGTCCATATTAGTAATGCACTCTTAGGGTGGTATATTTGGAAAACTACCCACTCCATCCCCCATGATTTGCTTGACAAAGTTGCTCTCCTTGGCTACAACCAGACCATAGTTGTCTTGGAGAAGAACATAACTAGCTCTCAAAATCTCAAATAAGTCCTCAAATGAGCCTTCCAACTAATTGGGAACCTTTGGCTACTCCATAAATTTATCAATTTGATCAATTAATTCATTCATTTCTTCATCCCCTTTATCACGTGAAAACTCATGTAGAGAATTGACAGCCTCGACCCCTTCATTCTTAACATAAGGTGGTAGCTTTGCATCCTCAACAGTGCAGTCTACTTCATGCACTACTTCAAAAGAGTCTTCAATATGTTCTCCTTCATTTAATAAGGCTGCTTTGATCTTTTATAGACCAAGGGGGGACCCTATGGTGATTTCTTCCTCATAGTTGATCATGATATCCTCCTCCTCAGCCTCTTTGGATGCATCTCTTTGGTTTTCCTCACAAAGGAGAGGCTCTTTCTCAAAGAGTTGCATAATAGGCTCTTGAAAATGCTCAACAAGGTGAGAAAGGTTCAGGGGAGCTACCATAGGTTCTTGATTTTGTCCCTAAAGCTGATCTACTTGAATCACCTTCACCTCCTCTTCTTAATTCTTTATTTTTTGAATGGCTCTCCATGAAGGAAAAGCTTTAGGCTTTTGAGGGGAAAGGAATGGAGGTTGTAAGGTTTCTTGTCTGATTTCAAGAAATACCACCTCCTCCTTTGGCCCACTACTCTAAATGGATATCCAAGATGGAAAAGATACATGCTCTTGAGGAGGGAGGGATGGGGGTTGAATGACCTTGGATTTACCTAGCTGCATGACTTGGCTCCAACATGGGAAAGGTAGCAGTTCTAATTTCATTTGTTGATTCTACCTTTCTTCTTCTTTCCTTGCCTTCAAATCCAAATCTCTGATTTGATTTTATATATTCTCTTGAAATAGCTCCTCCTTAAGGTGGTCAGGAACACAAGAGGGCTCCTGAAGAAGGATGCAGTCTTACACCCAAATAGAAGGCTGTTCCATAGCAAGCACTTTATTTTTTTGGCAACCCCCTTGGATGGATTTCCAAGCAGGAAAAGACTGTGGAACATATGATGAACTTAGAAGATTTAAAGGAGTACTTGAAATGGCCTCTTAAGTAGGAATGAATGACACATAAGAAGGTTGTGAAGGTGTATACGTAGGCACTAAAGGTTGGCAGGGATGGCCCTGCTATTCCTCAAGTCTCTTTAGCTTGTCCTCAACACTCTGAATGTAACCACATATATCCATCATGTCACCAATGAGGTTGTTTCAATTTGCTATCTCAACAGGTGCCCATTCTACTTTCATTTGCTATAATTAATCTCTCACATAATGGATCTGGTGAGTAGGGACATTTTGGCCATAATACTTTTATGAGCATAACTCTAGTGCATGTTTATCAAGGCTCACTAAAGTTTACCTAAGTGTTGGTATAAATGGCTCATGATAGGGCTAATGAGGAGTAGTATTTTGATGATCTTGTTCATATGGATGATTAGGGCAATTCTCCTGCATATATGGACCATGAGGAACTTGCCAAGGCTCATCATAGCCTTGATAGAAATCTTTGTAGGGCTGACTAAACTCATATGGATCATGAGGATCATACTAGGGCTATTGATAAGTGTTGATGCTATAGATTTCACCCTTGAGGGAAGGCTGGGCTTCTCTCTTCTATGCGGCACAATGGAAACTCCTCTCTTGCCTATGGGTTTGGCAAAACTGAGGGAAGAATCTCTAGATAAGGGCTAGCTCCCTTTGATGCATCTCTGAGTTATTCTAGTACTATGGCTAATATATATATATATATATATATATATATATATATATATAATGGTGGGGGGGTTGAAAAGAGAGAAATATTACTGAAGCAAAACCTAAGCTAAGACGGTGATGCACCAAAAAAGTTTGATCTACTCATTTGCTCACACCTCAAACCATAAGAGCACATACATACACTTTATCTAATAAAAAGATCAGACTACAAAGAACTTAACAGAAAGGCTTAATGAAGACACATAGAAGATGAACTTACCATAGGTGCTGTAGGAAGACACACTGTCTGATAACCCTCTCCTATCTCTGCACTCCAAATACAACTCTTTTTGCTACCTGCAAGAATGGTGCTTTGTCTATACCAGGCGTGCTATCAAGCTTGTGAAAGCATCATGGAACAATGACTGGACACAAGGTTAATACTTAGGCACACTCAGAGATATATCCAACCAGATAGAGGTAAAACACTTTTTATTGATTCAAGGTGAAATTTGGTAGGGCTGTGCCATACAAAAAATGAGAGATCCTTTCTCAAATGAGAAGTTACAAATGTATAGCTTTTGGAAAAGACTTTGGCACTTTTTGGAAAAAATAAATGACCCATACTGCGTTGAGAGCATTGGGAAGAGGATGCTGCTTGAAAGAGAATGTTGTGTCAGCTCTAGTTTTGACTTTAGGCATTTAAAATATATTAAACGTCATGTGTGAAAACATGGGCCGCACTATTTGTCTACAAACAAGACCCCTTCTTCAAGACATTCATGTGGTTGTTTGACCATTAACGCAAAATGAGGAAAAATAGGTCACATCATTCACTATTTATGCTCCTTAATGACCACTTGGTAGAGACTGTTTCAACCGCTAGAATAACTCCTTGTGCTGGCACCTTCCTTTGCCACTTGGACTATTTTGTCTAGTTTTATGCTTGGCTCTTTCGGCTCCATTCTTGGTGGGTCACTGAGTTCATTTTCAATTTTTGTCCTTTTCCAGCTTTGTCTTTTCCTAGTTTTGTCTTTGGTCATCTCTTAGCTCTTTCTAGCTTTTCGAGCCCCCTAAGGCTATCTTATATCAATCCTTGGCTGGTTCCTTAGGCTCTTTTCTCAGCAGGCTCTTCCTTTTAGCCCTAAGTCCCTTTTAATTCCTTTAGGTTCATGCTCAAGCATTTAAAAATCAATGGCTATTTCATTGCCGTAAAGTTGACGTTTGCGTGCCCGTCACCATTTGAAAGCCAATGGCTATTCCCTTGTCCTAAATTTGACATCTCCGAGGATGTCACCAGATGTTTGAACTTAAATGGCTAGTTTGCTATGCTAGATTTTGACATCTTTAGGTTTGTCACCCCTTGGTTAATTACTTTGGATTTCCTTCCTTTGGCCTTTCTTTCTCTGCCTACGCTTTTGTCTTTTAACCTTCCCAAAGGGAAGGTGTCCCTTCGACTTTGAGAAAGGTCACTTTCACATTCACCGAGAGTTCCCCACAAGGGCACCTGCCCTTCAGGGTCCTTCCGGCGGCCTTGGCCTACCAATTCCTTTAGGCAAAATGTCTGAGGGAATTCCTTTGAACATTTTGTCTGAAAGAAATGTTCACTTGAATGCTCGGTCCTTTCTTTCGGGTAAATTCCTTCGGGAAAAAGTCTGAAGGAATTCCTTCAGACTTTTGTCCAAAGGATTTGCCTTGTATTTTGCTACGAGATTTTCTTTCGAAAAAGATTTCTTTGGACACAATGTCTGAAGGAATTCCTTCGAACATTTTGTCTGAAGAAATTCAGCCTTTGCTTTTCCCTTTATCTTTGCCTTGTGAAAGTTTCCTTCAGACAAAAAGTCTGAAGGAATTATTTTCCTTGGTCTTTCCTCTCTTTAAGTGATTTCCTACCTTTCGTAAGGGTACTTTTGGGTCTAAAATTGTCCTTTGTAGCCTGCTGGAATGGTCCATTTTGTGCCTGACTGCCCTCTGTAAGCGCTGTTTAACCTTTGAGATTTGCAAGAGCCTCATATTTGTCTAAGGCATTTGCTCAAAGCAAAAAGCTCCATACTAAACCAAAGCCTATAGGTACTTAAATCTTTCAATGTTCTACAAAATCAGGGCTTATTGCAAAGAAAAGGGGATTTTGCAGAAGGTGGGTACATGACTAGACTGAGGGTCCAGAGTGGTAAGGAAGGAAGGAGACTGATTTTGGCCTGCAGGGCCAAAATGGTCAACAAATTAGTGATTCCCAGGGGAAGCATGCCTGCTATGTTTAAGAAACTAGTAGCCTCAAAGTCCATTGGGCATGGAGTCAAGATGTAGCTTTGGAAGAGTTAGCAACAACTTTGAGATATCCAAGAATTAATCATGAAGGTCTTACCCCCAAAAGGAAATGAAACACACACAAGATTAAGAAAACTACTAACATGTGCAAAAGCACTTAGAGGAAAAAGGGAAAAAATAAGGAAAATATGTACATGATGGAAGAAGGCTCAGTGATAATGTTTAAGATGTATACCATTAACTAGGATACATAGTTCTTCACCATCCAACTTGGAGAGTTGGAATGCATTGTGTTGCTTGCACTGAGTGATGACATATGGACCACTCCATAGGGTGTCAAACTTCGTGTGATTTTCAGGCTTAGCTCAGTCCTCATCCCATTTCAAGATGATGTCTCCTTTAGAGAAACCTTTTGATGAGGATATCTTATTGAAGTGTTTATTCGTCTGCTATTGGTCGCTGGTCATAGAAGCCATAGCTTGGTCCCTTATTTTGAAGTTTCATCAATTCACACAACCTAACCTCCATGCTATTGCCTTCTTCTAATTGCAACTGGTGAGCAAGGTCCAAGGCTATAAATTCAAGTGAAATAGGAAGTCTAGCTTCCCTCCCATACATGAGCGTGTATGGTGAATTGCCAATTGCCCTCTTTGGAGTGACCCTATCTACCCACAGGGCTATTTTCAACTTGGTATGCCAAGTTCTCTGATTCTATTCCATTATTCTTTTGATAATCCTGATCAGATTCTTATTGGTGGACTCAGCCAACCCATTCCCTTGTGGGTAGTAGTTGGAAGAAGAGCTTAGATATATGTTGTATCTCAATGCCCATTCACTCATTTTGGTCCCCAAGAAGGCCAATGCATTATCTGATATGATGGTAGCTGGGACTCCAAACCTTGTCACTAGGTCTTCATAAAAGTCCAGGACTGCACTTTCGTTGGCTTCCTTCAAAGCGATAGCCTCTACCCATCTTGTGAAGTAGTATGTGGCAATCAAAACCCATTTGTGGCTAGCACTAGAGGGAGGATTGATCATCCCTATGAAGTTTAGGCCCCATTGCATGAATGGTTGCTCTACCTGAATAGGCTGTAAAGACATTACAACCAAGCATTGTTTCCCATCAAAAAGTGCACACTTTTGGCACTTTCATACCCAGGCATGGGTATCTCTAAATAAAGTGGGCCAAAAGTAACCAGATCTCATTATTCTTGTAGATGTAGGCTTAGGAGCAAAGTGATCACCAGCTGGCCCATCATGGAACTCAGACAACACCCTGTCAGCCTAACTTGGGTCTATGCACCTTAACAACACTCCATCGATCAAGACATAAGGGAGAGATTGGAGTCTAAAATATCTCCTCTTGGTCCTACGAAGGCTCTGCAGGCACTCACCAGTGAGAAGGAAACACCTCATGTCTGATGTCTAATCCTTCATGACTGCTGGTTCTTCTACTATGGCTTCATCATGAATGAGCAAATTATCTTCTCTCTGTTATTTTAAGTCCATAGCAAATTGTTCACACAGGCTTTTTCCTCTCACTAGCTTGGTGGTTTTGATATCCACATCATATTCCATTACTTTAGTGATCCATCTCGCTCTCTTTTCATTCAGATCACATTTGGTCAAGAAATCTTTGATGCTGGGATGTGGAACCATGAGGTGAATCTTGTTGTCGGACAACATATTTCTAAATTTCTTCAGGCTCTATATGACTGTAAGGACTTGCTTCTCCACATATGTATAGCTGACCTTAAAACCCTCTAAACCTTGGCTAGAAAATGCAAGCAGTTGTTCAAGGTTATCACCATTCACTTGGGTAAGTATAGCGAAGATTACCTCTTCATTTCTGAAGGTGTAGAGGTTGAAGTCTTTGGTGAAGTTAGGACTAATCAAGGTAGGAGCCTGGGTGATAACTTGCTTGATCTCTTCAAAACTATCCTTCCTTTGCACTGTCCACATGAATTTCTCATCTTTCTTCAGCATAGAGGTTAATGGCTTGACTACCTCCACAAAATTTGGAATAAATCCCCTGATGAAATTCATTTTGATGAAGAAGCTCTATACACCCTTCTTATGTTTAAGCAAGGATAGCTCTAGGATGGAGTGAACTCTTTTTGGATCAATGGTCAAGCCCTCTTTTGAGACAACATGGCCAAGGAGTTTACCCTCATGGACAGTGAACACACATTTCTTTGGGTTGAGAGAGATATCAAACTCTCTAAACCTCTCAAAGATTTATCTGAGATGTTTCATGTGTTGGCCTGCCTCCTTAGAGAATATTGTCACGTCATCAAGATACACCAACACAATGTTATTTATCAACCCTTGAAAGGCCATGTCCATGCCTCACTAAAAAGTGGCACCAACATTGGACAATCCAAATGGCATTTTTCTATAAGCAAGCGTTCGCCATTTGGTAGTGAAGGTTGTCTTGTACTGGTCACAGTCTTGCACCAAAATCTGATTGTACCCTAAATACCCATCTAGGAGGGAGAAATTCTCGTTGCCTATCACCATTTAGAGGATCTGTTCCATACTTGGGAAAGGATAATGGTCCTTCAAAGAGACTCTATTGAGGTCTCTGAAATCTACACATAACTTGATCTCCCCATTCTTTTTTTGGACAAGAACAAGATTGGCCAGCCAAGAAGAGTGTTTGATCGAAAATATGATTCTAGACTCAATGAGCTTGGTGGGTTCCTTATGCATGAGAGGCTCAATCTTTGGATTGATAGGCCTTTATTTCTACTTGATCAGCTTGGCACCTTCCTCCACCTTGATGGTGTGTTGGGCTAAACTTGGGTAAAAACCCTTCAAGTCGCTATACTCCCGAGCGAAGACATCAACAAACTCTTGGCACAACAAGATGAAGGCCTACCTTTCATGATTTGTACACACTTTTCCAAGTGCAAGCAGCTTATTCTTGAATATTTCAACTTTCTCATAGTTCTCCTTCTTCATTGTGATGCTTGCTTTATCATTTTTTAATTAGTCATCCTCATTGAAGATAATCTCGAGAGTGACCAAGCCTTTAGGAAGTTTATTGTTCTTTAGTTGAACAATTTGGCTGCCATATTGCTGCTATAGCTTAGCTTGGTTTCTAGCAGCAAACTCAGCTTCCTCTAGAAAGAAGAGTGCTATTTGCTGATCACTGTCAAACACTTGCCAATTGGTGATGTTTTTAGGCACGGAGGGTCTGATTACCACTTTCAAATAACGTGGAGTGTCATCACGACCTATCTCCTTGGGGATGTCAAACTGAGCACCAACTGCTACCAGTCTGTCAGCTTACTTATTCTACTCTCTAAGAATGGGAGTAATGTTAAAAGCAAGGAAACTCTCCACTAAGTCCCATACTCTATGTTTGTAGGACTTAAGCGAAGAGTTCTTTGTCAAATTTTGGCCCCTTACCTAATTTACAATCAGCTCGATGTCCCCAAAAACTTGTAGCTCCTTAATTCCTCTTTTCCTCACCCAATCCAAACCATGGATGAGGGATTCATACATTGCAACGTTGCATGCGCAAGAAAATTGAAACCTGAAGGCTGAAAAGTATCTTTCCTGAGAGGGAGAAATTAGCACCACTCCCCCACCAGCTCCCAGCTTGCTTCTTGAGCCATCAAAGAACAACTGCCATAGACCTGAGTTCTCTTGGCTTGCTTTCATCAAATTTGGTACAAAAGTACCCTCTTCATGCATGTAATAAATCCCAAGGCCTGCATCTTTTATGAATTTTTAAGGATCATGCTCAAAGTTGTCACTTCCCCATTCATCTAAGAGTAAGTCAACAACTCTTTCAAGGGTAGAGGGTGGAGATTGATCCACTTGGAATTCTTCTTGATCAATAATGGCATAGTTGACATTTGCTACTTTGAGTGCGTATGGTTCCAAATGATCCCTATGGATTGGCTCTAACTGAATTTTAACCTTGGTCCCATATTTGGTTCTAAAAACTAGGTAGGACCAATTTGTTGTTAGGTAGTCGCCTATTTTAGATGTGAAATCCCTGGATAAGCAAATGGCAAAGTAAGGAGGAACATCCACCACCACCACCACGTCATGAGGGACTGAGAAAGTTGGATAGGCATGGAGCATCAAGTTCAAGCCTCTCACCACTCCTACCATTTATTTTGGTGTTCCATCCAGCTGCAGGACTCCCTTAGTCATCTCTTCATATTTGAGCCCCAATTTATCCGCTATGCATTTAGGCATTACCGAGGTGCTTGCTCTATTGTCAATTATACAATTGTGCACCAAGAAGTCTCCTATGACCAAGGACAAATAAAAAGGGGGGACCTTTATTCTTTCTTTACTTGGCCTGATTTGGAAGGTTGCCCATTTGTGATCAAAACATTATTAGCTTTTGCTGGGATAGCTGGTTCATTAAACCCATGCAATTCATTTTATAGCATGTCCCTTTGTCCCAATATTGATAATGAATCCCACAAGGAAATATTCATGTGCAGCTTCTTCATCTGGTCTACCACATTGATATGAGGGTTGTTCCCTTTTAAATTTTCTTTGGGATCACTTGCATCCTTTTGAGGCACAGGCTTAAGAGCTGAGGGTACAAATGGCAACCTAAAATTTGGAAATTTCTAGTTCACCTGTGGTGAAGAAGATGGTGCGAATGCTTGAGCAGCTACTTGAGCTTCTCCATATCTCTCCTCTTGGACCTTGTGTTAGCTGTGACATAATCATCTTGATTATATGTATTTCCCACATAATTGACTATATAAAAGTCACCTTCTAGGTGATTCATGAGAGTTGAATCAGGTTGAGCCAGCCTACTATCCATACCATGTTGTAATGACACCTCAAAGTTGGGGAATTGGGTGGCTACCTGATTGTCCTATGCATTCATGTACTAACTTAGCATTTCATTTATGTAGACAACCTGATCTTGACTGTATCCCATGGGTGAGCAATTTGGCTTCTCATGTACCAAATTATTTTGAATGGGCACCATGGCCTTGGATGATGAAGGGGCGCCTGGATTATAGCTTTGAAAAGGTCTGGTTTGTGCCAACTGACCTTGTCTTTGATCGTAATTTTGGAAAGGGGGTCTATTTACTTGCCCATAGTACTGATATCCTTGATTTGGCTGATTGCTCTGAGCTTGATGCCTTTTGAGAGCCACTAGTTCATTTGTTACGCTTTGCAACAAGATTTTTACTCCATGGAGGTCATTAGATGGAGTAGCAGCCGACTTTCCATACTTGGCAGAAGAGCTAAGGTAGGTGCATTAGTCTAGACTAGAGGCAAAAATTTAGGAAAGAGTGGCATATGAGGTCTAAGGGCTATCTTTCCTGCTTGCACCAGGCAATTTGTCAGGGGATCTGTAGCTCTACCAATTAGAGCACAATTGATTACTATCTTATATGCAATTAAACACAAAATTATACTAGAATGATAAAGTAGCTAGAAACTTGAGACAGCAAAGAATTTGAGAGACAATACACACTCTTGTATTAAATACTACCAGAAGAAAATACAATAAGGAAGATGCCACTTCTTCCTCCACCTCAAAGGCTTGCCACACTTCAAGACCTTCTTCCCTCTCTCTCTTGCTCAACACAACAACTCTAAAGCCTGAGTTGCTATCCCTCCTTGAATGCTTCCACTGATCTCCTTGACCTTGCTAGCTTCAATGCCTTTACTTGCCTTAGAATTATATTTTACAATACATGCCTTATGGGTCTATAAATAAGATCCCATGCTTACAAAAATAGAAGTCTAACTACTAAAATTAGACACACAGCTCGCGACTTAAATTAGCCCTTTAGCATGCAAACACTCGGTTCAACTAACTGATTATTTGTCAACAACAGTTCCAAAAATACACAGGTGACCGACGCCGATCCCTGCTGGTCTGGTGCTGCCGACGTCGGCCGACTTCCTGCTATCGCCGGTCTCCTTCTCCACTACACTTGACCGACGTCAGTCATACTGCCGACGTCGGTGGCTCTGGTTCTTCAACATCCTTCCTTCTAGTGTCTGCAAACAGTTGAAGCTTTTAGCTCCACACTACAACAATCTCCCACTTGGAGATAAATAGCTGAAACTTGTACCTGTACCTGTACACCATCTATTTTATTCCTTAGGCTCTGTATCCCTCTTCAATGTCACTCTTGAAGACCAACCACCACGTAAATCTGTGATGCAATACCTGTATCTTATGCCACAAGAATTTTGCTGCTTCCAAATTCTCCATGACATACTTCTGAACCAACTCTACCCTTAGCTCAAAAAACTCCCTGTATATGAAACCTTGCAACAAGTAACACAATACAGTAACAAGATAATGTAGCTAATATTATCCAACCTGGTAAAGATAAAATACAATGGTCAAACCTCCATTGTTTTGCAGCATAATCAAGACCATATACCATAGCCTTCTGTCTCATGTATCCATCCACTCTCTTCTCTAAAACGGGAATCCATCCCTCTATCCAGTGCTTTCTTCTAGCTGACAACACTACCAACAAATACCTGTTTGGTTCTCCAAGGACTCACACTCCTCATCCATGCCAAGCTCCCACTGTTTCTGGATTCTACCTACATTGCTTCTTCCATCTTCCTAGTTCATGACTATCAGTAAGCAATATAAAGAAGGTGAACAATGAATATGAGGTTCACATACCTTTCCTAACCTCCACATGGGTGTTTGAGACTTAATAATTCACCCAACATCCGTTCCAGTGACCCATCTAGGCCATCTCCAAGTCTGCTCCTGACCGATGTCGGTTCCCTGCACTGATCCTGACTACCGACGTCGTTTCCCTGGCCGACGCCGGTGTCCCTCCTGCCGACGTCGGTCTTTGTGACCGACGTCAGACTTCTCCTGTCTGACCTACCGACCCTTCTGGTCTGCACATGACCGATGTCGGTATCTGGATGACTGAAGTCGGTGCCAAGCTACCGACATCGGTGTCTGTGTGTTCCTGTAAGTGATGAAATTTTCATCTGCGAGCTCTTCTTGGATCAAACCTCTATCCATGCTGCCCTACTCAGACTTATTCAGCCCCTGTGACTGATCTCTGTCCTTCATCTCCTCCATAAACACCAAGGCTTCTTTGTTCCTGTCAAAGGCATCAAATTTCCTCTTTTTACAATGAACTGTATCTGTGCATATACCTTTTGAATCAAAAACTTCCATTCCCTTCCTATTCTTGTGACCAAGCCTATTAGGCCACATCTTTGAATCTACACCAGAAGTGGAATCAGTAATACAAGTAGACAGATAAAGAGTATCTACTTTCTTACCTCTTGCTAGAACAAGTGCTCCCTTGGTAACCTTCCAAGAATCCGCTGTGAGGGTTATTGTGCATCCCTCATCTCCCAACCTTCCTATAGAAATCAGACTCTACTTCAGAATCAGAACATGCATGACCTCTTTCAACACCCACGTGTTGTCAATCTACAATCTCAACTGCACTTTCCCTTTGCCAACTATCTGACAAGGCGTACCATCCCCTAAATAAAGAACTCCAAAGTCTCCTTGTTCATACTCGTAGAACAAATCTCTGTTTGGGGATGCATGAAAAGATGAACCAAAATCTAAAATCCATGATCCTACCTGACTATCTGAAGAAAGTATGAGAGCATCCTGCATCACAATATTTGCATCCTTTGCTTCTCCCATACCTGCATGTTGATTCTCTTTATCTCTCAACCAACACTCCTTTGTATGTCCTTTCTTTCCACAAAACTAGCAGGTAATACCTTTGGACTCGGATCTCCTTCTTGACCTTGATTTCCCTTGCTCAACCTTCTCCCTTTGCCTTTCCTTGCTTTCTGCACTTAGAGCATTCCCTGATGATTCACCTGTGCTTCTCCTGCGTATATTCTCATTCAAGATCACACTCACAACATCATCAACTTTTAACATTTTAGAAGCAGATGCAGAATTACTTACTGCCATAACCATACCATCCCAACTTTCAGGGAAAGAACATAAAATCAAGAGAGCCTTTACCTCATCATCAAAAACAATATTGACTGAAGCTAGTTGGTTTACCAAACCATGGAAATCACTGAGATGAGTATGTACCGATCCACCTTCCTGCATTTGCAAAGTAAATAGTTGCTTCATAAGATATACCTTATTAGACGCCGAGGGCTTTTCGTATAGATTCGCCAAGGACTTTATCAACTCTTCCGTTGTCTTACACTATGAGAAGCTGGAAATCATAGATGATGCAAGGCTCAACCTTATGGAACCGAGAGCCTTCCGATCAAGAATGTTCCATTCTTCATCCTTCATAGCTGTGGGCTTGCATGTAACCCCACCCAACGGTAAGTACAAATCCTTTTGATACAGATAGTCCTTAATCTGCATCCTCCAGTGTTGATAATTCTTGCCATTAAACTTCTCCATTTGTATCTTACTTTCTCTTGCCATTGCTGAACTCCCACTCAATCAAAAAACCCTGTGAATGACCTGTAATAAAAAACAATACCCTGCTTCCTGCAAACCGTAGCTCTGATACCACTTGTCAAGGGATCTGTAGCTCTACCAATTAGAGCACAATTGATTACTATCTTATATGTAATTAAACATGGAATTATACCAGAATGATAAGGTAGCTAGAAACTTGAGACAACAAAGAATTTGAGAGACAATACACACTCTTGTATTAAATACTACCAGAAGAAAATACAATAAGGAAGATGCCACTTCTTCCTCTACCTCAAAGGCTTGCCACACCTCAAGACCTTCTTCCCTCTCTCTCTTGCTCAACACAATAACTCTAAAGCCTGAGTTGCTATCCCTCCTTGAATGCTTCCGCTGATCTCCTTGACCTTACACCTGTAGATCTCCTTGACCTTGCTAGCTTCAATGCCTTTATTTGCCTTAGAATTATATTTTACAATACATGCCTTATGGGTCTATAAATAAGATCCCATGCTTACAAAAATAGAAGTCTAACTACTAAAATTAGACACAGCTCGCGACTTAAATTAGCCCCTTAGCATGCAAACACTCGGTTTAACTAACTGACTGTTTGTCAACAGCAGTTTCGAAAATACACAGGTGACCGACGCCGGTCCCTGCTGGTCTGGTGCTGCCGACATCGGCCAACTTCCTGCCGTCGCCGGTCTCCTTCTCCACTGCACTTGACCGACGTCAGTCATACTGTCGACGCCGGTGGCTCTGGTTCTTCAGCATCCTTCTTTCTAGTGTCTGCAAACAGTTGAAGCTTTTAGCTCCACACCACAACACAATTCTCAGCTGCTATGGCTATGTCATAGGCAGCAAGCAACACATGTCCTTCCATGGACTGTATCATGATATCAATGTCACTATTCAATGCTTTTAAATAATAGAGAAAAGCATAGCTTGGGGTTGGCCTTACCAAAATGGGGATTCTATCCCATGTCTTCTAAAAATGAGTATTGAAATCTTGCATGAATTCGTGTGAATCTCTCTTCATGGTGGTCAATTTCTTGGCAAGTGAGAGGTGGTCGCTCTTTTCCCCAAATCTATTTATTAAGAGGGTGACCAATTCATTCCATGAGTCGACTGAATTCATGGGCAAAGTCCCATACCAGTCCAGGACCTTGCCCTTGAAAGACAATGCCAACAATATGATAGTAATGTTTTCATCAGTGACATTTGAATATTGCAGAGGTTAGCAATATTTTTGTTGTGTTCAATGGTAGTAATGGGCCCTTCTCCATTAAAGGGAGGTACAGTTTTAAGGACTGCCCTTAAGATTGGGTCATAATATAGGAGATTCAAAGGACTCTGACCATGAGAAGCCATAAAAGGTAAAGCCATAGCTATGACATGATTCAATCGAGGCCTTCTTGTGTAGGTGTATCTTATAGCAGGTCTAAGAAAACAATTTGCTGAATAAGGATGAGTTCTTGCAAACCTTAGTCATCTTATTGAGTTTAAAGGTAGTTCAATGAATTCAAAAGGGACACCCTTAGCAGTAGATCATGTGGTGACCTTAGGCATAGGATGTCAGACTAACCTATGATCAGATACTGATGTTCTTAATAGTGGATTCACTAGATGTTGGAAAATGGTTGATTTTACTTTAATAGGACCAACATCAATCTTAGAACTTTGTTGAGTGTTAAAAATGGTCCCACTGAGTGTCCCAAAAACTATTGACACTATGGATTGCACCCTTGAGGGAAGGCTAGGCTTCTCTCTTCCACGCGACACAATGGAAACTCCTCTCTTGCCTATGGGTTTGGCAAAACTGAGGGGAGAATCTCTAGATAAAGGATAGCTCCCTTTGATGCATCTCTGAGTTATTCTAGTACTATGGCTAATATATATATATATATATATATATATATATAATGTGGGGGTTGAAAAGAGAGAAAGATTACTGAAGCAGAACCTAAGCTAAGATGGTGATACACCAAAAAAGTTTGATCTACTCATTTGCTCACACTTCAAACCATAAGAGCACATACATACACTTTATCTGATAAAATGACCAGACTGTAGAGAACTTAATAGAAAGGCTTAATGAAGACACATATAAGATGAACTTACCATAGGTGCTATAGGAAGACACACTGTCTAATAACCCTCTCCTATCTCTGCACTCCAAATACAACTATTTTTTCTACCTGCAAGAATGGCACTTTGTCTATACCAAGTGTGTTGGTATTAAGCCTGTGAAAGCATTAGACACAAGGTTAATACTTAGGCACACTCAGAGATATATCCAACTAGATAGAGGTAAAACACTTTTTATTGATTTAAGGTGAAATTTAGCAGGGCTGCACCATACAAAAAATGAGAGATCCTTTCTCAAATGAGAAGTTACAAATCTATAACTTTTGGAAAAGACTTTGGTACTTTTTAGAAAAAATAAATGACCCATGCTGCATTGAAAGCATTAGGAAGTGGAAGCCACTTGAAAGAGAATGCTGTGTCAGCTCTAGTTTTGACTTTAGGCATTTAAAATATATTAAACATCATGTGTGAAAACATGGGCCATGCCGTTTGTCTGCAAACAAGACCCCTTCTTCAAGGCATTCACATGGTTGTCTGACCATTAATGCAAAATGAGGAAAAATAGGTCACGTTGTTCACTATTTATTCTCCTTAATGACCACTTGGTAGACTGTTTCAACCACTGGAATAACTCTTTATGCTGGCACCTTCCTTTGCCACTTGGACTGTTTTGTCTATTTCTATGCTTGGCTCTTTGGGCTGCATTCTTGCTGGGTCACTGAGTTCATTTTTGATTCTTGTCCTTTTCCTGCTTTGTCTTTTCTTGGTTTTGTCTTTTGTCATCTCTTGGCTCTTTTGGGCTTTCTGAGCCCCCTAAGGCTATCTTCTATCAATCATTGGCTGGTTCCTTAGGCTCTTTTCTCAGCGGGCTCTTCCTTTTGGCCCTAAGGCCCTTTTAATTCCTTTGGGTTTGCACTCAAGCATTTAAAAATCAATAGCTATTTCATTGCCATAAAGTTGACATTCACATGCCCGTCACCATTTGAAAGCCAACGACTATTCCCTTGTCCTGAATTTGACATCTGCGGGGATGTCACTAGATGTTTGAACCTGAACGACTAGTTCACTATGCTAGATTTTGACATCTTCGGGCCCATCACCCCTTGGTTAATTCCTTTAGCTTTCCTTCCTTCAGCCTTTCTTTCTCTACCCAGGCTTTTGTCTTTTAACCTTCTCAAAGGGAAGGTGTCCCTTCAGCTTTGAGAAAGGTCCCTTTCACGTTCACCAAGAGTCCCCCACAAGGGCACCTACCCTTCAGGGTCCTTCGGGTGGCCTTTGCATACCAATTCCTTTAGGAAAAATGTCTGAAGGAATTCCTTCAGACATTTTGTTCGAAGGAAATGTTTAGTTGAATGCTCGACCCTTTCTTTTGGGCGAATTCCTTTGGGCAAAAGTCTGAAGGAATTCCTTCAGACTTTTATCCGAAGGATTTGCCTTGTCTTTTGCTATGGGATTTTCTTCTGAAAATGATTTCTTCAAACAAAATGTCTAAAGGAATTCCTTCAGATATTTTGTCCAAAGAAATTTAGCCTTTGCTTTTCCCTTTATCTTTGCCTTGTGAAAATTTCCTTTAAATAGAAAGTCTGAAAGAATTCTTTGCCTTGGTCTTTCCTCTCTTTAAGTGCTTTCCTACCTTTCGAAAGGGTACCTTTGGGTCTAGAATTACCCTCTACAGCTTGCTGGAATGGTCCATTTTGTGCCTGACTGCCCTCCATAAGGGATATCTAACCTTCAAGCTTTGTAAGAGCCTTGTATTTGTCTAAGGCATTTGTTCAAAGTGAAAATCTCCATACTGAACCAAAGCCTACAGGTACTTAGATATTTTAATGTTCTATAAAATTAGGGCTTATTGCAAAGAAAAGGGGATTTTGCAGAAGGTGGGTACATGACTAGATTGAGGGTCCAGAGTGGTAGGGAAGGAAGGACACTGATTTTGGCCTGCGAGGCCAAAATGGTCAACAATAAGGAGATGAATAATAGGAATATTCACTGTAGCCATTCATGTTAGCCTCATAAGTCAAGTAAGAGCTAATTAAAACTTTAAAGAGACAAACCTGGTCTGCTCATAACTAGGAGCTTTGATTTGGAGTTACCAATGGTGCTAATACTTGCTTTCAAAAGCAAATAATGATGATCAGGCACTTGGGTTGCTTAAACTAGTTGATAAATGCTCATAGTCACCATTGATTGTTTTTGAATGCCTCCAAAGTCTGATATGTAAAAGAACAACACCAAAAATTCTTTCATCGCTTTGGACCGTGGTCCCACCGGGCATGCCAGAACTATTATAGCTTGGAATTGCACCCTTGTGAGAGAGTTATTCAGGCTCTCTCACTTCCAACTACAAGCATGGGGACAACCTCAAGATGTGGGTATCTTATGGTGAGGTTGAACCTTTAGGCTTTTTAATGAGGCTAGTTCCTCAAGTGTTTCACTTTAGCTCTTGATTCCCAAAATAAAATCTATTATGGCTAAGGAAAAGGGATAGGAGGATAACTTGGAAATAAATATAAGCTAAGGGAGGTGATGCACCAAAGAGAATGATCCACTAAATATGGAAAAGAGTCAACTACTAATGAAACCAAATAAGACACATGTTATTTTGGTTCTATCTCAAGGCCATAGGCATAGAGCTTTTACGTAGAGTTCAAAGGAGAGCTTTGTGTTTTGAAGGATAATAAGAATAGGTCTATGGGAGACACTATAAGCTGGTAACACTTCAAAAGGAGCTCAACACAATGACACTTCAAGCAATCCTACACAAAACTGAAAGGATAAAAACAAGGTGCTTGGAAAAATTGTAGGTGATGAACAACGATCATACATTCTGCAAGCCAAACTAAATGTGCACATTTATATTTAACTAGAAATAGAAAAGTTTTCCTTGTATTGCTTCAAAAGAGTCTTTTAGAAAGTGATTTATACAAAGTAATTCTATCACCAATTTGACGATCACTTCTTGGCTCCAAAGCCTCTTATTTATATCAAAAAAGGGGGGAGAGATAAAGGGAAGAAAGAAGAAGTCACTGATGGCTGAGACTCTGATGTCATTCTCCTTTGTGCTACTAAAAGCACCATTCAGGATCACCATAGATCTTCTCAAGCCCTTATCATGCATTCAAACCTCTCTTTGGTAAATTTCAAGAGCCATGTTATGAGTAGTTAGAATGTCATTTCCTTTTTGATTGAAAATAATTTTGCATTTAAAACAACGTGGTCACTTTTATTTTCATGTGTCCTACAAGAGAAAATGAGGCCTCCATGTGTTTTAATCTACTCGAGCCATACTGTATTTAAACCAAATAGCTATTTATCGAAGGTCACATTAAAGGATGGAAAACTTTAATAAAAATCCATCTACTAGCCACTTGTACTCTCCCACCCTTATTGGTCACCTTTGTGCCACCTATCTTGTGCTGATTGGCTCTTTCTTATTCAGCTTACACCATGCGGTAGCTTGTCATTCATTACTTTCATGTATCTCATGCCGCTGGACCAAGATTAAGTCAAGCACTTGAAGAATCTTGATTTACTCTAAGTGGAGTAATTTGGGTTTTATGATCTCTCCTACTTTAGACTTTGTTTTATACTTTACTCATGAAGTTTTCCTAAGTAGGACACTTGGAGAAACCTAATTTAATCTAAGTGGAGCAACTCAGGTTTCTCAATCCTACTTACTATTGGCTTTCTCATGCCTAAGTCTTTAGACTTTTGTCATGTCTAAGTCTTAGACTTTGGCTACTGTAAGTCTTCGGTCTTTTCCTCTCCCAATCCTTTGGACTCCTCCTTGTTGAAGTCTTTAGAATTTTCTTTGATAAAGTCTAGCTTTTGACAACATTGATTTTCCCTTTGTGAGGACCAAGTCTCCATGTTTATAACATCATGATTAACCTATTCTTGGATAGTTGTCTGTATGATTTTAGTTCTCCTTTAATGGTTGAGTGTGATGACCATGATGTTCTGAGTAGAATTAAATGTCTTCAGCTACTATGTACAACTACCAATCTACCACCTCAAGACTCTTGGTCTACTTGAACTGCCAATGAAGATCAAATTTTGGATCCTAGAATGATAACCATGTCATGCCTATTCTTTGATGTACCTACTTGATTTGAGTGAATCCATATCACTGCATTAATTTATCATCTACCCATGGAGACCAAAATTGATTATTGAGGAAAACTAATCCAAGAAATTAGTTTTCCTATAGTCGACATATAGAATATATAGCCTCCCTTTGGAAAACCACCTTTGCCTTCTTCGACACGTCTATGCCATTCATATACTTTGTAGCTTTCCACTTGTCCCTGATTGATTTTTCCTAACCTATTGACTATTTTTGATTGATTTCCTTTCAAAACTTTCAACATTACCATTTTGGGTTCACCTTTTCCTTTTCTTGGGTTTATGTATTCCTTTAGGGATTGTCTCTTGCATTATCCAATGGACAAAATTCTTGAAGGAATTCCTTTAGGCAATTTTTCCATGGAATTTTTTTGGTGGTCCCTTCTCCTTGTCTTTACTTTTGTGTGTCTTTGAAAATTATCTCAGGTAATTATTTCGGCAATTTTGCTAAAGGAATTCATTTGGTAATTTTTTTGACAACTCCCTTGGGTGAACTTTCTAAAAGGCAAGTTCCCTTTGGGAATTTTGGAGCGTACCTTTACCAATTTCACCAAAGGGGAAGTGCCCCTCAATAATTTTGTAAACAACCCTTCCAAATGGCATTTTCCCTTTGGAAGTCTTTTTGAAGACTATTTTTGAAGGGTAACTATCCTTCAAGAATTTTTGCTTTGAACCCTCCCGAAGGGTAGTTGCCCTTCAAAAAATTTACAATGATCCTTTCGAGGGAAAATGCCCTTCAAAACTTTTGAAATGGCCCTTTAAAACTGGATGTGCCCTCTAAAACTTGAAGAAATACCCTTCTAGAAAAATGCAGTTGCCCTTCGAGGAAGTTGAAATGGTCCATCAAATTTGAAAAGTCCCTACTCAAAGCTTGAAGTTCCCTTTGGCCTGAGAACAAACCTCTCAAGAAGATTGTCTCAAAAAAATTATTTGAGACAATTTCTAAAGATTTAGCCAAAACCTTCAAAAAAACATGTGCACGAGGAAGCTTTCAGGAAAAAATTGGATGAACTGCTTGCTTGATTAGTATTTTCAGAGCTCACAACTTACTTTCTCATTACTTTTAGATTCTACTTGCTTACTACTTATGAATTCATGAGTAGTGTTGCTTATAAAACCCAAAACACTATGCTCAAGACTGAGTCAGGTTCCCTAAGTCTCATTACTTTGGGTTCTCATTTTCCTATAACTTATAAAATAAATAAGTTGTGGTCCCCTAAAAACTTGATATACACTACTGGAAAACCTGAAGTCTTCTCAAAGACTGGCCATTCTCTCGCTTGAAAGTCCATCTTCCCATGCTTAGGCAAAATTTGATATGGGGGCCAAAAAAATGGCCAACAACTACTTTGTAAAACTTTTCTTATAGTAACATCTCCATCAAAGTGACCTCTAGTGATGAATTGATTTGATTCTTCAAGTACTTGAGGTCATTCATGTTTGAGTGTTACTCTACACAATACTTCATCCTTACCAAGTTAGTATAGGAATCCTTTGATGATACTAAACAGAAGGGTCTTAGTAGTCAAATGCTTCTTTTATCACTTTGCATAGTGTTATGGAAATGTCCCCTATTCCTAAAACTTTGTGCTCTCTTCTAACTATTTAGGAATCATGGACACCCAAAATAAATGTGCATCAGGTGATTTATCAAGAATTTCCTCTCGCTCTTTTCCATTTTAGAGCTAACTCAAATGGTTTGATCCAACATTCTTTCAACCAGGTTTGACTTAATGTGAAACTAAAACTTCTAAAAAAGCATTAAATATCAAGATATATAACCTTCTAGTAAAGGTTTATTTACTAGGTAATGTAAGGCTTGATGATCGATGAATAACTCAAATGGTGTAGTTAATAAGTAATGGTGAAATTTTTATAGTGTGAATACTATCACAAGGGCTTCATGCCGAGTGGTAGTGTAATTCTTTTCAACCATATATCGCTTCTAATTGGCAAAATGAATGGGGAAATCCAAACCACCTTCTCCTAGCTATGCCAACATAGTGCTAACTGTGATCCCTAATGCATCCACATGTATGTGGAAGGACTTACTCCAATCCAAAAAAATGAAAATTGATGTAGTTACCAATCTCTGCTTTAAATCGATGAATGTTGCCTGGCATTCATCTATCTAGATAAGCCATGTATCCTTCTTTAATAAATTATCTAAAGGGAAATATATTGCAACATACCTCTTAATCAACCTTTTGTAGTAGCATGTATGTCCAAGGAAGGATCACACCTTTGTTGCACTTGTGGGTGGTGGCATTCCCATAATGGTTGTGATATTGACTGATCTACCAAGATACCTTTGTTGCAAATTATGTGACCTAACAAAACCCTAAAGGGTGTAATTTTTTTAAAAAAAAGTTGAGTGCTATTTGTAGTGCTCTACATCTTTCTAATATCAATCTTAGTTTGGATAAATTATTTTGAAATAATGAAAAGAATGCCCAATCATCTAAATAAACATCTAAGAAATCATGGATGAAATACTTCAATGTAGCTACAACAGCCCTTGAGAAAACCATAGGTGCATTTTTTAGTCCAAACAACATTACCTTATATGCAAAAAAACCTCATTCTATTCTAAAGGTCATCTTGGCTCTATCTTCTTCTGTGATTAGAATCTGATGGTACCTGTTGAAACTATTAGTAAAGGAATACACCTCATGGCCTGTGATAGCTTCCAAAACTTCATCCATAAATCAGATAGGGAAATGGTCAATAACACAAGCCTCATTTAAAATATAATAGTCATCATAAACTCTTATCTCATTGGTCTTCTTTGGTTGAACCACCATAGGACTCACCCAATTGCATTTCTCCATAGGAAAAATAATTCTGGCCTCCTGCATGTGGTCTAATTTAGCTTTGACCTTTAGCTTCCTATTTGGGTTCAAATGATATGGTCTTTTCTTAATCATTCATGTGCACTCCTTTAGTTCAATGTGCATCTCCCCTAGAGATTGGTCCACACCCTTGATTTCAATGAACTTGGTTGGGAAAACATCCTGATAATCCTACAAAAGCTTTAATACTTTATATGTGTCTTCTTTTGACCAATGATACCAATATATGCCAATTTTTGAAGGTCATTGATTCTAATTTTCTTAATGTGCTCCTTCAAGGGTTCATGGTAAATATTTCATTCTTCTTCAGGAATAAAATCATGCAGTAACCATTCAACTTTCCCTTATATAATATTGAGATGTCGTAACCTTTCTTCTTCAAATGATTCTATGATTGGACCTAGAAGTGTCTCAACATCTTGTTCTAGTTTGAATAATTATATGAGAGATATATCATCTTCATCATCTTAATCTATTATCCACTCATATTCATCTTGTATTATATGACATGGTTGAACATAGACCTTTGCCTTATCCTTCTCTAATTTATATGCCTATAGATTTTTATTCAAATCAGAGGCTACATCACAAGATGATGATGAATTAGTTAGTCCATCTAAGTCTTAAATATTCCCATGGCATATAATTTTTTTTAGATTCTATAATGCCTTGTGTGTTGGAGGATTATCATCTTCAAAAATAAAGTTATAAATGAAATTGTCTTGAATTTGTGCCCAATGTCTTTTCTCCCTTTTGCACTCCTATTGTATGTACCAAGCATTATGAAGGGTACCCAAAGTGTAATGAAATATATGTACCTAATACTTTTGGGTGACAACCTCCATAGTCCAGACCTCAACACACCAATAAAAATGTAGATTAGGGAAATATACTTCATGAAATATTGGTTAGTCCTTCCTTACCCATTCTAGTAACTATAACTGAGCTAGAAGGATTTCATAGGCTTCATCCCATTGCATATATGCCTCCTTATGTACAGACCAATAGTTCAAAACAATCCCTTCAATGCATGTGCAAGATCACTAACTCTCTAATCAATGTCAAGCACATATTTTTGGAATTACAAAATAAATTGACCAACATCCTCAGTTGTAAATTAGTATGGTAGTTGGCATTCCATTAAAAAAACCATGCACAGAGATCGTACCTCATGGTCACCCTTCATCCAATAAATAATGTGCATTTCAAAATATCCACTTATCAAAGAATCCCTATCCTAAGGTAGAATGCCTTCTCTCATTAGTTCTATGTAATCTTGATCTATTTGACCAACTTGATATGAAAACTCTATGTTTGACTAAGTTGATGACCTTATGGACATGGAACGTACATCATCTACTAATAATGGTGGAATCTCCACATGTGGTAACATAAACTTGAGAGGTAACTCCTCTAACCACAATGGTACCTTTAGTAGGCTTGTGCAATTATAGAGGAAGTCACATTTAGTGGCTCACAAGGCTTGTCATCTGTCTTCAACATTCACCTCATTGAACTATTCTCATCATAGACATAATGAGAGTCTGGATCTCTATAATTACAATATGTTTTTTGTCCATCCTTATTTAAAGGAATCACTATAATATTGTCTCCTTGGTAAGCTTCCAACTAATTGCTTACTGTATTGATGGTCATCTCACTATTATAGGCCAATTTTTTTCCCAATGAGTGTAGGAAAGTATGTCTCATCCATATTCATATTTATAACTTTAAAGTCACCATGTAAGCTCTGTTATATGACTTTGGTCTCCACATCCTCCAATCAACCAATTGGTTCAACACTCCTATAGTCTACAAGTCTCAATGTAACTAGGCTATAACTTAGTGTAGGTCAGCCAATAACAACCTACATTGATCGAGGGATCATATTAATAGTGCTACCAAAATAGAACAATTCATTGGGTACCTCATACCCTATTATTTCAATGTCCATTCTTGAATCAACATCCCATGATTTTTTATCTTTTACATACCATATCATTTGATTCACTCATTGTTGGCCCTTTTGTGCATACTCTAGCAGATTATGAAGCAAATTGGTATTGTTCTATGATATGTCCTCATTCTGTAGTATACTAAGGAGCTTCATCAAGTTTGTTAAGGTGGTGAAAACACTATATTATTGAATGATGTACACTATCTACCCATATATTTGCACATTTATGGTTGTAACATCATCTTCAGTGGTCTCTTGTTGTTAAATCATTTTTATAATCTACATTACTTTGTATATTAACCCTTTCTCCATGATGGGTTCCAAATACTTGTCTACTTATGTTTTCTTGATCCCTTAGTCCAATGGAAATTCCAAAGGGGTAATCCTTGATCTCTGTGTTATCGATGAGTGATGACTTGTAATAAAACATCCTCTTGGGGTTATGTGGTTACCATATTTACATTTCTTAGAACTTCATCCACATGTTACTTTGCCAACATCATATAGTCTCTATATCATGTTATTTATAAACCATATAATAGGTGAGTAGGATTGATGTTGCAAATTCATAGGGAAATTCCTTTGTACATGCTTGAATTCACTACATAGATAACATTGAATTGGGGGTTAAGGTCCTGTTGACCATTTTTGGCCCAACAGGCCAAAAATTGGTCCCCTTCTTTTTCCCCTACTATTCTAAGCCAATACATTTTTGGTTTTGCACAAGTCTTGGAAGTTTCTACAGACTCCACAGGCATTTCTACGAACTCTGCAGGTCCATTTCTATGGACTCTGTAGATCTAGTTTCTACGAACTCTGCAGGAGAATTTTCTACGGACTCTGTAGGTCCATTTCTACAGACTCTATAGGAGAATTTTCTATAGACTCAGAAGTAGAAATGAGTTCCTAACACTTAAGTGCAAAATGGATCATTCCAAGTGCCCTTGTGGAGGGCAATTTAGGATTCAAAAGCCCTTACGGAGGGCAGGGAACACTTTGAAAAGAGGCCATAGAGAAAAAGCCGCAAAGGTATGTTTCCTTCAAAAATTTGTTTAAGGCAAAGAAAGTACCCTTCGGAAGGGGTCATTTCTAATTTTTCCAAAGGGCACTTTTCAAAGGCAGTTTGAAGAGGCAAAAGAAGAAATCCTTTGGACCTTTTGTCTAAAGGAATTCCTTCAGACAAAAAGTTTGAAGGAATTTGGAAGGGCCACAAACAAGAATCCCACAAGAAAAGACTAAGGCAAGAAATGAATTCTTTCAGACTTTTTGTCTGAAGGAATTCCTTCAGACAAAAAGTCCAAATAAATTCAGGGAACTTGCAAGAGAAAAGCCTGAAAGAAATTCTGAAGGCCAAAGACAAAGCAGCTGAAACAATTCTCGTGGACTTTTTGTTCGTGAGAAAATGTCTGCTGAAAAAGTCCGTGAGAAAAGGTTCTGAAGAGAAAAAGGCCACCGAAGGACCCCAAAGGGCAGACGCCCTTGCGGGGGACTCTCAACTACCAAATGAAGGACACTTCTCCAAAAGTCGAAGGGGCACCTTCCCTTCGAGAAGGTTTAAAACAAGAAGTCTAAAGGAAAGGGAGTGACAAATAAGGCTGAAGCAACAAGAGGCTGAATAAAGTCCAAGGGGTGATGGGCTTGAGGATGTCAAAGTCAAGCATGGTGAACTAGCCATTGGAAGTTCAAACGTAGTGACAGGTGCACAGATGTCAAGTTTAAGGTGGTGAAATAGCCATTTGATTTTTAAATGCTTAAGCACCAACTAGAAAAGAGCCCAAGGAGCCAGTGACCTGCCAAGAAGATAGCTCTGAGGGCCAAGGAACCAGGAAGAGACAAGGCAAGGAAAAGACAAATAAGTCCAAGTGGCGAGGGGAGGCGAGTTATTGCCAGGTCGTCGTCAAATGGTGCAAACAGTAAACGGCGTGGCCTATCTTCTCTATTTTGCATTTATAAGGGGACAAACAGTGTGAATATCTAAAAAGAGCAGTTTGTTTGTAGAAAAGTGGCATGACTCGTGCTTTCACATTAATGTTGAATGCCAAAGTCAAGATTGATGATTACACAGCATGGTTTTAGTAGGCCTTTTCTAGAAGAATGACATCATCAACAGTGACTTCCTCTTCTTGATGCTCTCAGCACACATGTACCAACTTGTCAAAGAGTGCCAAAGTCTTTTCAAAAGTAGCATCAAGTTCTCTTCTCCTTTTTTTATATATTGTAAAACTTCTCATTTGAGAAAGATCCATTCTCTTAACCCGTAAGGCAAAGCTCTACCCAAAAATCTCTCGGGCTTGTAATGCAGAACTCTGCCAATTTTTTACCTTGAATCAAGACTTGGCATTTTTACCTCCATTTGGACTTGCACTCAAGCATATGTCTATGTTTTATTTTTGTGTTGAGTCATTTTCTTTTATGCTTCTCACAGATCGATTCCAACATGTCTAGCGCATTGTGAAGTTTCTTTTATGTAGGTTTGCCAAAAGCGTCTACAACAAGAATATAGGCGCATGTGAATAGGCTACCAAAGTGTGTCTTAGAACATCTTTGATAGTTCTTCCTCCATATATATCTACATAACCTTGACTCACTGATACAAAAGAGTTTCCCACATCAGATGAAGTGTATGGGCGCTTCTTCTTGGTGAAAAGTGTATGTTCGGGCTGACTGGGTCATCATTTTTGGTGTATCACCTTTTTAAGTTTAGGTTTAGGTTCTGCTTCAACATATTTCTCCCTTTTCACCCCCCCCCCCCCCCTTTTTCATTTTTTTGTTAGTAGTAGGAAGTCCAGGACCTAAAAGATACATCAGAGGGAGCTAGCCCTATCTAGAGACTCTCCCCTCCAGTTTCGCCAGTCCCATAGGAGAGAGGGGAGTTTCCATTTTGACGTGTGGAAGGTAGGAGCTCAACCTCCTATCAGGGTGCAATCCACTGTGTCAATAGTTTTTGGCACGCCTAGTGGGAATAACTAGGACAAGTTATGTCCAAAGTGTTTAAGAATTTTTGGTGTGTTCTTCAACCAACTAGCCTTTGGAGGCTTTTTCACCAACACCAATGGCGACTCTGAGTTGAATCAGCTGGTTAAGTAGTCCTGGTGCCATCAAGAAATCTCATTTTTTATATGTATAATCCCTTTGCCCAGCATCATGGGCCTTGTGTTCCTTCATATTACCATGATCAAACTCAAGTTTTTTATGCAATCCCCTCAAGTAGCTTTCCTAGTCTTCCTCAACTCCCTCAGGTCACTGATCCTAATGGCACGCTCCTGAATTGGAGGAAAATAGTGGAATCATGGGGTAGGAAAGAGGAGGAAAAGGTTTTTCTCAAAACCTCAAAGAAGATGAGGCTACTCATGCTCTTGATGATGATTGTGACCTCCAAGAAAGGCTCTTTCAAGAAGATATAGCCAAGAGAATTGCAATGTTGGAGTCCAGAGCGAGATTCCTCAGCCAATGTGTGATGGACGGTTTAGACCAAGCAACAGATTTCATGTCTAAACACACCCCAGCTACACACCCCTAAGAGAGCTATCAGCCCACACCTAATATTGATGAAGTTATAGCCAGATGGAAGGAGGAGAATCATTCAATTCTAGCTCAAGGACTGCCTCCTCTTCCACATGGTTTTTTCACTTCACCCCTTCTCAAGGAGGAACCTATTTTGTAGGAGGTGAGTGAGGAGCAGAAGATCCAATTTGCAGCTCTCCAAGAGGCTATCATGAGGGACAACAAAGAATAAATCATCATCGATGCTCCTTTTGAAGACATCATCGATGATGGAGAAGACACAGGGCATGCATACATGCAGATGTTCCAACAATACGAAGAGGAACATAAGCATGGTGAGATATCTCCTCCTTTGTTTGATGAACTTCCTTGTTGCTTCAATGAGGAGGATGACTATGCCAAGGATCCTAAATTAGAGGAGGACTAGATGGATGCCTTTGAACATTTAGAAACTCTGGTCCTTGAGCATGAAAAGGAGAGGTCTGTCTACCTTGAAGAAAGCCTTGAAGAAGAAAGCTTTGAACAAAAGGGTGATGTTTTGTGGGATGAGAAAATAGTTTGTGATTCCATTTCAGACATCACAACAGTCACCCTTTTTCAAGAAGGCCAAGAGGAAGTAGAGGGTGAGTTTGATAGGGTATTCAATGAAGCAGAAGGGAACAAGTCAAACCATGATGCATCACAAGGGGACCATGCACAACAAAGGGCTTATGGTGATGAGCCAATAGCCATAGATTTCTTGGTGAAATGCACTAGCATGAAGGACCAATATTCAACAAGCTTTCAAGAACAAGCAGAGTACATATATGTTGGGAGCATGTTTGATTCTAATCCACTCAGATACAAGCCAATCAAGGTGGCAGGCAAGTGGAGCAGGTCACCAAGTCTCCATTCCTTTCAGCCACTTGTCTGTCACCATAAGTTTCCTTGGCAAGGAGGGGACTTAAGAAATTTTCCCTTTGATCTAGTAGGGAGGCAAATACACCTAGTTAGTTGTACATAGTAGTTTTCTTTCAGTTTCTTTTCCTATTTACTTAAGTACATTTTGCACAAGTAGTGTTTTTAGGCTTGTGTGTGTTTTCCCTTGTGTTTGGGGTAAAAAGGCTCATGATTGATTCTGGGATCTATCAAGGTGGTTGCTAACTCTTTCAAAGCTGAATTCTAACTCTGTGCCCAATGGACTAAAAGGCAACTGGTCTTTAAGCATAGCAGGCATGCTTCCCCTGGGAGTCACCAATTTGTTGACCATTTTTGGCCCAACAGGCCAAAAATTGGTCCCCTTCTTTTTCCCCTGCTATTTTGATCCAGTATATTTTTGGTTTTTCACAAGTCTTGGAAGTTTTTATGGACTCCACAGGCATTTTTGTGAACTCTACAGGTCCATTTCTATGGACTCTGTAGGTCTAGTTTCTACAGACTCTATAGGAGAATTTTCTACAGACTCTATAGGTCCATTTCTACAGACTCTATAGGAGAATTTTCTATGGACTCTGCAAGCATGGATTTCTATGGGCTCAGCAGTGAAGTTTTCTATGAATTCAGTAGGCAGAAATGAGTTCTCGACACTTAGGCATAAAATGGATCATTGCAAGTGCCCTTGCAGAGGGCAGTTCGGGATTCAAAAGCCCTTACAGAGGGTAGGGAACACTTTCAAAAGAGGCCACAGAGAAAAAGCCACAAAGGTAAGTTTCCTTCAGAAATTTGTTTAAGGTAAAGAAAGTACCCTTTAGAAGGGTCATTTCCAATTTTTTTGAAGGGCACTTTTCAAAGGCAATTTGAAGAGGCAAAAGAAGAAATCCTTCAGACCTTTTGGCCGAAGGAATTCCTTTGAACAAAAAGTTTGAAGGAATTCGAAAGGGCCACAAACAAAAATCCCACAAGAAAAGACTAAGGCAAGAAATGAATTCTTTTAGACTTTTTATCTGAAGGAATTCCTTCAGACAAAAAGTCTAGAGAAATTTGAGGAAGCTGTAGGAGAAAAGCTCGAAAGAAATTCTGAAGGCCAAAGACAAAGCAACCAAAACAATTCTCACAAAATTTTTGTCTACGAGAAAATGTCTACAAAAAAAGTCCTTAGGAAAAGGTTCCAAAGAGAAAAAGGCCACCGAAGGACCTCGAAGGGTAGGTGCCCTTACGGGGGACTCTCGGCTGCCAAATGAAGGACACTTCTCCAAAAGCCGAAGGGGCACCTTCCCTTTAGGAAGGTTCAAAACAAGAAGTCCAAAGGAAAGGGAGTGAAAAAAAAGGCCAAAGCAACAAGAGGCTGAAGAAAGTCCAAGGGGTGACGGGCCCGAGGATGTCAAAGTCAAGCATGGTGAACTAGCCTTTAGAAGTTCAAACGCAGTGACGGGTGCACAGACATCAAGTTTAAGGCGGTGAAATAGCTATTTGATTTTTAAATGCTTGAGCACCAACTAGAAAAGAGCCCAAGGAGCTAATGACCTGCCTAGAAGATAGCTCTAAAGGCCAAGGAACTAGGAAGAGACAAGAAAAGGAAAAGACAAAATAGTCCAAGTGGCGAGGGGAGGTGAGTTATTGCCATGTGGTCATCAAATGGCGCAAACAGTAAATGACACAACCTGTCTTCTCCATTTTGCATTTATAAGGGGAGAAACCATGTGAATATCTAGAAAGAGTAGTCTATTTACAGAAAAGAGGTGTTGCCTATGCTTTCACATTAATGTTAAATGCCAAAGTCAAGACCAACGATTACATAACATCTTCTAGCAGGCCTCTTCTAGAAAAATGACATCAACAACAGTGACTTCCTCTTCTCGATGCTCTCAGCGCACATGGGCCAACTTGTCAAAGAGTGCCAAAGTCTTTTCAAAAGTAGTGCCAAGTTCTCTTCTCCTTTTTTTATATATTGTAAAACTTCTCATTTGAGAAGGATCCATTCTCTTAGCCTGTAAGGCAAAGCTCTGCCCAAAAATATCTCAGGCTTGTAAGGCAGAACTCTGCCAGTTTTTTACCTTGAATCAAGATTTGGCATTTTTACCTCCATTTGGACTTGCACTCAAGCATATGTCTATGTTTTCTTTTTGTGTTAAGTCATTTTATTTTATGCTTCTCATAGATCGATTCCAGCATGTCTAGTGCATTGTGAAGTTTCTTTTTTGCAGGTCTACCATAAGTGTCTATAACAGGAATATAAGTGCATGTGAATAGGCTGCCAAAGTGTGTCTCAGAACATCTTTGATAGTTCTTCCTCCCTGTATCTCTACGGACCCCTGACTCACTGATACAAAAGAGTTTCCCACATTAGATGAAGTGTATGGGCACTTCTTCTTGGTGAAAAGTGTATGTTCGGGCTGAGTGGGTCATCATTTTTGGTGTATCACCTTTTTAAGTTTAGGTTTAGGTTTTGCTTCAACATCTTTCTCCCTTTTCATCCCCCCCCCCTTTTTTCATTTTTTTTTAGCAGTAGGAAGTCTAGGACCTAAAAGATACATCAAAGGGAGCTAGCCCTATCTAGAGACTCTCCCTTCTAGCTTCACTGGTCCCACAGGTGAGAGGGGAGTTTTCATTTTGACGTGTAGAAGGCAAAAGCTTAGCCTCTTATCAGGGTACAATCCACTACGTCAACAGGTCTATTTCATCTACCTCCTTGTGATCGTCATCGATAACCTCCCCTTGTTCCTTCATGATATCATCCTCTATTTGGTTGAAAACCCTAGTTACCAAACTATTGTGGTCTATAGTTAATATAATTTTGTTGAGGATTCCACCCTTGTAGTTATTGGTTTCTCCCATATCTGCCATATTAAGCATAAGTTAGTTTAGTGCCCATTTAGATTGTGTTGGCTATAGGATTTTAAAATTCCATGAATTCTAATTCTACATAGGGGCTATCCAATTTTGAATATGTGGATTTCAACTAAGTATGACTTTAAGTTGGTAAGCTAGTACCATCGATACCTAAGGTGCAATAGCTGGTTTAGTGCTAGATTTATTTGCTTGAACTATTCAACTACTACAAAGACATTTTTTGGTGAATTCTTCTCTCAGTTATTATATTGCTCAATAATTCTTCTCATCATGGTTGTGGGATTTGTAGAAGTTGTATTATAAATTCTATGGGTTCCTTACATAATATTGTAGTAAATGACATTGAGATGTTGCATGTCTTACTACATGACAAATATCATAAAACTCAATTTTTATTCCTAGGCACTCATTCCTATGGTGCCCTTCTTTACCGGACTCCATAAACCAAATATATAACCTAGGTCTCTACATTGTTTCTTGTTTTTTGCTCCAATATTTTTATGAGGAGTTGTAAATCATTCTCTATCTATGAACTAGGAGTTGAAACTCCCCCATAATCCTCAATCTACTCCACTCAAATTGTAGTTGTTTGAGCATCTACTTTATTAGTGAATTGGGTTTGCACTATAATAAACCTTATCCTTAGTCGCAATCCTTCTACGAACCAAATAGCCTTGTCCTTGTCTACCATAAAAACTTGACTTTGTTCATTATGTCTAAAAATCTATGATCATATTAAAAAATAGTCTCTTTGACTTCTTGCCAAATTTCTTTGAGATCTTATATGGTTTACTACAGTATTTATGGAATTTAAATTATGTAATAAACATTGTTTTAAATTCTTGTAATGTAGTTTGGTCAATAACTTTATGGAATATAAATTCTAATGCTCTACCAACCAACACTCTAATCAAATCATACTTCATTACCACTTCATCGATGATTCTTTTATCTTGTCATTTCATAGTGCAGGTGAGTAGGTACTATTCTAGGTTTGTAGACCCATCATAAGGATCCAAGTGGGTCAGTGCTCCTAATTGAGCTACCACAAGGGGGTTTCCTATAGGTATCACAGTTGATTTTATTACAACTGACATTAGGGATGGTTTTGGTTTTGGGGGATTTTGTGCAACCTAGGGTGCCTCCTGGTCTAGTGATGGTTATGATATCTCCTTTGTTCTGTGGATGTGGTAGTTGTAGATATATCTTCATCATCTCATTCTTCTTCTTCTAAAATTTGAAGTTATGTAATGAAATCCTTATCCTGCACAAGAATTAAAGGATCTATCTTTGTAGATATCAATGATATTATGTTATTCTTTTGTTGATATAAGAAACTCTGCACAACTTCATGATATGCAATCTTTTATACTTATAGGGTTTTTTTTGTGAACTTATTCTAGAATTGGTCCTTGCCAAGTGTCATCATTTAAATCTGTGTAGGAATTAATGTGATTTTGAGAAAAAATGGACTCAAGGGATGTGTGCTCTCTGGAGAAATGATCCTTACCTCCAAATATATATCTCTTGAAAATTGAGCCTATACTATGTATACGACTATAAGGCAAGTACCCATCTATTCTAATTCTATACTACTACCTTTTTGTTTTGTCCATGATAAATCCTCATCACTTCTTTGTGCTCTATCTTTACTTTTCTTGGGCTCTTTGCTTTGTATTTCTTCATCATGCACTCCTTGTTGTCTCCTTTCATCCAAATCATCTATACTACTACTCTTCCTTCTCTTATTTATATTTTCCTTAAATGCACTCTATTTATTCCATGTCCTCTATTGTCACAACTCCCTTTCTAAGTCTAAAGTCTTTTTCCAGTCCTTTTCCTTTAGATTCTCTATGATAGACTCGGGTTCAAGCTCTATCTTTTCATATTTTATTCATTCTCCCTTATGGTGCACAGAATGCCATGGCACCTTAAGTGACTACTCCATATGGAAAGGAATAGGTACCATTTCTTTCTCCACAACCAACATCTTAATGAGTGTAGGAAGTCACTGTAAGAATTTACCTCTTATCCCTCTCATAAACAGATCCTTTCCCACTTCAAATGTTATATAACCTTGTAATGCGAACTCTATGATATACCCATAAATAGACAAATCCAACCAATGATCTATCATATGGGTCCATCTAGTGTCTAATGACTGAATCTATTTGATCTTTTCCTTAGACAATGTAATGTCATTATTCACACAAGATCTACAAAAATGATGTTCTAGTTGAGCCAGCTAGTCAGTTATCAATCCAAGTAATTTGCACTAAAATATCTCATAAATTACACCGTAAATATGTTCCTACATAATATATTGTTTAAAACACCCTATTCCATGAGCTTATGTCTGTACAAACTCAATTATTTTATTATCTAGCTAGCATTGCATGTCTCTTTGACTAGGCAACCACCTTATCATATCCTCAAATAATGAGTTCCATGCTCACTGCACCATTATTAGCAAAGGTTCTTGGGCTCACCATAACATGATAATTATAGGGATAACTCCTATAATTTGAGGAAGATCTTTCAGGAAAGGAAATCATTAGTCAGTATTCAAATTTTATCCTAGGATTTCAAAGGTTTACATAATCTTGAGTAATCTTATGATTATCTACTTAGATAGAGATTTAATGGTAAAACTCAGGTATGATGACATAGTTATCAAAATTGCAAAGAAAATACCTTTTTTAATTCATTAACATAATAATATTTATAATAATTGGAAGTAATTTTTAGATGTCTACAAAGGAATATTATCAATTCATAGAGTTATTATGCAATATCACCTAGCTTCACAATGAGCAGATGATGTCAAATAGAAGGCAAAACCATTTTCATGAAAGATAAAATTGTAACACATATCAGTACCCAAAAGATATATCTCACATAGGAAGTGCAAAGCTATTCTATTAAATATTAATTACTAAATTTATTTATAATCTTCATATTATAATGCACTCATTTACACATTCATTCCAGATATCTTAACTTTACTCAAAAGGATCGTATATAATATTACCCAACACTATCTAACTCATTCTACTGCAATCCACATAAATATATAATCTTGAAAACTATATTGTTATAAACACAATATCTATATTGGGCATCTAAGTATGTCAAGCTATATTCTATTGCTAAATATTCCATGTACCTAATCCCAGCTAAAAGTGGACTATCTTCATAATAATATTTTAGAATAACTGCTAACCAAAAAGAAATGATGATCCCTATCCATGTGGAATGTTCATAGATGTGAGTGATTAGTGTACACATTACCCAACTAACAAGAAGCATTTTACCCTTGAATGCCCAAGGTACATGGACATTTGAGCCAAAAATGAGCAAATATTGAGAGTTGGCTCCATGGTAAAGTTATTTGAGGAAAATAGATTAAAAGGGTTTGGGGAAGATGTTAGATAAAATCAACAAGAGGAGTACCCTTCTGAAGGATACCACTAAGCCCATAAATTTTTAATTGGTTGGAGGAATAGGTGTAATTGGTTGTTCCATAGACTATTTAATCTCGTGGATGTAATTAAAATTATTTCATTTCATTCATTTCTTTCATTTCATTTCAATGAGGAAAAAAAAAGTGTATGAGAGAGAAATCAATAAAACAACTAAGATGTAAGAAGACATACTATATCAAAGATTTTTTGGATTGTGATGAAAAGGCATACATAGGAGAAAAAATCAAGTGGAAGGTGAAAATGTTGATAGCTCAGTTAATAACTAGCTCGCATAATCTTAGGTGTAAAATTAGTAGATGGATAATACTTAAGGAGGAATGGGATTTGAGAACATTCTTATTTTTTGACAAAGGGACAATAAATGCATAATGGCATTACATCATGGAGTACGCAACTTTTAGTGACATATGTATCAAGTATAATAAAAACCTAATGGTAGACAACCTAACTAACTTATTTTAGGAAACAAGGTAGACAAAACAAGTTTTTTAATCAAGATCCATAGTAGAAGATCCAACATCAAAAAGAGAATAGAAAATTTTCAAGATTAATAGGGTAGCACTTGTGTCAAGTAGTTTTGTTAGTGTGGAGAAACTTTGTTACAAATCTTGGTCCCATTTACTACTTAGACTCATGGAATTTATTAAAATATTTCATTTCATTTCTGTCAGGAACCTAGAAAAATAAACATGCTCCGATGCCTACTTAGTCAGGATCTTGATCCACCAATTAGAGCACATATGATTACTTCTTGTATTAGCAACTAAACACGGAATTTAACCAGAATCAATAAGTAACTAGAAATATGAAACAACACAGGAATTGAGAGATAATACATAATTGTATTAATAATCACTCAGAAGAATATACAATAAAGAAGATGCCACTTCTTCTTCCACCTCAAAGGTTCGCCACACCTCAAGACCTTCTTCCCTCTCTCTCTCTTGGTCACAACAATCAACTCCAATACATAATTGATGTTCACCTCTCCAACTAGTCAGTAACACGCTGCCAGTACGTCAAGTACACAACCGTACTCCAAGTAGATCTCTTGCTCTCTACTGCTACCTGCAAATCACTAGACCTTACTCACCATTGTAGATCTCCTATAGAAAGTCATGCACACATGCTGACCAAGATCATACACATATGAAGAACCCTGCTGATTCTCCAATCCAATACCCACCTTGGTACTATGGCACTAGGAGGAATGCACCATTGCTCTCTTCTCTCTGAAGAAGCTTATTGCTCTCTTACTCACTAGCTACAAGTTTTACAATACATCCCATGAGTCCATATATAGATCTCATGCTTACAATAATTAGACTAACCTAATTACAATAATTAGACACGCAACTCAAGACCAAAAATCACCTTTGCATGCAAACACTCGGTTCAATGAACTAACTGTTCGTGGAACAAGCAGTTCTGGAACTGCCACAGGCAACCGGCGTCGGTCCCTTACTGCCTGGAGGTGACCGACGTCGGCTGACATCTTGCCGATGTCGGTTTCCTTCCTGTCCATCCTACCGTCGTCGGTTGCCTTGTGCACTGCACTCTGCTGATGCCGGTCTCCCTGGAACTCAGCAACCTCCTCCTTATTTGCACCAGTTGAGGCTTTTAGCTCCACATCCTAACAATTTCATTTCAGTCACTTCAATGTGGCTATTTTTTAACAAAATATTGAATTTGGCTAGGACATGCAACACACTTATTGCCACAAAAGGAAAGTGGATTCTCTTCCCATTTCTTTACTTGATTAGTTGTCACAAAACACCCATGTAATATACATAAACATGGTTTATGGTCATAATTGAGACATGTCCTTGGAGCCTTGCACTTTTCTCTATTTTTCAACTTTATATGGCTTCATATCCCTATTACCATCTTATGACACATCACTATATGAATGCTTTTAATAATGTCAATGAGACTATGTATTATATGGGACCAAAGTATAATGATTAACTTGTTTTTTGAAAAAATAACTTTTTAAAATAGGTTACTAAGCTATGTTTATGTGATATCCATTTTTTAATTAATTTTGGTTATTCTTCTATGTATTTTGATTTAAAAAAACAATTATTTTTTGGTATTCTCTTATATTTAAACAAAGTAATATATGAGTCAAATTTTAAGTTCTTAGTTTACTTGATTTGGATATTCTTGTAATGCAATCACTCTATGATGTATTATTACTCCATTTCCACTAACCTCCAAGTACAAAAAAGACATACTCTCTTTGCCCAATCTTTTTTAGGCTTTGTCCACTTACCATTATTGTACCTAAGAAGATGCAAGCTAGTCCTTAATTGAACTATCAATATTTTTACTTTCCATTTGATTTCTACTCCTATGTATTCTTTTTACTCATGGTCACAAGTAGAATCAAACTTACTAACATAGTACTCATTCTTTCTTGCAAGCTACTTTCTCCACATGATTACCTTTGAATTTTTCTATCGCATATATTATTATTTCCTCATTGGTGTCTTGACATTAATGTATGCCAATGTCCCAATTACTTATTCTCTTGTTATTTTCTTTCATCCAAGTGTTATTTATTTCATTTAACAGTTTTTCATATACCATTTTGGGCTAGTGATGAGTTTCCATACTCTTAGTTTTCTTTAGGTAACTTAACATCTGAGTCAAAGCTGATGTATCCAATGGGAAAGTGCCTACTTAGCTATTAACATCTCATGTGGAAATTATGATTTAATTTTGATATTATTTGTTATTACTTGTGTGGAATTGATAATCTCATCATCCATTCATCATTTGGGGACAATACCCATAATGGGACCAATGGCATCATCTCTAGTAAAGGTTTACATTTCTCTCTAGAATTTAAATGTTTTCCATGAGTTGTCACTCTCATATAATTCATTTACCACTTAACATTTGCAAGTATATTTTGTAAGAATCTTAAGTTTATTGAGCCTAGAATTGGATCTCTACATATAACAAGATTATAAATATGTAGAATGTAGAAGACCATTAGAACTAAATTATAAGTATAATATTCTCCAAAGCAATCCATGACATAGCCAAGAGGTTGTTTTAATGAAATAAGTAACTAAATTATAACTAAAGGTTTTGATGGGCCTAGTAAGGAGGTAACTACACATGTAATATTTATTCAGAGAAGGGTATAATAATTAACTATAACCAACATGCCATTGGATAGTAAGAAAAAAATGTAATATATACATCAAAGACCATAATAAAGGCAATGATTGTAATAATATTATAAATATAGAAATAAAGTAAATGATATCAATTATGTGTAATAACATAAATAAAATAGAAAAATAAACATTCATATTTTAACCACATACAAAATAAAGGAGACAAGGTAAGGTAGATTTACCTCATATCAAATTACAATACATTAATCTCCCCTTGGATTTGAGCACTTTGTGAGAGATGGTTACATGCAGAGTCAAGATGGATAGAAAAAAACCCTAAGCAGACCATGGTTAGATATTCTAAATACTTAGTGTACCTTGTTGACAAATCTCATACTCTTGTATCTTCAGAGTCTTTATTATATCTTTTCTTCCTTTGGTGAAGTTTATTATATTAATCCTCTTTATCTTCCCCAAGAAAATTGACTAGCACAAGTAAAGTGGATGTTTTTGTTGTTCACCTAGAAATGACTATAAGACAACCATAGGGGTTTAGATTCCTAGTTTAAGTCATACTTTTGTCTAGCATCACCAACATAACAAAATACATTGAATAAACCATGGAGTTATAAGCTCAATAAATGATATCGACCAAAATAGGGAAAAATTAATACATCGATGGCCAAGTCAATGGCATTGGACATGAGTAGGAAAATTTACAAGGGGTTCATAGGAAGAACTTAGGAGATAAAGGATGAAAAATATAACATAAAGTTGGTAGAAATGCACCCATGACACATCTCTCTTAGAGTTAGCTCAAAGTCAACCCACCCCAACCCTTAATATTGAAAATTAATATGCAAACATGTCCTAGAAAAAATAAATATTGGTTAAGTGATTTTGATGTGTATACATGTGCTCTCTCCTCATTCCCACCTCACGTAAAAATTATCAATTATCACAATAGTGTAACAAGAGTTGGTGCTTCATTATAAATATATGCTAAATCTAAAATTAATGAGTGAATTGAAAAAAATGAGAAAATAAAAATGAGATATGCATACCTTGACTTACCTTTTCCTCATAATGAATATAAACATGTCTTAGTATTGATTATGGTAAACACAAATAATGTTCACATATTCATCAAAATTTACTTATGGTAGCCTTAATGATGTCAAATTACATGGACTAATGCGATGCCCATGTATGTAGATAAGTCCACGTGCAAGTATGTGCAATATAGTAGCTCTCAAATAAGATGGTACCAATATGTGTATGTATAGGTACAAGGTAAAGGCTATAACAGGTCTTGAAGGTGCAAGGATGAGTAAGATGTTAGGTCAGGGTCAGTTAGCCACAAGGTAAAGGCTAGATTAGCTCTAGAAGGCCAAAAGAAAAGTAAGAATTTAAGATAGGTCTAAATAACCACAAGATAAAGGTTAGATTAGGTTTAGAAAGCCCATAATAAAAAAAGGTATTAGGTTAGGTTTAGATAGTCACAAGCTTTTTGTGCTCACTTACTACTCATCAAGAAGCATTGTGCTACCTTAGCGAGCTTTAAAAGATATAACACTCTTGAACTAGCCTATTGTTTAAACAAAGAGATCAAGCACTCACTCGAGGAGTAGAGAGTCATGACCCCTTTTTTAAATAAATAAAAAATAATAGTTAATATTTTAAGTTGTCTAAGTGACTTACTTTTTATTTTATTACAAAAAGTGACAACTTAATATTAATTTATTATTATTAGAAATAAAGAAAAAGGTGATAAAGGGGAAAAGTGAAAGTAATAGAAAAGGGAAAAACCTAAAAGTGAAACCTTAACCCTAAAAATGATAATTGAGTATATATATTGAGAGTTCTCTCTGATTTGTATCCATTTAAGCTTATGATTAGTATATTTTCTCAATTTATTGAGCTTCATAGTTCTTCAAATTTTTCAACACAAGGACATAAAACTTTATTGGTTGAAGATGGTTGTGGGGATGAAAACCTCCATCTTCCAAAATTTAGGATCTGAGGATGAAAATCCTCTTATCTTTTGAGGGGATTCCATACATAGATCACTATTAGGTAGACAAATCAGGTTATTTTCATATTTTAGTTGTCTGCAAGGTACTATAATTTTCCCCCTCTATCTACTATATATATATATATATATATATATATATATATATATAGTAGATAGAGGGGGAAAATTATAGTACCTTGCATATATATATATATATATATATATATATATATATATAGGCTAGGGGATCTAGTCCCCCATATATAGTTAGAGGGGTGATAGGCCCCCCCTCTATATATATGGTCTAGTCCCCCATATATTGTTAGATATAGAGGATGGGGATAGGGATGGGGAGGGGAAGGGGGAGAGGGAGAGGGGGTCCACCCTATATATCTATACTAGACTCTATATATAGAGAGGGTAGGGGGTGAGGCCCCCATATATTAATGATTAATTAATATATAGGGCACTCCCCCGCCCATATATATCTATTTGGGGAGGGGTGAGGGATTTAAGTTGTACAAAGGGCTATCATTCCTTAGAAGATGCCACCATACCTTTTAGAGACCGTTGCACCTCAAATCATAATTGTTTGGGATTGCTGCATAGGCTTTGATGAGGGGTTACAGTGGTATCCATTTTATTGACCACTGATATTTCCATTCTAGAAATTGCATGTTTTTGTAATTCATTTGTAGTCAATGGTAGCTTCATTTACAATTATCATAACTTTAAAATAAATCAAGTTATACCATCTATTAATCTTATAAGTGTTATGTTGTTGGATATTTATTATAAACTAGGGATTCATATCAAATAAGAGGATTCTCTACTATTGATGATCATTTTGTGTAAACATCTATGTTTTCCTCTCAATACAATAAGGATTTCAATGAAGTTTTCAATTGGGTCTTCAATACTTATGTTGCATGTGTTGTTTAGTGTTTTTTTGATATTCTAGTGTTGAAAATGAATCTATAGATGATATTTTGTGATATTGTAGCACTTCAATCTTGTACACTCAGCAAAACTCAGACCTTGGTTATTCCTCTTAGTTCTACCCATGCCTTACTTTTGAAAGCTTCGTATTTACTCTATCTTATGCCCTTTGGCCTATCTCTTAGTTAAACTAGTCTTATATTGATGACACAAACATCCTATCTTGCCCATAATGCTTAAAATGTATTTATCTTACACCTCTACAAGTCATGATCCTATACCTATTTTGCTACTCCTTGGACACTAACATTTGGGAAAGATAATGGTGTCAACGTTATTGTCCTACCTAAAATAAGTGTTCAGTGACCTAAAGTCATCTAATTTATAAATTAATGATCAACCTAGGTGGTTTTATGTCAATTATTACTCTAAAGGGATTGATATAAATACAAGATCAACCCCATTCATTCATCACCTAGTAATTAGACCAAAGAGACCAAAGCATTTATCAAAAGTACTCTATCAATCATTCAATTGATCAAAAAATTGCCTATTTCCATACCAATCATAGTTACAACACATATGCATGTATAGAGTATTAAAGGAGTAGTCATAAGGTATTATTTTCCAATATACAAGCTAGGTCTTTGTTGTACTTGCTTTACACACATTGCATGATTCACACACAAGCCAAAACATAGGGGAGAACTACATGAGTCTGAGGCCCTCTTTTAGAGTATTAGATATGTAGGCAACATACTTTAACAATGGAGTCATTAGGTTCAACTCGACACTATATACCCACTAACCCATTTTTCTCCAAGGTCACATTAAAGATGGAAAGCTAGGGTTTTATCATTTCACAAGGAATGACAATCCATGACCCAAATATGAATACACTAGAGGAAAGGCGAAGCCAAACTAATAAGTATCTAGGTGTTTGTATTATGTTTCAATATAGATTACATATAGGACACTATAATCATACTTAAATAATAGTGTCAATGTAACCATCTAAGGTTGATGCAACTATTCAGAAAGCCAGAGGCACCATATCTAGAATATGACGATTATCCCAGAATTGTCTTCCTACCTATTTTAAACTTGTACTAGATCTAGAACTATATTAAAAATAGAACAAGATAAGTACATCACTTCTTTGTCATTTATATATCTAGCATAGTTGTACTTTCCATATTTAGACTATACTCAACATAAGAAATTGAGTGTATGTTTATATCTGAGTTTAACATTTTAACTAGCTTGTTGTAGATCTAATATTCACTCTTATGCCCTATCATTTCTATATTATTAACCCTATCTACCTAAAAATATCCACATCTAATTTAGGGTTAAACATTTGGTAAACCTAACCTTTAAACATCAAACCCTAGGTCACTTAGGGTTTTCTAATTTTTATATGATTATTGTGTTTTGTTACAAATTTAAAATTTTTTATTTGTGAGGCAACGAAAAATTTTAGTGAAAAAATTTGATTCTAAATGGAAGATTAAGAATCATTGATTACTTATCTCAATAATAACATGGCTTAATAGATGCATTTTTGTATGTTATAAGAGATGAACTAAGTAAACAATATAAAACCAAGGTTACCTCACCTAGTAATGGTGAATCCTTAGAAGGAACTAAAACTTAGCCCATACTTATCAATCTACCTCTTTTAGGCTAGAATTTCACCCTTGTGGGAGATTTGTTCAGGCTCTCTCACTCTTAGCTACAATATTATAATAACCTCAGGCTATGGGTATCCTATAATGAGGTTAAACATTTAGGCTTTTTAATGAAGTTAGCTCCTCAGATGATTCACTTTGGCTTATTTCCCACACTAAAATCTACTTTTCACTAAGGAAAAGGGAGAGAAAGATAACATGAAAGGGAAATCTAAGCTAAGTATGGTGATGCACCAAATATGGAATGATCCACTTTTAGCCTAGAAACCCTAACAACTACTAATGAACCTAACCAAGACATAGACTAATTTGATCCTATCTCAAGGCCACAAGCATAAGTATTTTGTGTGGAGGTTGAAGGGAAACCCTACAATTTGAAGGATAGAATGAAATAGATTTTTATGAGACACTATAAACTTGTGACACTTCAAGAAATGCACCAATGTCTAACACTTCACACAACCTACAAGGAACCAAAAGAGTTAAAGCAAGATACGTAGAGGATATACGGATGATGAAAAGGGACATACATCGACAAATTAAGCTCCAATAATGTACACTTGAATTCAAACTAGAATCAAAAAAGTTTATCTTATTTCTTTAAGAGAGTGTTTACAAGGCAATTTTGACAAAGTAACTCTATCACCAATCAAGGGATCTCTTTTTAGGCTTAGAAGCCTATATATATAGCAAAAAAGGATGAGATAAGAGTGGGATTGTGTTAGAAAATGGAGAGAGGGGTCATAAATGGCTATAACCACCACTATATCCTTGAACTCTTTTGCATTTAGAGCATAAAATGACTAGAAGCCTATATATATAGCAAAAAAGAATGAGATAAGAGTGAGATTGTGTTAGAAAATGGAGAGAGGGGTCATAAATGGCTATAACCACCACTATGTCCTTGAACTCTTTTGCATTTAGAGCATACAATTCCTTGACCATGAAATGAACCATCCAAAATCACCGCAAATCTCCTTGAGCCCCTCATTGATTAGCAAACATGCTAGAAGACAAGAACTTCTCTAAGAGTGTCTTTAATGCTTGAGTTAAATTTTCTAATCACCTAATCTTCACCTTTCATTCCCACACCATATTTCACTTTTCTTTCATGTATAAGGACAAAATCCCCATAAATCTAAATTTAGACTGAGCCATGCTACTTCTGCATTGAATGGCTATTTGTCAGAGATGATGGCCATGTCAAAGGATGAGGACCTCTCCATTAATTTCACCTACCAGCTCCTACCTTGAAACCTAGACCAGATCTTTCTTATAGATGGAAAACCAATCTAAGGACAATGGTTTTATTGTACCCATTTATGTCAATGTAAGTCCATACAAATCCAAATGGCTACTTGAAGGGGTTTAAATTATGATGTTTGTGGGCCTGTTATGGGATATTTGAATCCAAACGACTATTTTATGAGTTTTAACTTTGACACTAGCATGAACATCATGTTTCCTTTGGATACTTTCCTACGGGCCTTATTCTTTTAGATAATTTGCTTGAACAATTTCTATGGACTCTTTTTCAAAGGAATTAAACTTTAGATTTTTTGAGAAAGACCCTTCAGATTTTGAAAAGTCCTTTGGAGAAGTGTATTTTTTGAAGGAAAAGTATCTTTAAACCACTTTAAAAATGCCCCTTTTTAAAGGGAATGTTCCCTTTAGATATTTTGAAATGGTTTTTTGGTTATTTGAAATGAACCGTTGACTTTTACAAGTACTCTTTTTTGCTAAGAAAAGTGCCCTTTGCATTTGAAAAAATGCCCCTTTCATAAATCTTAAAAATGTACCTTTTCAAAGGGAAAAGACCCTTTGCCTTTTTTGAAAATTAACCTTCCTGAAAGGAATGTCCCCTTCAGGAAACTGTCCCTTCAGGTTTTTGTTTTGGCACTTCTTTCTGAAGGAATTCCCTCCGAAGGAATTCCTTTGGCCCTTTTGAAAACGAACCCTTTACTTCGGGACAAAAGTTATGAAAGAAATATTCCTTTGAGAAAATTATCATAGACAATTTTCCTAAAGGAAATATGTCCCTTTGAAAATTCCTTTGGCCTTTTGCCTTTGAAAAGTGCCCTTCAAAAAAATTGAAAATGCCCTTCAAAGTTTCTGTATTAGACCATTTCCCCAAGAAAATCCCCTCGAAAAAAATTTATCTTGGCCACTTCATTTTGAAAAAGATATCTTTTATAACTTTTACTTGGTACAATTTTTGAGAGAAAAAAATACTTCTCCTGAAAGAAATAGGTCTTTAGGGAAATTATTGCAGAACAATTTCCCTGAAAGTATTTAGTCCTTGTCTTTTGCTTTGAACATTTTGTCTGAGAGAATTATCCTTTCAAAAAATTTGTCTCAGATAAATTATCTGAAAGAATTCAACACTTAACACTTAGGCAAAAAGGGTCCCAAAAAAAAGAAACACTTAGTCCCTATAAAGTCTAAAAGAATGAACAAGTAAAGATTTTGCACTTAGCTCCTAGCTTGCAGGCTTATCCTTGAACACTGCTACTGGATCCTTAGGAAACCTTGCTTGGATCCTTTCTATTTGTAAATGTTGGATCCATTTCTACACCTTTGATCCATTACTTCATCAAAGCATGCAAGAGATTTATATGTGGGTCAAAAAATGGCCAACATCTTTGGTGACTCTCAGGGAAGCATGCCTGCTATGCTTGAGAACCCAAACCACTTGCCTTGTCTAGTCTATTGGGCATGGATTCATTAGCCTCTGAAAATGAGCTGGTCTAAAACTAGATACAAGGCTGACCCTTTTTGGAACTTCCTCTTGAAGCAACAAGGACAACAAGAACAAAATAAACACTGTGCCCAAAGCACTTAGGGAAGGGAAACACACAACTAAAAAGATGTGCACAAGGCAATTAGGGAAGGGAAATACACAACTAAAAATATGTGCACAAAGAACTTAGGGAAGGGAAACACATAAAATATACTATAATATACACAATGCTGCAACTTATAATTACCTTATTCCTAGGTCAAGTGGGAAACTTTTAGCATCATTGATTTGTAATGGAGAAGGATGAGAGGCACCCTGATTTTGTGAGCTCATGCTAGGTAGACTAGGATGTCTGATTACTAACTCTTTTAGCTTGCTCCCAAATGGATGGGGTGGGATAAACATGTCTCCAATGTAGATAAATTCCCTTATTGGCTCAAGACTTGATTGATGTTGCTCATCACTCTTGAGAAAGCCTTGCGTGAAGACTTCATCCAGGTTATTGGGAGCAACTACATTTTGTTCACTTGGTGGCACAAAAAGACCATATTTTTCCACATTTTTCTTATGAAAATTAGGATTGATCATGATTAGAGAAGCATGCTCATAGTTTTCTAGAAGAAGGACATGTCTCTTAGCCTCCTCAAACTCTTTGGTTATGGCATTGAACTACTGCCACAACTCTTCAGGCTTTTCATTGGTACATTTCTCAAATTGTATCAATTGAGCACTTGAGATGTCTCCTTCATCAACCTCACTCAAGATTTCATCTTGTTTTTCAACTACAAATGAGGGTTTATTTGACCAACCAAGGTCCAAAAATCACACTTGTCTTCCTCTAGTTCCAACATATCAAGGCTATCTTCAATTGACACCTCATTTTGAAGTGGACTAACCTATAATACCTATTTTTGATCCTCTTTTCCATCTATGTAGAATAGACAATTAGTATTCCATTCAATTTCTTCCCTATATTTAGCTTCAGGATTGTCCCCTTTAGGATCTGGTTCAATAGTGTCAAAGCCATGCCAAGAAGATTGGTCTAAACCTGATTTTTCCTCCTTTGAATGAAGTGGGATGCCTATCAAGATTTATTCCTCATACACACTTACCTCATCTTCTCAAGACTCACTCAAGACTACAAAATCTTCCTTTATCCTTTGTAAAATAGGTTCCTTTTCCAAGAGGGAGATGATGGGAGGGTGAAAAAGTTCACCTTGCTTGCAACTTGAGAGAGTGTCTTTCCAACTAGGTACTTTGAGTGGTCTCTTTAGTGGCTCTTGAGGGAGGGAGAAAGAGTTTCATAACCCTTGTAGGGTAAACTCATTGAGCTAAGATAACATCTCTTTTTTAGTTTGTTCAACCATTAACTCCTCCTTCTTTTGAAATGGTTTTTAGACCACCACAACTGACACCTCTTTCTTCTTCTCTATGCCTTTCTGAATCAATTTCCATGATGGAAATGTGTAGGGAACAACCACCTTTTCTTATTTTTGAATGAGTATAGGAGAAGAGAGGGCATGACATAATTAGGGTCGAAGGTTTAGGAGAAGATCCATGGTGGGATGGTTTTAAAATCTTGAGTGGGAATGGGCATAGGGGTAGTAGAGGACAAACTGATTGGTTTGGTTTTGACATACTCATCCTCCCAATGAGTTAACATATCCTCTATTGAGAGTATCCATTCCTTCATCTCTTGCTTCTCAACCTGTGGATAGTCACCTTATTCAATGGATTCCCATACACTCTAAAACTTATGCAAGAATCTCCTTATCCCCTCCATGAAATGAATGGGGAATTCTTGTCTAGTCCAACCTCCTTATTGATTTTCATGATTGTTCTCTCTTGGTCTAATATTTATTCTCTGATTCTTGACAAGGATGGACCTTGACAAGGTTGAATAAGGGGTTAATTTAAAACCTTTAGAGGCTAATATTGAGGCTCTTGGAGGGGAGAGGACACATATGACTGATTGTACTAAGTTTGTTGATCTTTATAAGATATCAACACACTTTCTAAATTTTGGACTATGCTTCTCAACCACACCTTATTGTCACTCTCACAAACTGCCCATTATTCATCCTCACAAACTAACCACCTATTCTTGACCAAATGAAGAGAACTCCTTACATCTTGTATAACATGAATATGGATGACTAAATAAAGTTCTAAACCCATATCAATATCCCTTATCAACTCAATATAATCTAATAATGATTGCTTGAATCCTGAAAAGGATGTAACATGATAAACATAGTCTTGATAAGGGCAAGTAGTAGACTGATTTGAATGCAAAGGAGACTGATCTTGATCATGCAAGAGTGGGAGGGGAGTAAAAGATATAATAGTGCTGATAGGTTATTTAAGGGCCACTTGGGGAAAACACATAAACATTATTAACTTGATAAGTGTGATGTTGAGGGAAAGAATAAACATGTTGATCAAAAGATGGTTCATTATACATACCAAATAATGATGATTAGGCACTTGGGTTGATCATACCAATTGATGAATACTTAGAGTCACCATTGGTGTTTGCACACATGCCTCCAAAGGCTAATTGGATGAAGAGAAGACTGAAACTCTTCACTCAGTGAACAACATATTCCCATTGAGCATGTCAAAAACTATTGTACGCTAGAATTTCACCCTTGTAGGAGAGTTTTTTAGGCTCTCTCACTCCTAGCTACAATATTAGAACAAAATTATGTTGTGGGTATCCTATAATGAGGTTAAACCTCTAGGATTTTTAATGAGGCTAGCTCCTCAGATGCTTCACTTTGATTTGTTTCCCACACTAAAATCCATTGTTGACTAAGGAAAAGGGAGAGAAAGATAACATGAAAGGGAAATCTAAGCTAAGGATGGTGATGCACCAAATATGGAATGATCCACTTTCTACTTAGAAACCCTAACAACTACTAATGAACATAACCAAGACACAAACTAATCTAATCCTATTTCAAGGCCACAAGTGTAAAAATTTTGTGTGGAGGTTGAAGAGAACCCCTAAAATTTAAAGGATAGAAAGAAATAGGTCTATATGAGACACTATAAACTTGTGACACTTCAAGAAAGGCACCAATGTCTAACACTTCACACAACCTGCAAGGAACCAAAAGAGTTAAAGTAAGATACGTAGAGAATCTACAGATGATGAAAAGTGACATACATCTACAAATTAAGCTCTAATAATGTACACTTGACTTCAAACTAGAATAAAAAAAGTTTATCTTATTGCTTCAAGAGAGTGTTTACAAGGTGATTTTGATAGAGTAACTCTATCACTAGTCAAGGGATCTCTTTTTTGGCTCAGAAGCTTGTATATATAGCAGAAAAGGATGAGAGAAGAGGGGGCTTACATGAGAAAATGGAAAGAGGGGTCTTAAATGGCTAAAACCACCACTATGTCCTTGAAATATTTTGCATTCAAAGTGTGCAACTACCTTGACCCGTCCAAGATCACCGTAAATCTCCTTAAGCCCTTCATTGATTAGCAAACATGCTAGAATACAAGAACTTCTCTAAAAACATCTTTAATGCTTGAGCTACATTTTCTAATCACTTGATATTCACCTAACATTCCCACATCATCTTTCACTTATCTTGCATGGATAAGGACAAAATCCCCATAAATTTAAATCTGGAAAAAGCCATGTTGCTTTTGCATTGAACAAATATTTGTCAGAGATGATGGCCATGTTGAAGGATGAGGACCTCTCCATTAATTTCACCTACCAGCTCTTACCTTAAAACCTGGACTAGATCTTCCTATAGATGGAAAACCAATCTAAGGACATTGGTTTTCTTGTACCCATTTATGTCTATGTAAGTCCATATAAATCTAAATGGCTACTTGTAAGGGCTTAGATTTTGACGTTTATAGGCCCGTCATGGGATATATGAATCCCAACAGTTATTTTATGAGCTTGAACTTTGACATTGGCATGAATGTCATGCTTATTTTAGATACTTTCTTGTGAGCCTTTTTCTTTCAGAGAATTTACTTGAATAATTTTTGTGGACTCTTTTTTTGAAGGAATTAAACTTCAAATTTTTTGAGAAAGACCCTTTGGATTTTGAAAAGTCCTTTGGAGAAGTGCCTTTTCTAAAGGAAAAGTATCTTTCTACCACTTTGAAAATGCCCCTTTCCAAAGGGAAAGTACCGTTTAGAGATTTTGAAAATGTCCTTTGGTTATTTGAAATGAACTATCAACTTTTGTAAGTGCTCCCTTTTCTCGAGAAAAGTACTCTTCATATTTAAAAAAATTCCCCTTTCAGAAATCTTGCAAAAGTACCTTTTTGAAGGGAAAGGACCCTTTGCATTTTTTGAAAATGAACCTCCCTGAAAGGAACATCCCCTTTGGGAAACTATCCCTTTGGGTTTATGTTTTGGCACTTCTTTTTGAAGGAATTCCTTCAAAAAAATTTCCTTTGGCCTTTTTAAAAATGAACCCTTTGCTTCAGGACAAAAGTATTGAAAGAAATTTTTTCAAGAAAATTGTCTCAAGCTATTTCCCTAAAGGAAATGTGTCCCTTTGAAAATTTATTTGGCCTTTTGCCTTTGAAAAGTGCCCTTTAGAGGAATTGAAAATGCCCTTCGGAGTTTTTGTATTGGACCATTTCCTTGAGAAAATCCCTTCGAAAAAAAATTGTCTTGGCCACTTTGCTTTGAAAAAGATATCTTTTGAAACTTTTTCTTGGTACACTTTTTAAGAAAAAATAATCCTTCAAGGCTTTTGTTTTAGACAAAATGTCCAAAATAATTATCCCAAAATAAATAGGTCTTTGAGGAAATTGTTGCAGAATAATTTCCCCAAAAGAAATCGGTCCTTGTCTTTTGCTTCAAACATTTTTTCCAAAAGAATTATCCCTTCAAAAACTTTGTCTCAAACAACTTGTCTAAAAGAATTAAACACTTAACACTTAGCCAAAAAGGGTCTTGAAAGAAAAAAACATTTAGTCCTCACAAAGTCCTAAAGAATGAAGAACTAAAGACTTAGCTAAATAAAAGAATTTGCACTTAGCTCCTAGCTTACAAGATTATCCTTGAACATTGATAATGTATCCTTAGAAAAACTTGCTTGGATCCTCTCTAGTTGTGAATATTGGATCCATTTCTATGCCTTTGATCCACTATTTCATCAAACCATGCAAGAGCTTTATATGTGGGCCAAAAATGGCCAACATTACCTACATCTAGTGGGGGCACAAATTATGTGTTTAAACCTATATTTTGTGGAATTACCAATGGTTTCAACATAAATACTGGTTTCAATGCCTATTACTACTCAAAATGTGTTTTCATCCCCTTTGGTGACCAATCAACTGGCTAATATAAATCTCAATGGGTCTACAGTTCAAAGACTCCTTCAAGTCATAAAGACCTTGAAGGACAAGATTACAAACATTGAACAAAAATATTTAAAATCCCCTCATGCTATAGATTTATAGGATGTGTTGCATAACCCTCTTACACTTGAGATATCTTTTCACCCTATGCCAACTGGATCTATTGAACCTAAGTTTACATTTTATGATGGCAAGGGTGATTAGAGAAACATATTTAAACCTTTTATGCAACATGCCTTGACTACCACTCCAACGATAAACTTTTGATCAAATTATTTCTAAGGAGCCTTAAGGACTATGCTTTGAGGTGGTTTTATGAATTATCTCTCCAATTCATGAAAGTATTCAAACCTCTTATAGATTTGTTTTTGGCACACTTTTATATTAACATTCCATTTTGATAGCACATCTATAGGCATACATAGATACATGATTCTATGCATTTATGGGTATTGGGCTTTCTTTTTACTCACGTCGCTAGGACATTGGGGGCATTTATCTTCTATGATCTTGATACACATAGGGTATATGATTTGATGATCACTCTAAATTATCATGTTTGAGCTTAAATATGTAATTACACATGCCTATTATCCATGATTATATCTTACACATGATACTTAATATCCTATACACTTGACATACTTTTCATAACACATTGGATCCATGGGCTGCTATGACATGTTTATGTCGGTTACTTATACTTTAATTTATACACTTCCTTAAGTGTTTTTCCTTTCTATTATCTTGTTTTTTCAAGTATTTGAATATGCTCCATTGTATGTGGTGTATACAGCCTTTGTGCCTATTTTTACCTTCTTTGACATTTGAATATGCCATTATTTGTTTTGTGTACATTTGACTAAGTCATGTCCATTTGATTTTACAACATTTAAAGATGCCATTTATTTGTGGTCTCCTATGACCTTTATTTGTTAGCTTGATTTTGAGTGTTCTTGTGTGTATGCTTGTTTGATTGTTGAGCTTGTACTATTATTATCTAGACATCATCATGATATTTATCATGTATGTTAAGCCTACACATGATCACATTGGTTCTATGTGCTTTAATGATACATTTATCTATGCACATTTTTTTACATGCTACATGGTTCAGTCACAAAATATACAACTATATGGTTGTCCTCTTCCTTTGAGGTGAGGTAACTACTATGTACTATTTTTCTCTCAACTCAAAGTGGGGAATATTAGTGGGGGCATGCTTGGGAAGCATGATATCCACACATTCATAGTTTTTAGATTTAGTGGGGGCATGTCACATGGACATGGCTTCCATACAATAATAGTTTCTAGATTACAGTGGGGGCATGCTTTGGAAGCGTGTTATCCACACTCATTCAATATTTGGTACTTATATCAGTTTTAAAATTTAGTGGGGGCATGTCATATGGACACGGATTCCACACAATCATAGTTTCTAGATTATAGTGGGGACATGATTTGGAAGCATGTTATCCATACTAATTCAACATATGATACTTATATTAGTTCATAGATTCAATGGGGGCACACTTTGGAAGCATGTTCTCAACACCTATTTAGTATTTGACTTCTTCAATTTATAATGGGGGTATGTTTTAGAAACATGTCCTCCATATTATTACTTATGTTAGTTTTAGATTTGTCTATATATAGTGGAGGCATGCATTAGAAGTATGTCCTCCACATTTATACAGATATCCAAATTAGCCATACCACATATTTATATGATTTAGATTTATAGTTATGGTAGAATTATATACATTGGTACCATTATTTTACATATTTTCAACATGAGACATATCTAAGGTGCATAAGTTATGCAACATGTGCCTAATATTTAAAAATCCAAATCAATTTAAGATTTCAAAACCATTGCATATACTAATACCCCATGGAATTTTATGGACTTTATCAAACCAATCTACTTCAGTAGTTGGTTCACCTTTTGGTATGGTTGAGGTGATCAAATAACTTAATATTACCAAGTTTTTAGGTTATATCTAATTATATCAACCAACCTCACCAGGTTATAAGTTTCATTGGGTTGCAAGGTTGAGATAATCTCAACTACCAAGTGGCAACTCACTTTTGCTCCAATGTTGGGGGCATGTGCCTCTCTCTCTCTCTCTCCCCATTATATATATGGACTTTAAATATTTTGTCTATATTTATCATATTCTCAGTTTTAGAGCCTTACAATGATACATATTTTACAAAAGAACTTACAGATAGGTAAAAATGATTACATTGACACATAAGTGTACTCTTAAACCATGATATTTCAATCTCATTCAATTTAAAGTACTTTTAACCCATATTATATATACTAATTTTACACTATAACATGATCATACTTGTAAGTCAGTCACCAACAAAGCATTCAAATTCAACTCAAGAAAAGACAAGGTGTGCATACACACCCAAGTACTTATTCCTTTCCTTTAAACTAGAAATTTCATTACTAGATTAAAGGGGAGGTAAATGTAGATGATATTTTGTGATTATGTAGCACCTTAGTCTTGTACACTTGGTAAAACTTAGACCTTGGTTGTTCCTCTTAGTTCTACACATGCATTACTTTTTCAAGCCTCACATCTACTATATGTTGTGCCCCTTGGCCTATCTCTTAGTCTAACAAGTCTTATATTTATGACAAAAACATCTTATCTTGATAAGAAAGCTTAAAATGTACTTATCTTACACCTCTATAAGTTCTGATCCTATAAGTATTTTTCTACTCCCTAGACACTAATGTCTGAGATAGACAATAGCATTAACCTTACTGTCTTGCCTTGATGCAAGTGTCTAATTACATAAATTCATCTAATTTGAAAATGAAACAAATCCTAATGGTTAGCCTATGTGTTTTTATGTTAGTTATTACTCTAAAGGGATTTATATAAATATAAGACCAACCCTTATTCATTCCTCACCTAGTAATAAAACCAAAAAGACCAAGACACTTATCAAAAATACTCTATCAAGTGTTAGATTGATCAAAAGCTTCCCTATTTCCATACCATTCATAGGTAAAACACATATACATGTCTAAATTACTAAAGGATCAATCATAAGGTCTTATTTTCCAAGGTATAAGTTATGTAATTATTATACTTGTTTTACACACATTGCATGATCACACACAAGCCAACATGTAGTAGATAATTAAATGAGTCTGTGGCCCTCTTCTAGAATATTGACTATGTAGGTAGCATCCTTTTAGAGTGGGGTCATTAGGGTTAGCTTGATACTATATGCCCACTAACCCATTTCCCCCCAAGGTTACATTAAAGGTGGAAAGCTATAGTTTTGCCATTTCAAAAGGAGTGACAATTCATGACCTAGATCTTAATGCACCAAAGCAAAGGTGAATCCAAACCCAAAAGCATCTAGGTGGTTGTATCCTATTTCACTAGATATTACATATAGTACACTATCATCATAATTAAATAGTAACATCGATGCAACCATCTAGGGTTGATGCAACTATCCACATAGCTAGAGGCATTGGATCTAGAATCTAACAACTATTCTAAAATTGTCTACCCACTTTATTTCAGCCAATTCTAGATCTAGATCTACATTAACATCAAAAAAAACTAAGTACATCACTTATTTGTTATTTATATATCTAACATAGTTATACTTTCCATATTTAGACTATACTCAGCATAATAAATTCAGTGTATGCTTATATCCAAATTGAACATTTTAATTGGCCTACTGTAGATATAATGCTCACCACTATACCCTTTTATATATTTTATAAACCCTATCTACCTAAGAGGATCCATAATTAGGGTTAAATAAAATCACAATAAATTCAAAAATTTAAAAAAATCTTCGAAAGGGACATTATAATGGTATCAGAGTTAGTAATCTTGTCAACTTATTGGGAAGAATTAATATTTTGGAGGTAATACCTGATGCATATCTTATGAATCATGGAGATAAAGAGTAAATATGATGTAGGAATAAATCTTTACATAATAGATAAGAAAATTGAGTAGTAGCCTCATTAAAAAATGTTTTACTCAGTATTTTAGAGGAAGTGGAAAACTATTTATCTATGATAAGATAATTAGATTCTGAGTCTATGTTATGGGTAGTGAATCCATCGATGACTCATTTGGATAAGCCTATACTATTGAGTCACCTAGATCTAGATGTGAGACTTATACCTATCACTTTTACTTGTGAAATTATAAGAATAACAACTCTTAAAAAGTCATATAGCAACAACACCTTGAGGGAAATATTCCAGTTGATTGGGGAAAGATTTTGAGGTATGGATAAAATCAAAAGTCCTTATTTTTATAAGAGGTCATAATTTTATAAATTTTTGAAAAATTTATATTTTATTTTCTAATGTTAGATCTTGAATGTGATGATCTTATTCTCCAAATGTTTGAACATTTATTTACTATTGTTCATAAGAATCATGCAAAAAATATTATTTCCCCAATACAAATAATTATGACATTGATTCTGATTGAGTGATGATATTTTCCATCCACTCATATCAATTTTATTAACTAATGTGAGAAAGGATGTGTGTGAAGTTTCACTAACAACACGTGCATTGGTTAAAAATGTGGTTGAACAATATGAAGAAAAGTTACAATCATACTTAAGAACAAAAATGATAGCTGATCTAAATAAAAAATCTCATAATGATGGAAAATAAAATGATCTTAGAAGATAAAAGATTTGTTTCCATACAAAGAACCTTGGGAGCTAAGACACAATTATGTAGGCAAAGGACACATGGAAGTGTTACTAGATGAACTAGAAAAAGTGTTAGATGCAATATAATCTCAAAGGAGTGAGGAAGCATAAATTAATGAGAAATCAACAACATTTAAGTTAGTTGAATTACAAATATCAAATTTAGAGCCACAAGACTTCATTGATCAAGAACAAGAGGGATCCAACATGCAGGGTGAGGGAAAAGATCCTTTAATATTAGAAGATGTTTTATTGACTTCTAATGATTGCATCTATATAAATGAAGTCGAGGATGAAAACACACCACTAAATAAATGTAAAAATATGAAGATGGAAATAGATGTGCTAATTGATTAGCTACCCAATGATCTTCCAAAAGGTGAGTCATTGCCATCTTTGATTAAATTTCAAGATAACCATGTTGATATTCATGTAATTAAGGAGAATGTTGATCCTAACTCATAAATTTTGAGTCACAAGGATGGAGGTATTGAGGATACCTCAATAATTTATAATTTGGCAAAGGAAGGTGAACACTTTGATTATAACCCAAAGTATGTTAAGGATGGTCATATTTCAGATTTTTTGCTTCATACTATGCCATTAAAAGATTCTTATCATCATGGAAAGCATTGTAAAAATGGTGATAGTGTCAAGGAGATAACTTGTAACACAGGGCATTAAGATTCTTTGACTCAAGTTCAAAATTGTTTTTACATATGGGATCCGAGTGATCTTTTGAGATACAAGAAGGATAAAGGCTTTGATGAGATTGATATTACTATTTTTAGTGAATTCTTCATTCCTTGTATTTGGATAGAAAGGAAGATCATGAATAATAATATAGAGTATATTGTGCATTCTAGTGAATTTGGAGAGGATCAATGCTCATGATTCATAGATCATTCTTAGAACCAAGTTATACATTTGAAGATAAGGTTATAGATGATTGCCTAACATGGATAATCAAAACAAGATGCTTGATGTTAGATGATGCTAAGCATAATGGATGCCCTTTTGATCTTCAAGATTTTATAACTAAGCATGGCATGGTATTTTTAGAATTAAGCTACATATAGGTTTGCCAACCTTAGATGTGTGAAGGAGAATTCATGAAGGATGAGATACTACAAGATGGATTCACCATTCCTTGCATTATGAAGGAACACAAACTTGTCAACACTTGGGGTAGACACAATGTGTGCAATTAATATTATGACATGGGTTTAGGTGAGATATCTTATTATGATGATATTTGGTCTAATTTGGATCAAATTTGCATGGTGTTTGATTTTTCACTTCTGAGATTAGGTGAGATATCTTATTATGATGATATTTGGTCTAATTTGGATCAAATTTGCATGGTGTTTGATTTTTCACTTCTAAGATTGCCCTTGAATAAAGAGTACCATCAAAAGTTGAGGAGTTTATTATCACCACAAGAATATCTCAATGGGAAGTTAGCATGAGTACTAGAGTAGTAAAGCATAAACATGGTGGAGTAACTCTAAACTTGGATATCTATACAAAGGATCACCAACAAGACATTTGCTTGGTAATGGGACACTACCATAAAGTGATATAGGAAACATACCTAGGGAAACTATGAACTATATTGCCACCATTAATGTTGTCATCACCATTATCAACCAACACATTATTTTAGTTGCAATCATACAAGTGGATGCATAGTTTTGAAGCTATTGTCCTAGTGTCTTGTTATCAATTTTGATAATTTCAAGTCATTAGTTGTTATTATTAGTCATGAACAACTACAATTTTACACATATTAAAGGGGTCTTATCACTAGATGATGTGGGTACAAGGTCTCAGATGAAGGGAACAAACAAGTCAACCACCATAGTTTTGATTCAGGTGAAATTCTAGGTGGCTTGTGACTATTGTAACTTATTTCTAGCCTATACACAGTTTGATTTATGCCATATTTTATCAGGTAAAATAGTGAAGGTGCTTATGAAATTTTACATTTTAATGTTAGGACACATATCACCTTTAGATAGAGGCATATATCAAATTTAAGATTCAGGGTTATTTATATTTATCAATGGATAACTAAAGCACTTATTTGATACAGACGTCATGTATTTAGTAAAATAAGTAAATGCACTTATCAATACATTCAAATGATTCTTTATCAAATATGAAGCAAATGTTGGTATTATTGCTTCTTCCTTGGAAAACAATATTATTGATCTCCTGGATGGATGTATGGAGAAGGCTTCAAGGGTAGCCAAAGTTATGCAGTCAATGGAATATACTACATCACACAAGGAATTTAGAACATGGAAGTTCAAGTTCCCAAGAATAAATTGGGATCTGGGTATTACAAAGATGACTAGTTGGGTAAACTTGGAACAATTGAGCTTGCAATTGCTTGGGACAATAATTTTTTTTAAAGGGTGGACTATCATGACCCCTTTTTCAAATAATGTAAAAAAATAATAAAGTTAATATTTTAAGTTGTTTAAGTGACTAATTTTTATTTTATTAAAAAAAGTGACAAGTTAATATTAATTTATTGTTATTAAAAATAAATAAAAGGGTGAGAAAAGGAAAAAGTGAAAATAAAAGAAAAAGGAAAACACAAAAATGAAACCCCAACCCTAAAAGTGACAATTGAGTCTATATATTAAGATTTTTATCTCATCTCTATCCATTCAAGTTTATGACCAATATATTTTCTCAATTTGTTGATATTCATATTTCTTTAGGGTTTTCAACATAAGGACAAAAACCTTTATTGGTTAAAGATGGTTGTGGGGATGAAAACCTCCATCTTCCACAATTCAAGATTTGAGGATGAAAACTCTCCTGTCTTTTGAGGTGATTCTATATAGGGATCATAGTTGTGCAAATAAATTACATTATTTTTAGATTTTAGTTGGCTATAATGTACTATTAATTTTCAAAAAATTTAAGTGTTTATTGGATAAAAAAGTTAGGGCTTTTTGTTGTACAAAGGGCTATCATGCCTTATAAGAGGCTACCATACCTTTTATATATTATTATGCCTCAAATTACAACCATTAGGGATTATTGTGAAGTCTTTGGTGAGGGTTGATAATGGTATCTACTTTTTTGGCCACCGATATTTCCATTCCAATGATTTCATGTTAATGTAATTCATTCGTAGCTAGTTTATCTTTCCATTCCAAAGATTGCATTTAATTGTAACTCATTTGCAACTAGCCACACCTTCAGTTACAACTATCATAACATTAAAATCATCCATGTTATGCCATCTAACATTTCTCTTATAAGTGTTATATTGTTATATATTGATCATAAACTAAGGTTTCATATCGAATAAGAGTATTTTCTATTGTTGATGATTAGTTTGTGCAAACATTCATATTTTCCACTTAATACAATAAATATTTCAGTGAAGTTTTCAATTGGGTTTTCAATACTTGTGTTTCATGTGATGTTTAATATTTTGTTGATATTCTATTATTGAAAAAGAATCATAGTAAATTCCATAATTCAAAAAATTCCTCAAAAGGGACATTACAAAATGCCCATAGTAAAATAAGGAGTTAAGATAGGTCTAAATAGCCACAAGGTAAAGGTTAGATTGGGTTTGTAAGGCCCATGGTAAAGTAAGGTGTTAGGTTGGGTTTGGATATTCGTAAGGTTTTTGTGCTCATTTACAACTCATCAAGAAGCCTTGTGCTACCATAATGAGCTTCAAAGGATATAACACTCTTGTACTAGCCTATCATTTGAACAAAGAGCTCAAGTAGTCATTCAAGGAGAATAGAGAGATCATATAATGCCATGCCATATAGAAGATAGATGAGGATCACTATCATGCATGTGAATGACTACCAAACTATTAAGAACCTCTAAGCTAGAATACATGAGATAACTATAAATACTAAATATATATAAATATTTTATTCTTTTTATGGAAGGAATCACTCTGAATTACTTGCCACTTTGAGGGAGATCCCTTCTTATTAGAGTGACACTCTAATTGATTTGTATTTACTTAGATTTCTTATAATGATCTATGCCCTTATATTTATACCATTCTAATCTATCCCACTCTTCTATTATATGCATGTGGGGTTATTCCTCTATGACATTACTATTCATACTACTATTACATTCCACTATTCTACCCCAAATATACATTATTTTCCCCTACCTAGGTATATTAAATTCAATACCCCTTGACATGTTTTGCTCTTGAAACATGTGAATAATTACATATCAAAAATATGTAGAATACTAGATAGAGGCACATTCATAAATCATTTTTTGCTTCCACTTCTTTCTCTTGTGCTTGGAGATGAGTAGGTACATTAACAATGTGAAATGAAGTACTATAACATGAGGTTGAAGTGCATAGATATCAATGGATGGAAGAACTGCAACTAGAAACATTATAATATGTCACTACAATTTGAAGCTTGGTGATCATCATTTCAAATCAATAATAAGGATGCTTAAAATAGTTTGCTTGGTGAGACAATGTAAGATACATTCCATCCCCCTTAGCATTGTTATTTACACACATTATTTTTGGAGTGCCTAACCCCAACAAAGAAAACATATTTTTTTTTGAAGTAATAGTGGTTGGTGTGTGCTTATCAGTAGCATACTCGAGTACTTCTATTACTGGCATGAGTGCATACAGTGATTGCTTGGGTTCATCCAAATATGAAGTAGTCCTGGACAAAAGAAGGAAATCAACATACTGGGTGTTTCAAGAATCCTTCAAATCTATTCGTGTTGTTATGTCCATCTCATATGCTTTAACTATACAAAATAAATCCTCATACCATGTGTTGTAGTTATTCTCCCAATCTAACCATGCATTAATTTTCTCATCATAATGTGTTAGTCTATGGGATTGAAGTATTATATCACTACATTGATTTAGAGTATCACTTATTTTATTCAAATTAGCATCCAATTTTGAAATTAATAAACATATTTGATATTTTGGGGTAGCAATGAGTAACACAGCCATAATTTTTTTTACAATAATAACATTTATTAAAACTATGATAAATTATATAATAATTAATGAAATTTAAAACTTCAAACTTTTATAGAAATATAGAAATAAGATGCACAAAACTTATAAATTAATTAGTGCAGTTGTTTCCCATTTGAGAGAAACATGTAAAATAATAATCAATTTTTTTAACAAGTAGTAGCTAGTAAAACTATGATAACTTCTACAATACTAAATTAAAACTTTTATGGAAAGCTATAAATGAGATGCACAAAACCCAAAAAAATTTGGAATGATTATTTACCCTTGGTGATTTATATGCAAAATATCAATCATGTTTTTGTTAGGACTAAAAACATAAATTTACACTTGAAACTGCAATTAAATGGAAGATCTAGCTGACTTCACAATACTATAAAACTAAGACTTTTACAATTTTAATATCCTACTCTATTCAATTTTTAATCACTATGATCCCATTAAGGTAAGGTGAGAGCATACAGTGAATAAAACTCCTACTTGCACAACCTCCTACAAAAAATAATAATATGGAAATGGCCCTAGAAAGATCTCTAATACCAAATGTTAATAACCTATATGCTAAAATATATAAAATAAATATAAATACTAAATATATATTAATATTTTATTATTTTTATGGAAGGAATCACTCTAAATCACTTACCACTTTAAGGGGGCTACCTTCTTATCAAAGTAACACTCTAATTGATTTGTATTTACTTGGATATCCTATAATGGCCTATAACCCTCTATTTATACTATTCTAATCTATCCCACTCTTCCATTCTATGCATGTGGGATTATTCCTCTATGAAATTAATTTTCATAACTAATCATACTACTATTACATTCCACTATTCTACCCCAAATATACATTATATTCCCCTAGTTAGGTATATTACACAAACCCTAACACAAGCATGTTCAAAATCTAACATACTAGATCAAAAATAAATAAATCATAATAAACACATCCAAAACACTTGATTCACCACAAAGTTTAATATATCATATAATCATACATGAAGAATCTATATATCCTCCACAAAAGTACATAACAAGTTATCATCCTAATACATCCAGATACATTTATTTTATGGTAAATGGGTTTTAGGTCAAGAGACAATATATTAAAACAATAAAACAAATGCATGTGATTTTTTATTTAAACACAATAATGAAACAATAAATATAGATATGAAATATGTGAAACCTAAGTTTTATTCAACTTAAAACATGATAAAGGAAATTCATATAGAAATACCTAAAATTTGACTTACATGTATAATTACAGTGGCTAAAAATCATGGAAAACATGTCCCAAGATAAATCTAAAGAAAAACTAGAGAAGTGTACTAATCTAATGATGTAAAAAAATGCCTAGTATTGAACTACTTTAATATTGGTTGACCACATTTGAAATGGTTCAATTGTAGATGTTTGGTTTAAAACTAGTTATCTAATATGAAACTATAAAAGTTATAAAATTGTAAAACAATTTATTGGTTTTATTCATCTACTTGTGTTGATAAAAAAACCTCTCCCAATTTCTCAAAATTCATTATGGATATTTTGGAATTGGTTATACTTTTTCTCAACAATGTCAAATCATCTTGAAATTTTGTGAGAGTCGATCTGTATTTTTATTAGAAACATCTCTCCATTTTTGAAATGATGTGAAGAAATTCTATAATTGTGAGAGCCTTTGTGTATTTTTATTATAAACCCTACTCAACTCCAAGAGACCTTGAAAGAGTATAAAAACAAGAGTATTCACTAGTGGTCTTGCCTTAATCAGAGTCCCATTTTTAGACAGTTTGGAAATCAACACTCATGTAGTCCAACAGGAAATACAATGTAATATGAAGATATCAACCCTTATCCTTGTATATGAGATGAAATAAAATAGTAGATTCTATATGCTATTTCATTATTTTTCGTGTATCTATATTAAACAAATGAATTCTTGGGAAATTTCATATATAGGAAATATTTGAAATCAAATTAGGCACTAAGCATACCCATGTTAAATTTCATAGTTTAAGGATCTGAAAATAAGGAAAAAGGGGAATGTATCTGCATGAATTAAAGGGGGATAAAGCACAATTTAATTTATGGGTATGATGAGAAGAAGAGAGAACTTTCAAAATAAACTGAGGTGAACTAGAATATTTTAAATTGAAGTGTGATTCTAAAATAAGCCAAGGTGAACTAGAAGATGGATAATGAAAGGGGCATTTCACCCAAAATAAATCAACAAGAAGGCCCATAATTTCCAATCTAATATAAATGTGAAACACAAATCCAAACATGTTAAATCAATATAATTCAACATTGAATAATTCCATATGACCATTTTTAGATGTCTACATAACACCCCACTTTGATGTGTGTTTGTGTATAAAAAAAAAGTGTACATGAGAGGAATTGATGAAGTGGTTTGTGGCTAAAACCTATAAGTTATGCTCAAAGATAATATTGGAAATCATAATGAATTGAAATTAAAAATAAAGAGAGAGGTTACTTTATCATAGATTCCAACTCGTACAACATATGAAATAGAAAGACCCTATCTCCTCACTATTTCTTGAATGACCTAACTACCATTAAGGTTCAACATCAATTCTCCTATGTCTATCATGTGAATATCTAGTGTACCTACAAGCAATCTAAAAAAATTACAATCAAATCAATGCATATATAAATATATAATAAATTAAATAATGAAATAACTAATTAAAATAGAAAAGTAGGAGGAAATACACCTAGTGGTATGCAAACCATGTCATTGTCTCTGTAGATTCTCTAAGTGTGTATAAGGTAACTTATAACTCTCTAGTGTGTACCTCCAACTATGTGGTGAAAAGTATCTAAAGTGTGTTTTTCTAACCAACTCCAACTATATGGGGGGAATAGGGGGATTCGGTAACTCTCTAGTGTGCATCATCATGCAACTTAAGATATACTAAGTAAATCATATGCCTTCATTTTAATGTGTGGGATAATCTACATATCACTCATAAAAAAAAAGTGATTACATGCACTATTGTAAAATATATAAAATTATAAGTTGATGTAATCATGTAAAACACATTTATCATATGTTTAAATGTAAATGTAGAAATATATCATCATTAAAACACATATATAACTCAATTGAGTAAAACCATTAATGGTCAAAGCTATTTAAGAAAAAGGTAGCAACAAGATGCCTTTGCATTGGCAAGGGATAAGAAAGGAGGGTGAAAGTGATATGCCCAAATGTAATAGTATACCCCAATATGGAAAATATATAATAATGAAGGCAAAAACAATAGTATGCCTCATTGTGGACAAAACGGGGTATAAAAATAGTGTCCCCCAATATAAAAAAAATATAATCAATGAAGTAAAACTATTTTTTTCCCTAATAAATGCATGGTATAAACCATGACAATGTAGTAGTAATCATATAATAAATCAAGAGATAATATGCATAATATATATCATGACACCATTCATAACAATATATATTATATAAAACAAGCAAGGTAAACACACCAAGCATATAATAATCCTATGAGACTAAGATTAAATAGAGTAATCAATTACAAATAGGTGACATAAAGTATGCACCTAGAGGTTATTATATAGGGAAAACAAGAGAAACATGCCAAGTGTAATCAAAATCAATCAAATTAATTAGAGGGTAGACAGTATATATGCACAATGTATAAAATATGTTAATCGTCTAGAACCAATACTAAAGCATAAATAAAAAATGAATCAAAACACATAATATAAATGCTAAAATAGGATATGCATAATCAAATATAAATCTCAGTATGATATGGAAATATATAAATTTATAACTTGTGTGTCTAGAATCAAAAAATAGATGCCCTCGATGTGAGCATGACACTACCTCCAATTAACTATGAATCCATAATCATATGTAAAAACCTATATAAATTCTACGTCTAACACTTAATAATAATATTAGAAGAACACACATAAATAATGTATATATAAAACATATAGTAATAGGAAACTAAACACAATACACTAAGTTATGTAACTATGTAGTAAACAAGGATAAAAGCAAAGAAAAAAATATTTTTATGTTATTATATTTAGAAGACCTGGAGGAATAATTAGAGGAAATAAATCAAGAAAGAAGGAAATCCAAGTAGTGAAAAGGATAATAAACAAGAATAAAGGGATCCCTAATAACCTAAAACTTCCCAAATAATTGTATACACACTAGGGCAGAAGGCTTTGATATGTATGTGTTTTCATCATGGGGAAGATCACACAAGATTTTGGAATTGGAAACAACAATCAAACATAAGGGATCTATTTGAGTCATATGATTGATTTGAATTGGATTTAATATGATTCAAACTTAGATTGTAGCTTTTTTTGATGACTTATTTACAAGTTGGGAAGAATAGGGTAGATTTTCTTAATGTACAATAGTGTATAGACATGTAACAGATAAATGGTAAGTCCCAAATCAAGTGAGGCCTTGATTTGTATATATATGAGTAAAATTTTATAATTTATCATTCCATTGTCATGATAGGTAGATAGACCAACCATAATGAAATGTTTAAATTCAAAAAGTATTTCTTTTTGAGAGAAGGTCAATAAGGTCAAGCTCAATTAGTATCAACTGGTGATGCTAACCCAGTCTAACATTATTGACCCATGCATACAAAGATTAAACTAAGCATTTGGGGATGTCTATGCAAGATAATATGTAGGTTTGAAATGGATTATGAGGTTCTTGTACAGAATGAAAGGATCAAACTCATAATATAGCATGCAAGTGTAAGGGAATGGTGTGTTAGGGCTATATTTATGCACATAAGTCATGCATGGTAAATGCATTTCAAACTTATAATTGTCAAGTACTTAATGTAGACAGATAAAATTGGCCATCAATGGATTCATACCAAAATTTAGATTGATTCTTACCAAACTTTGTAAATCAATCCTAAGAATCACTAAACATCTCAAATTTGGCTTCATAACATGCAATTTGGCCTATAGACTAATTAAATGGGGCGAATACATGCATCAAATTAATTCAAATCTTGAAAAATGCTAAAATGCCTAAATAGAATTAATTAAAATACAAAACCTAATCAAATTCCTAATTGAATCATCCATGAGAAATTAATTAATTATCAAAAAGGAAATTAAAAAATCAAAGAATATCCTAGGAATTCATAATTACCTTTTGTAACTTGTCAATTATCCTAAATTTTTTTAACTTGTTTATTCATTGCTAATCATGACCATTTGACACCTTTTAAATCTAGTGGGGTTAATTAACTCACTATGGTTAGGTTTGAACCCATTCCAAGCTCTAACTACACTCTAACTCACCTTGGGTTGGGGTTAGTTGGTAAATGTATAAATACAATCATTTGCCTCTTCATTTGGAGAGCTTGAACATAGTAATATTATAATGCTAGTTTTATGACAAGATCAAAATCTATAGAGTTATAATTTCAAAATTATGAATCACAAGCCAAACAATCAAGCCATCAAGCTACATCAAGAAAGTATGAACCATATAATGGTGCTAAAGAGAGAAAGAGATAGCCATGCTCCATTGCCATAGACTTCTTGAGCATAAGCCAAGCAAGCCAATGAATAGATCTTTTGGAGCATTCAATGAAGGTAAGAAAGGTTTTTTTTCTTGCAGTTTAGTTATGCTTTGTCAATTAGTTTTCTTCACTAAGATCCCCTATGATCTAGGCATGGAGGTGTTAAGATTGTTAGTGTGTTTTTTATTTCATTATTTTATATGAATACTAATACTTGATGTAACCTCCCATCCATCATCAAATTCCTTGCATCACAAATGGCATGCCTAGTGAGACATTGAGCACCCCACATAGCGAAGAGATGAAGATTTAACTCAAAAATTGACAAAATAATGTTTGAATGTCATAAAAATTATAGTTTTATATTTGTTTTTGCCATATTTTTTAATTTTTTAAATTAACTCAGATCTACACAAAGATTGATATCGATCAGGTCTCACTAGCATCAATTCTACATAATCATCATTGGTTCAACCCAACCGAGCTTAGTTCTATGTGCCCATCATCATTCAATATGCAGGGAAAAATATAGTTTATAAAGATTCCATTTTAATTCTTTTTAACATTACTTTTCATGATTTCTTGGTTTTAGTAGCATTAGAACTCTTTGTCTAATCCTTGTGTTGTAAGTTTTGTTGAGTTTTTAGCTAAAAATTGTCCAGCCTAACATTTTCATCTTGTGTGGTTTTGAATTCGGGTTCATAGATGATTGAAATTGATCCTAGTCATATGGTATTGGTCCTTTACTAGCATCATCAGTTCTCTTTGAGATCAACTGACATCAATTGCCTTACATCTAACATCGATCAAGTCTGACTAACCACAGTCACTGTGTTTTTGAAATAAAAACCTGAAAGCTACTTTTTAAAAGTTCATTTGATCATTATAAAAAGTTCTTAAAAGTAGGAGGAGACTAATAATAATTTTAAGTCTAGGATGTGATTTAAACACAAATTTGTAAGTTTGGGCTAATGCACATTTCATTTTGGGCTTTTAAGAGTGTCTAGCTCAATCATTAACACTTTGCTTTGTGCTAAAATGAACATGTTAGATATTTAACATTTGGTATTTGGTGTTTAAAAGGAATTAGAATGTCTAAGTCTTCAAAACACTTCACTTTCAATGCTTAAAATGAATGCTTAAGTCTTGAACACTTAATTTTTAGTGTTTAAAAATGAACTTAGGCTACATTTTGAACATTTGGGTTTTGGGCTCAAAATGAATGTAGATGGTTTTGATTAAATTGGTTTTATGCAAATTTATTTCAATATTTCACACTTAAGCCAAGGGGCCAAGTAAATAACATCATCACACATTGCAATTTGGTGCCTAAAATCAACACTTACTTTAATTGTAATTTCTTGAAACTATTTGTTGATTGTTTGTTTTCTCAAAAAGAATAACGTGTGAATGATCTCCCCCCATCCATTATAGGGAACTTGGGTGATAAAAAGTGCATTTTAATTTCATTTTCGACTAGTCCAAGGCATAGAAATAAATTTGTCTAGGCTCACCCCAAAACCCGTATGGTTTGGTGATCTGAAAACAACCTCTAAACTCTTTCTACTTGTCTTTTTTTTCATGAAATTTTGATTGTGAAGGGGATGTCATAACCTCTCACAAGTTCTCTAGGGAAGAATTGACCTAGGGATTTATCTCTTGATAGTGTTTCAACCTCATTCCATAATGGTGTATATAAATCAGGGTACACATACTATGAGAGCCATGGGGTTGAGCAAATAACCTCTCTTTCGTAATAAAGGCCCAAGTTAGGTTTGGTCAACTAGGGGATTTCACTAAGTAGTCCATGTATGGAATCATCATGTAAAGGAATAGACCCTTACATTATAACTTGATCGGTATGAACTCAATTGATGTTATGCTTCTCTTGTGTTAGCCACACTTGGGATCAATCTAGATAGTCATAACTTGTATGTTTTAGTCAACCCCACTTACCACACCTTGATAGGATATATGATGATATAATTAGTTTCATTTTTGTCATTTATTCATTTATTACTTTATGTTTTGAGTCTAAAACTTTTGTTTATTTATATCGTGTCATAAATGATTTTATTTATCTACACTACTCCATTATTTAAGGAGGCATTATGTCATCTGTTTGACACTTTGCTTTAACTTAGAAGACTCTTTTGTGTTAAAAACATTATATTTGTCACTTTATTGAGATGGGTAATGTTATGTTTTCCAAATAAATTCAAGTTTGAGCCTTAGAGGTTTTTGAAACAAAACATTATTTATACCTTTTGAGAGTACTAATGCCATTACAGTGCTCAAATTGTTTCAATAGACTTGTCTTGTCTTGTGGCTAAATTGCCATTGTTTAAATCAATCAAATGTGTATTGTGGGATCTTTATTGTACTACAGTCATGTTGTTCAAATTTTCCTAGCTTGCTTGTCAATAAAATCCAAGTTTTCCTAAGTTGAGTTTTCAATTAAATTTTACAATTTTGGATTCAAACATTGATTGATTTCTATTTAGGCCTCGACTCACAGGGGCTGATACATAGATATTTCTCTTTTGGGTTACATAATTTAGGTTAATTTTTAACTCAAAATTCAAAAACTACATTGTTTATGCTTTTGTTTGATAGAATCAGTCTATCTTCAAATACCTTTTGTTTAGTACCTTATACTAATTTGATCAAATTTATGTCTAGAATCAAATGCCTTGTTTATGACAGTGTTCCAAGTTTTTTAGATTAAAATCATCCTTTTGTTTAAAGTCTATCTTTTGACACTAAGTTTGGCCAAAAGTCCTAGCATATGCCTTATTTTGAGCCTAGATTTTGATGCTATGTTTTGCCAAAATACTTACCAATGTTTTCCTTTCCTAGTTTAGACCTAATTGGAACATATTTAAACCTAGAGTTTGGCATCTTGTTTTTAGTTAATTTTATTTGACCTTGTTTGTGTGAGACATTTAATGTTAGACATTTGACGTTACACTATTTTTACCAATTATCTGCATAGACCTTTTGGAGATACAACTACATTCTTTTAACCAAGTTAGACCTAGTTTTAGCCTTTTATGTTTTTAGACATATCTTTTCAAAGTTTTTATAACTTTAAGCCTCTCTTGTCATGAAATAATTGCCATTAATTTGACCATGTCTCAATGTACTAGAGTCATGTATAAACCAAGATATGGAAATGTTGTCATGGAAGAGGACTTTGTTCAAGACCCTTATGGAGATGATGTTGTTTAGGAGATGAAATCTTATCCACCATAAAACACTCAAATAGGGGAACTAAGTCAAGATCATTTGGCCAATTATTTGGTTAACACACCTCCATACATAGAGAAATACTAAGAATATATGACCCAATATTTGGCTAACATACCTTTGGTTGTGGAAAATGTTTAATAATAACCATATTATGTTACAATGCCATCAACTTATGATTCTAATATAGCCATAAAGGTAGGGAATGAAAACTTTCCAAGTCTAGTAAGAGGGCCTTACAACATGTCTTATAATTATAATAATGAACATGCCTCTTCTAGAAACCCTAATGCCATTGTACCAATGCCATATCAAGATCCACCTATGTTTATCGCACAAAGAGGCCTCATGAAGGACCCTTCTTTCAAATGTAGACAACATACTAGACATATCAAAACCTAACATATAACTTTAATCATATGACCATGTCAAATGCACCTCATATTAAGTCACTTCATTCAACATGAGTCTTATTTGAGTTGACAAGCCAAAAAAATTAGGGTTTAGACCCAATTAGGTAAAGCACCTTGATAAAAAACATATTTAATACCCCAACTATCGAGAAGGTGTTTTATGCTTTTACACAGAGCAGTGAGTAGAACATAGTGGACAATACACAAGTAACATCCAATCCAAACCAAAGTGGTGATAATGCAAAAAAATATAGTTAACAATAAAGTGTGTATTTTAATAACACCATGAGTGGTTCACAAACTCAAGGAGTAGGAGTTTTTACCTCCCAACCTCAGCAACTACCTATAATCCTCAGCCAACTACTTCTTCAAGCACCCAAAATCAAGGATTAAGTAGTCAACTAATGACTAGTACCTTACCACAAAAAAATGTGATGAATCCTAATCTACCCCAATAGGTGATGAGTAATATTCCACCATAATAGGCACCATCTAATTTACCCATGTTTCATAGGTAAAACATATTTCCATCTCAATAGGGGAAACCAATGTTCCACCTCTCTAGGTCGCAACAAACACACCTCTTCAGTCATAGACTAACATGTCGATCTAAAACCAAATGATGTCCAATCAATAATGTAAAAGTATTAATCAATAATAAATTTCAAATATCCAACATACATCCACTTACCAATAGGGATTCATGCAACCAAGAGGTTCCAGTGCTCTTTAAGTACCTATTAGGCAATAATTACCTTTCATGTAAAATGTGCCACAAGTTCAATGATAGGGTCTTAGTTCATAAGTTCCCCTAAATTAGCAAGGTATGATTAGTCAGTAGCATGTCCCTATTAAACCTCAATTGGTAAAATATGACCATATTCTTCTTTCCCAAGTACAATATTCCCAACATCAGGCTTACATACCCAATCCCAACTAGAATATCACATTGTAACATGTGTAATTTCAACATTCATACGCTAATATGCATATGCATATTCCTAGCCCATTCCTTAGCCAATCCAACATTCCCTAGAAAATGCCTCCATCATACACCAGTCAAAGTAATCCAATTTTGACCACACAACCTCCACCTTAGGCAATAATCCAACTAGTTTCCTTGTATAGGAACTATAATAAATGATGGATGTAATTGCTCTCATCTAAGTGGGGAAATAGACAAAAAAGTTCAAGTTAGATAGCATGTGTTCTTATCCTTTCGACATAAAGTACTTATAGATACCATTTCCTCCAGGGTAAAAACCACCAAGTTTAACAAATACAAGGGGAAAGGTGACCCCAAGGCCCATTTAATATAATTATTTTTGCATGCCAAATAGTGGCCTATAATGACATATATTTATTTTTTTGTTCCCATGAAGCCTAGAAGGACAAGCATTTGAATGGTTCCTGAAGTTTCCCAAGAATTTAGTATCTAATTTTGATGATCTTTCAGATAAGTTCATGCAGTACTTCTCTAAAAATTTTGAGTATGAAATTTCTTTAGTAGATTTGACATAAGCAAAGCAAAAGGCCAGTGAAAGCTTCACAAGTTATCTGTAGTGATGGAGATCCCTTGAAATATGATTTACCCATAGTTTATCAGATAAGTAACTTGCCACTATGTTTACCAAAAATTAGAGTGATGACCAAAATCAGAACCAATTCAGAGCAATGATTGAAAGAACCATGTCCAAATGCAAGCATCGCAACAAATCTACGCAATAACTGTGATAAACCAAAGTATTTCAATCACAACAAGAATGTTATAGGAATTGGAGTAACTAATTCATGACATGTTCAAATGGTGTAAACATCATTTTCATAGCCTATGAAACATATGCACATAACACCTAACCAATAACCTCTTCCTAGACTAGTGAAACAAATGCAACAAATGCAACAACCTATGCCTTTGCAAAACCCTTCTCCAAGAATAAATGTGCCTACTTATCATGTATTTAATAACCTTGGAGAACCCATTAAATTAGTGTTTCTCAAGGTCACTATAACTAATCTGATTAAATGGACTATTCCAAAAGGGCAAGTTCCTGAGGGCAATGACTTTCTAGATTGGTACAGGCCAAATGAATTCTATGAATATCATTGGGTCAATGGCCATAATTTGCAACATTATGTGCAAATTAAACATGTGATAGAGAATATGTTGGAAAATGGAGAGATCACATTAGATCATGGAGATTTCACATCCAATCAAAACCTTTGCATTTACCATAATCCCTTTCCTCAACATAATAACCAAAAATAACAATAATGACCACTGTAAAAATAATAACAATAGTATCAACAACCAAAGCTAAAAAAATAAAATAAATAAAATCAATAGTAGAACCAACAATGTCAAAATAATGGATAGAACTAAGGTCAAAATGATGCCAACAACCAACAAACCTACCACATAGTTGTACATGACTACAACACAATTGTAGGCCATATTGTAAGAGGTTACATCAACACCATTTCCATTGATCCAAGACCAATTTATAATCAAATAAGATCATTTATTTTCATTCCAAATCAACCAACCCATGTTGGTAATCCTTCCTTGACCTGGGACTGCATACAGGTGAACCAACAACTAGGGATTCCCATGTTTAGACCTTATATCAATAACTTGTCATTAGCTTGTGCCAACACACAAGTGCACTAACAAATAAGACTTATCCTATCTAGTTCCCCTTTACCTTCATTTCTTAGAAAGAATGGTCCTGTACCTAATCCCAATTATGCAATCATAACTTGAAAATAAAGGATTACCATACTAGGCCCACAACCACCACTTCACCCATCATCCAACTAACTGATCTAACTAAGAACAAGCCATTCATTACTATCCTAAAAAACATGTTTAACATTGTGGAATAATTACAAAATATGCCTACACAAATCTCCATTTTAGTTTTGTTTTGTACATCTACAATCCATAAAAACATCTAGACAGAGTATATTGGCTAATCTAAAGTTCCTAATAACACATATATAGACAAATTTCAAGATTTGGTTGGACACCTAGCTCCAAGCTAATAATTAACCTTCAACCAAAGTGTTATGTCATCCCTTGGCCCACTTCATAACAATTTATTATACATCAAAGTTTATGTAACATGACACAAAGTGAAGCATGTCATCATAGACAATGGATCGAGTCTAAATATTGTGTCTCTAAATCTCATCAAGCTTCTTGGGTACACGATAATAGATCTTCAATTATAAATAATCACCATAAAAGCCTATGACAATGAAGAACAAGAATCACAAGGCATCACTAGCTTACCAATTATCATTAGGCCTTTGATCCATGATACACTGTGCCATGTATTAGATCTCAATTTGTCATAATATGCTTTTGGGTAGACCTTAGATACACAAGATTCATGTAATCCCTTTGACATTCAATCAGTATATCAAGTTCTCCCATTCAGGAATGGAGGTTACTATTTTAGGATATTTGCATCCATACAAGCATTTTAAGCATTTAGAGGCTGAGTTCAAAATCTATAACTACTATTTTGGCATGAATTCAGTTGCTAAGAAGGACAAAGGGAAATCAATACTTGTTGATTCACTAGAGGCTAATTTCATTGACCCTAATACCCTTGATTCACTTTCCCAGATGTCACCTCCTAAAATGTTTAATCATTATACCATCTCAGCTAATGGCCTAGGGTAATATTTGACCCATGATACCTTTCACATTGCAAAACTTTCATAGAACCCCAAGTCCTTTGGAAGAACAAAATATAAACCACTTAGGCAATGGTAAATAAAGGGCAAATGCCATCTACATAGTCCACCACCTATCACTTTCATACCAACCTCTGGACAAAAAAAGGACCATCTTAAAGGTGATGAATCATGGTTATTGTTGTCAATCAGACTCACACCCTTGTGAAAGTAGTTTTAGGCCTTCACAGTCTACTAAAACATAGAAACAATCCTAGGCTGTGGGTGGCCTAATCAGTGGATTGAGTCTCTAGATTCTAAGGGCTACCTCCCTTTGGTGTATCAATTAGGATATCTACTCTATGCTACAAACTACTAGGAAAAGGGAAAAAGGGAAACTTGAAGGAAAACAATCCTATCTAATGATGGTGATACACCTGCATTTTAGTTCATCCACTCAAGTTGAGCTCCTAAAAACATTGTTGAACTTTCAATTCCAATTGACTCCTATGCATCAATATTTCATGAAAAGGTTCTATTTGGTGATCAAAACTTGAGGGAAATGAGGGAATAGGCCTAATTGAAAGCACTAACCAAAATTTACATCCACTATAAGTTTATCCAAAATATAGTAAACACAAAACATGACCTACATAATCTAATCAACTAGTAAATAGATAAGAATCAGGACTTGACAAGGAAGAAAATTCTATCACATATGAAAATCATTAACATAAATACACTATATTGGCATCCTAGAATCTAAAAATAGTCCTTCTATTTATTTGAAAAGGTTATAAAACTCAAATTTTGGTAGAGTCTGATCTTGCCAAAAGAGGGATCCAATTCAAGGCTAAAAAATCCAACTTATATAGAAAAAACATAAAAAATCCAAGAGATTGGTGCTAAAAATAGAAGATGAGATCAACTCCCACATCACCCCAAGTCTAACTTTAGCTATCAAAAGATAACAAAGCCTTCTAATAATATCTTATGTCTTATGTCTTACATGAAAAGCTCTTTGGCATTGAAAATGATGTAGAGCCCATCCTAGACTATTCTTCTTTATGCATGGAAAGCTATGCTAAATATTCAAAGACAAACTCCACTCGATATGTTTAGAAGTTGAGATAAAACAAGAGAGAGTCCTTCTTTACATGAAAAAAAAGGAAGATGCATGATAAACCTTGCCTAGTCAACTCCAAGAAAATCCACCCTACATGAGATGATGCTACACCAATCCTTAGGTGAAGAAATTTAGTTTGAATAAGATGGAAGTGTTAAAAGTCTTCAATCAAGATAAATTTGAATAGATGTGGCACTTTGACAAAAGGTCAACTCAACTCAAGACCAATAAACTCCAAATGGTATTGTGGTACTTTGATAAAAGGTCAACTCAACTCAAGACCAATCAACTCCAAATGGATTCCACTTGCATGAAAAATCTCTTTGAAAATTGAAGCATGCATGAAATTCCATGTTAGCTCCTTGAATAACCATCCAATGTTAAACTCCTTGATCTCTTCATGCATTCGAGTCTCCCTTTTAGAACTAAGAGAGACATGCTTGAAGGTATCTACATGTCTTTGCCAAGTCTGAATAATTTAATTTTTGCATTTATTATTTGGCATGATCTTTACTACAGTCTCAGACTATAGATCTTCGTATAGATGGAAAAAATAATAGCTTTATTAGATTTTTGCATGTTTTTGCTATGCTGGATGTATCTAATCAAGATTAGGTCACTCTGCATATTCTGTATGTGAGCTATATACTGCATTGATCTACTTATCATAGAATGTGCTTATGCCACTTGTCATTGATTAATTAGCCCCTTAGATTTGATGACCATTTGAGTTAATCTTGTTTTGTTGATATGTTCAAGTTAATTCCTTTGGGATATTTATTTCTGTCTATTTTTTTCAAAGTTTTTGTTTCTATCTATTTCCATGGACAATATTTTTTAGTTCATTCCCTTTAGGCTTTCCCCCTGAACCCTTGTCTTCATTAAATTTCTCAAAATTATTTCTTCAGATAATTTCCTAAAATTATTTCTTTGGATAATTTGTCTGAAGCTTTTCCCTTCATAATTTTGTTAATCACTTTCTCATAGACAAATTGTCCATGGGAATTCATACCTTCAAGATTTTAAAATAGTCCCTTGGATTACTTGATATGGTCCTTGGAAATTTTGAAATGGTCTCTTGACTGAGGAAAGACCCTTCAGACTTTTGGAAAAGTCCCTTTGATGAATTTTAAATGGTATTTGGTCTGAGAAAAGACCCTTTGGATTTTTGACAAGTGACCTTTTGAGAAAGTTGCAAAGTTTTGCAATGGACCTTCAAAAAATGAAATGGACCATTTTCCAAAATAAATGAACCTTAAAATTTTTGAAGTATACCCTTCAGAACAATTGCAATGCCCTTAAGAAAAGTGAAATAAACCTTCAAGCTTTTTATAATTGACTTTTCTGAAGGAAAAATAACCCTTCTAAATTCTTAAATGAACCTTGTTTGCCAAAAATAACCCTTTAGAAATCTTGAAATAAAATTTTTTGAAGAAAAATGTACCCTTCAAAAAAAATGTAAATGTCCCTTTAGATTTATTGTACCTTTCAGCTTTTGACTAGAACCTTTTCTTGTGAAAATTACCTTTCAAAAAAATTATAGTTGTCCACTTTTTATTTGGAAATGCCTTTTTTTGAAAGGCAGATACCCTTCAAGTTTTTTGAAATGCACCGTTCGAAATTTTGAAAATACCCTTTCAAATTTTTGTAATAGACCCTTCAGTAAAATTGGAATGATCCTCTCAAAAATTTGTAATGGACCTTTAAATTTTTTTTCTTCAGACAAAATGTTTGAAGCAATCCCTTCAAAAAAGATGTCAAGTCCATTAGATATTGAAAATAACCCTCTAAATAATTTGAACAAGCCCAATTCCTTCAAAATTATGAACAAGCCCAATTTGTCAAGAAGTGCCCTTCAGAAAAACTATTGAAATGGATATTTTTGAAAGGAAGGAGCCTTTTTTAAAAAACTATAAAGACTAGTTTATTACACTTGGATAAAAGACATGTTTATGTAAAGTTTTGAATGATAAGGGTTGTAATTTGACCTATGGGGTCAAAATTGTCAATAATTATATAATGACAAATTGGCCTATTGTTACAAAAATTCCAAATTTTCATTCCTAATCAGATCTTGGAGAATCAAGACTATGAAAGAGGAGGCCTCGAGCCAAATCAACATGGAACACTTGAGCTGATTTCTATGAATAGGTACAAAGGAACCTATGGACTTGATTTAAACCACTTGGGGGTGATCCTATGTATCTTATTCGAGTTCTATCACCAAATACTAGTGACAACAATGCCAATAATGAAGTAGAGTATGATCATATCCCTATTGATGACTTAGTCCATACCAATTTATTTGACAATAATTCCATTTGTACCCTTTGACCTATTATTTATCATAATCTATAACCATTATATTATCTCCAACTGATAGACTGGGACCAATAATAATCCAATGTGCTGGTTGATGAGTTTTAGAATGATGAGTCTTCTATAATTTTTTAGGCCTTAGGGATAATGTTCCATTGGGAAACCACAAATAAGGGTTCTCAATCAAACTAGATCTTGAATCCTATTTTGGAGAATGGGTGAACACCCTTAGCCAAAAATAATTTAATAAAACATTGAGGTCTCTAAGTGAAAACCTCTTTAAGGTTCTTTTGGATTAGGGAAATAAAAAATGTAAAGGCCAATATAGTGGTGAAAACCTATTTTTGGCACCATTAGATGGGGGTGTTCAACCTTTTTCAAATATAGACCAGGAGATTGTTATCACTTTAGAGTGCACCCTGCTTGAAGATGTGTAAAACACACCCTCTCTCCAGCTAACACAATTGGATATTCTCAGAGTCTGGGTGACTCTGTGTTGAAAAGAACCTCTAGATATGACTGGTTCCCTTAAGATTTATCAATTAAATTTAATCTACTATGATTTTTGGTATGAAAAGGGTAAGGGAAAACTAAAATAGAAAATCTTATCTAATTGGGTGATACACCTAAATGATTGGTATTCTCTAAAATCTTTTTGAAATAGAGTAAGATGTACATATGAATCTAAAAGAAAACTCTACATTCAATCTTAAACATCAATGTTTCAAAATAAGGCTAAAAAGAAGTTTGCAAATCAAATTCAAATCCTAGCTCTTCAAATGACCTATAGAGGATGAAATTTTCACATTAGGTGTGGAAAGGACCTAAAAAAAGGGAAAGTAGATGTCACTTGTATGTTGGTACATAGTCAAATTACACTCTATTCTGATCCAAAAAAACATATGCAAAAAATCTTCTTTATTTGATAAAAATGGTTTCAATTACAATTTCTTCTCTACTTCAGGAATTATATCTCAAAAAATATCTTCTAAAAGCCAATATATATGTCTCCAAAACCTAACTACAACCAATGTGGCATTGAAAAGGGAGAAGGGTTAGTCTTGGTTGACTAACTCAAGACTAACTCCTTTTCCAATGATTAAACAATTCATTAAAATCTTCAAACTCCATGAAACATGTATGCTCTTCAAAATTTGGCATAGGATAAAAGGTGGTGGTCCCATTTGAGAAGTCAAATTCTCTCTCATGGATGATGCTTTGCCAAAATCCAAAAGGAATTCCACTTAAAGTGCTTGGAAGCTGAGTTAGAACAAGAGAACATTCCCCTTTGCATGGAAATCAAGGAAGATGTATAACAAGATTTGACAAGTCAACTCAAACTTAACTCCATCTTGCATGAAAAGTGACCTTAAATATTTAAATGTGAATGAAAGATCCATATAATAGTAGTAAATTGGCATGGAAACTCAAAATGAACTCCTTGATGACCTATTCTAATGCCAAACTCAACTTGACAAGTTGATCAATTAAGCCATTTTGACCAAAAAGGCTTAAAGGTTAATCTATGCTTTTGGTTATCATTAAACCTATTATAAGAATCCATTACACTTAAAAAAACCAATAATTAGACCTAAAACAACCTTCTTCATCATCAAATATGTGATTTTGATGCGAAAACCTTCATCATTCAGTCAACAAGGTTGACTAGGCCAATTTTACTCCATTTTCCATCAGATTGACCATTTTTATTGAGCTGGTAGGGGTAATTTTGGGATTATTTCTAATATAATTAAGATTTTAGGATGATGAACGAGTTCTAGGCTTCGATCTCCATTGATTATATTCCTTTGAACTATCTTGTACTTCATTCTACATGCTTTTTACCATAAAAAACATGATTTATGCCATCATTTATATATATCCATCCATTAAATTTACATTTATGGAATAATATATGAGTTTAATTGACATTTTAAAATGTTTTAGGTTGACCCATGGTGATTTGATGGCAATAAAATCCACTTTCTCAAAACTAGTCTTTTAGTGGTTTAGGAGGGTTTTAAAGTTGAATCTTCAAACTAATGATTCATGAAATAAAGACTTCAAAATCCCAAACCATTTATATTTATTTGTATAACATTTAACCCTTTGACATCCTTTAAAATATTGTATTCCCATGTGAAAGATATAAAAATTTATCATGTAGATGAAATTTGCCTGTGGGGAATTGATTGCATTCTAGGATGCCTATGCTCTTAACGATTGTTCATAAATCACATACCCTAAAATAATATTAATTGTTCATGAATTATAATTACATATGGGTCCTCAAAACATACTAATATTGTTCATCCAAACTCCACACGTGGTGAACAAAATGAACATTTGAACATGTGGCTTGGAAAGGTGCCTAGAACTGTAAAAGTGAAAAACTTCACTATTATGAAAATAATTCCTTCCAAGATTCAAAAATATTTAAAATATAATTATGGAATCATTACCATGATATAAAAACACTTTAAAATTCATTTTTATTTGAAAAGTCCAAAAATGCCTTTTTGGCCTATTTGCCTATTTGCTTGTATAAGCCTGTATGAGCATGGTTTGCATAAAATTTGGATTTTTTATACTCTTTAAGGGTATTATTATGATATAAAAACATAATAAAATTCTTATAAATCCTTTATGTGGGATTATAAGCTTTTGTATCACTCCAAAATGAAACATGCTCTAATGGTGACATCAAACAAATAGGTTGAGGTCTGAGACAAAACAACAAATATGTCCACTTGTCTAATGGAAATTAAACTTGGTAAAATGGTTATCCAGCTCATGATCACCTTATGTACAAAATTTCAAGTCCTAATTCCACCTATAGCTTCTAGAATATTCAATTTTCCCTTAATTTTCATCTCTATACATGAGCTGTCTGCATTTTTAACTAAGTTTTGGTGTTTTAAAGATGAATTTCATGGATTTTATAGGTTTTAAGGTTAAAATAATCTTTTTATCCCAATATACTCTTCAATACTTTTAAAATAACCTCTACCACTATTTTCAAGCATGTCAAGACTTCAATCAATGCATTTAGGCTTCAAATGATTGTGTTTACATAGCTGTAGATGATCATTGATTAGGTTTGAACATGTTAATGGCAAATTCATCTTAATTATTTTCTTATAAACTATTTATATCAATTTAAAGTTCCTATCCATCTCTTTGTATCCATTGGACTTCTTATACAAGGTTCTATGCCTCTCTTATGCTTAGTCCATACAATAGGCTTGTACCATCACATGATAAGCATGGAAATGCTCAAGTGGTTTGACAAGGTATTGATAATATGAACTTGTAATTTATTTGAATATAAGAATCCATCTCAAACCAAATCCATCTCCTAACTAATAAATACCTTGAGTTATGCCTACAAGTAGAAGAATGTGAGGGGATACTATGGATGTAGTTCATGATCATTTGCCTTGAATATTCCTTTTGATGACATTTATGAGATGTCACGACTGCCCATGAACATGATGCTAACTTTTTTTTTTCAAAAAATATATGCCTTTTGGAGTGGCTAACAAACCCTTTAAGCACACTTGAAGCATCAATGACTTTTTGACTAAATAACCTTCTGTGCAAGCTGTAGATGATGATTCCTTAGGCCTACTATAGGTGATTTCTTAGTTGTTGAATCACTCAAAGGTTGACAATTTTGTTCTTTGATTTATCCCTTTGATGAACACATAATCCTATTATTTATTTATATATGTCCTTTCTAACATGGAAACTAAAAGTATATCATGAAAACATCAAGGTTTCCAATTTGAACTAAAAACCATACTCATAGCAATAGATGCAAGCCTTAAGAGGATATACTATGGCATATGTTTGAAAACTTCTCAGGATCTCCATTAACATTAAGGTTCTCATTTGCTTTCCCTTGAACGTGTTACCACTAAGAACCCTACCTTTCCTCTTGGAAATAAAACACTTCATAGATCCCCTATCTTGAATGTATGTTTGACTGTAGGATTTCATTCTGCTAATGATTGTAGGTGAATATGACTTTAATTTGTACTTACCAAGTCCTCCATTTAATTATCTTCACTCCGTTATATAACCCTTGACGACATGACCCTGACCTAGCTAACTCTTCATAGTGTTCATTTAGACCTCCTTGAAACTTCAAGAGAGTCTTATACAGATAGTGAAACATGGGTTTCTTGATTTGGAGGGTGTGAACACAATATATAGCAATTATAAGTCTTCTTCTTCATGGAAATACTCTTAACATATTCTAACCCCCTTTAGGTTTTTACCCTCAATCTTCTCCAAGATCATGCCTACTTCCTTGGCTATAAGTGATTAGAAAGTATATGATTATAAGTCATTATAGGGCTTTAGGATGGTGGTTATAGGATGAGATTGTATTTCATTATCCCTTACCAAGGCTCCACATATTTTTTAGCCTCCTTTTTTCATATCCTCTATGAAACTAGGCATTGGTCTCAAAGGTTTCTTGTAACATTCAATTCTCTTGATCACTGTATAGTTGATGAACTAACACAGTGCTAGGCTTTACAAGCCTACTATAGGTGATCTCTTAGTAGAGGATTATGACCATAAAATGAAATGGATTAGTATTCAAGGGGTTGGAAAAGTCCACAACAACACCCTCCTAATAGGCCTAAAATGATTCCAAACGATTACTTGAAACAACCCTTTACTTGAAATACTTCACTATTTTTGACCTTGATTATATTGTGTATGGACAAAAGCCTATAGATTACTTGGATGGTATGACAAAGGTGGAAAAATAAAGTCATGGATTTGACAAATGATCTCAAAACAAGATCAAGATCCTTTAGATATGTTGTAAACTCTTGAGATCTTGTCAAGGAAAATCAACCTACTGTATGCACCCCTGCTCCTAGGCCAGCTGTAGGTCTCCTTTTTCCCTAGGTCTGTGGCAAAAAAGTTCTCCTTGAACCTCATACTTTCCATCCATTACTTAAAAGTAATTATTTATAAACTAAAACTTCACTTAATCCATACCATTCATTTATCACCATCCTTACACTAGGCTTGAATAGTTTTTTTGTTTTCTTGTCACCCCTATACAGACTGAGATAAGGAGCATTTAGGGTTTAGATGGTGTAAAAATACTAATAGGTCCACTTAATTCATTATGTATATCATACTTGGAATGGCACATCTCTTCCACTAGCAGTTCAGTCTCTTTATTAGGTTTCCTAGGTTAGAACCTTACTTGGCTGTAAGTCATCATAGGCTGCATGTAGGGGTTTTAGGCTTATTGTAGGTCTTTTTAGAGATGGCTGTAGGATAATTCATTGGCTCTTTAAAACCTCATTATTATCCATTCCATAGTCATGATAACTCCTTAAACACAAAACCCTTATGAAAGGCCAAACCCTTGGCGCACAAACCTACTTTTCATCATAAGATGACTATAGGCCTATATAGCATGGCTGTAGGTATACATGGTAAACCCTTCAATAGCCATATTATATTTTGAGATCCTGATTAAGGTTAAAATCTACCTTTTGTCTCAAAACTATGATGTAATTCCTCAAAATTTACAAACCTAATAGAAGAGAAACAAATTCTCTTGTAAAATATTTTAAACATGATTGGCAACTATAGGACTCATATTCAAGGTACATTGTATGAACAATTAACCTATATATGACTTTGAGGATGGATCAAAGGTAGATTTTAATCCTTGGAAATCTCTATATTGTGCTAGATAAGGTCATTACATCATTCATTTAGAGAAGTCTTCATGTCACTATTCAACTGATGTGATTCTCATACATGTACCTAATTATACTTCTATTTACTTCAAATGACCATGTTTTCATAGTGTCAATCCTTAAGATCAAGACACCTACCTTGATCTCCATGCTTATCTTTCACCCATATGTGTGTTAGGTTGTGGAGCTAAAATCTTCACTGATGCAAACAGGAGAGGAGGTTGCTGAAGGTTGCTGAGTTGCAGAGAAGCTAGGGTCGATCTGATCAGTCGACGTCAGCAGGATAGTAGAGAGAAGCAACCGACGTCGGTCATATATCGGCCGACGTCGGTCACCTCTAGGCAGACAGGGACCGACGTCGGTCGCTTGTGTGGTTTGACTGCGAGCTAATTACGGGCAGTTAGCTAACGAACCAAGTGTTTGCATGATCAGGGCTAATTATAGATTGACAGCTGTGGATCTAATTATTGTAATTAGATGTCTAATTATTGTTTGATGAGATCTATATAATAGACTCATGGTTGTATTGGAAAAGTGTTCTAGTTTGAGTTGAGCAAAGTTTGCTCCTTCTGTGTGTGAAGTGAGTAAGGGTGTTCCTCCTAGTTCCCTATCAGTGCCAAGCTTGGTACTGGTTGGAGAATCATAAGGACTTGGTGAGGCAAGGACAAGGGTTCTTCAGGGTGTAGAGTGATCTACATGATAGGTAAGATCGTTGATCTGCAGGTGTATGTGTGTGCAAGGTCAAGGTTCACAGGGGTGCAGAACCGTGTTTGATTTATAGGTGTGCAAGATCATATAGACAACAACACAACAGGGAGCAGTATCAGGCAGGATCTACTTGGAGTACAGGTGTGTACTCAGATAGAGCAAAGAGGAAGGCAAGGGAGTTCCTTCCATAAGTATGGTCTATTGAATTGCAGGTTGTTACAGATTCATGGGAGATCTACTTGAAGTACCTTGAGTACTTGTTGAGTGCGTGGAGCACTTGTGGTGTGCGTGGAGCACGGGAGGTGAACACCAACTCTGTATTTGAGTTGGGTGTTGGGACCTGAGAGGGAGAGCTTTGGGGAGAAGAATTACTATTCCCTTGAGGTGTGGGAAACCTCTGTAAGGTGGTGGAGAAGAAGTGGGATCTTCTTTATTGTAATCTTTTCTGTAAAGTGTTAATACAAGTTATGTATTGTCTCTCATATGCTGTGTTATTTTGAATTCTAGTTACTTGGTGAATCTGGTTATTTCCACATATTATAGTTGCTTGGTATTTGGTAATCAATTGTATGCTTTCGGTGTTTCATACCCTGACAAGTGGTATCAGAGCCTTGGTTGTAGGTTCTTAGCTTGATACTGATAAGTGGTATCAGAGCTAAGGCTGCAGGAAGTAGGTTTTGTGTTTTGGTTACAGGGCACTCTCAGGGGTTTCTGATTGAGTGGGAGTAGAGCAATAGGAGATCAAAGTAAGCTAAGGATGGAGGAGTTGAAAAGCACAGATGGTTATTTAAGGTCCCATGGAAAGAAAGAGCAGGTAAAAGAACATTGTTGGTTGGTAGCAGATCAGCATGAAGAAACTGAAGATACAGATGTAGCAGGTGTTATTGCACAGGATGTGTTTGCAGGTTTCTTGGATAAAGTTGAATCTTGGATAAAAGATTTGGTTGCCTCTTTCCATGCATCCCCAGGTAGAGGAGCTGGTGAGCCTTGCCAAAGAATTGGCAAAGGGGAAGTGAAGCTAAAATTGCAGGCGGCCAACACACAGGTGTTGATGAAGGTCATGCAGGTCCCAGGTTTGGAGATATGGCTAATTTCTTCAGAAAGATTGGGTGATGAGAGATGCACAAGAACTCTCACAGCGGTAGCACTTGAATTAGCTGGTGGTAAGAAAATAGGTACACTTTATCTACTTGTTTATATTACTGATTCTTCTTCTGTTGCGGAGACGTGGCTTCGTAGGCTTGGTCACATGAGCAGGAAGGAGATGCATGTTCTTAAATGGAAGACAGATATATTTGACAGGCTTAAGAACTGGAAAGCCTTGGTGTTCTTGGAGAAGATGGCAGACAGAAATCAGTGGATGGTGCTGGATACTTCTGAGCAGAGCAGTTTGGACATGGGTTTTGATTCAAAGGAGCTCGCGGGTAAAAATTCATCACTCACAGGCGAACACAGATACCGATGTCGGTCAAGAGGAACTGGCGTCGAACAGACAGGTGCCGATGTCGGTCATGTGCAGACCGAAGCCGACAGTGTCGGGTAGAGTAAGACCGACGTCGGTCAAGGGGACCGATGTCGGCAGTAGGTAAGACCGATGTCGGTCAGGAGGACCGACGTCGGCAGCAGGTACACCAGTGCTGGCAGGTTGGTAGTCAGGGATAGCCGCATGGAATCGACGTCGATCGGATGCAGACTGTGGGGTGGCTGAGTTCAGTCTCTGTAACAAATTTTGGGTGGACAACATGATGTCAAGGAGTCTCAAACACCCATACGGAGGACTGAAGGCATAAGTAGGCCCTCAAATTTGTGTTCCTCTTCTTCATACTTGTTGCTGATTGTAGAGCAGGAAGGATCCAAGAAACAGGTGGGAGCTAGGCAGGTATATGATGCAGAACCAGACGGGAGTTTTGGTAGGTTTGCCAGCTAGATGAAAGCATAGAGACGAATGGATGCCTTAGTAGAAGAATAGAGAGAACAGATATGTGAGATGGAAGACCAGGTCATATGGTCTTGAGGAGCTGCAAAACAGTGGTACAGGTTTTGACAGGTGGAGGACAGAGCATGACTCTAGTCAGTGTCAGGGTAACTACTGTGGTTTGACTTACCAGGTGGATGATGAGTCGCGACATCATTCTGTTGCTGTATGTGGATGGTATATTTGCTAGCAGGGTTAGTACATACAGGGTTTTGCTGAGCTAAGGGTAAGATTAGTTCAGTGGCATGTCATGAGGAGTTTGGAGCAGCAGAATTCTTTGACATGGGAGGCATGGAGATCACAGGTAGATTTTGTCTCCAGTGGGAGCTGATGTGAATCAGGTGTTGGCGAGGTTCAGGATGCAGAGCCGAAGCACACTAAGGGCTGGACAGGTACAGTGTCTGAAATCACATGAGGTCTAGTATAGACCTGAGTATTCCCATGCAGTGGGAGCTGTCAGAGAGTTAGGAGCCAATTCGGGGAAGTGGATTCTCAAGTATTTGAGAGGGACCGGCAGCAGGGATTCATGCTATGCAGGGTCAGGACTTCACTACATGGATTTGTAGGTTCGGATGTGGCAGGGTACTCGAATGACAGGTGGTACACCACGGGATGTCTGGTGGGTTGTCTTCAGGATTGAGCTTGAAGAGGGATACAAACTAGGAAACATATTAAATGGAGTATAGGTACAGGTACAGTGCAGCTGTTTATCTCCAAGTGGGAGATTGTTAGGTTGTGGAGCTAAAAGCTTCACTGATGCAAACAGGAGAGGAGGTTGCTGAAGGTTGCTAAGTTGCAGAGAAGCTGGGGTCGGTCTGATCAGCCGACGTCGGCAGGATAGCAGAGAGAAGCAACCGACGTCAGTCATATATCAGCTGACATCGGTCACCTCCAGGCAGATAGGGACCGATGTCGGTCGCCTGTGTGGTTCGACTGCGAGCTAATTATGGGCAGTTAGCTAACGAACCAAGTGTTTGCATGATCAGGGCTAATTATAGACTGAGAGCTGTGGATCTAATTATTGTAATTAGATGTCTAATTATTGTTTGATGAGATTTATATAATAGACTCATGGTTGTATTGGAAAAGTGTTCTAGTTTGAGTTGAGCAAAGTTTGCTCCTTCTGTGTGTGAAGTGAGCAAGGGTGTTCCTCCTAGTTCCCTATCAGTGCCAAGCTTGGTACTGGTTGGAGAATCATAAGGACTTGGTGAGGCAAGGACAAGGGTTCTTCAGGGTGTAGAGTGATCTACATGATAGGTAAGATTGTTGATCTGCAGGTGTATGTGTGTGCAAGGTCAAGGTTCACAGGGGTGCAGAACCGTGTTTGATTTGCAGGTGTGCAAGATCATATAGACAACAACTCAACAGGGAGCAGTATCAGGCAGGATCTACTTGGAGTACAGGTGTGTACTCGGATAGAGCAAAGAGGAAGGCAAGGGAGTTCCTTCCATAAGTATGGTTTGTTGAATTGCAGGTTGTTGCAGATTCATGGGAGATCTACTTGAAGTACCTTGAGTACTTGTTGAGTGCGTGGAGCACGGGAGGTGAACACCAACTCTGTATTTGAGTTGGGTGTTGGGACCTGAGAGGGAGAGCTTTGGGGAGAAGAATTACTATTCACTTGAGGTGTGGGAAACCTCTGTAAGGTGGTGGAGAAGAAGTGGGATCTTCTTTATTGTAATCTTTTCTATAAAGTGTTAATACAAGTTATGTATTGTCTCTCATATGCTGTGTTATTCTGAATTCTAGTTACTTGGTGAATCTGGTTGTTTCCGCATATTATAGTTGCTTGGTATTTTGTAATCGATTGTATGCTTCTGGTGTTTCGCACCCTGACAATGTGAATTGATTTCTTTCCTTTACCTTGAATAGGGTTTCCCCTACCTTGATGATTCAATGAAATATATGACCATACCCTAATTGTATGTCCTTGTTATAGGTGATCATCTCATTGTACTTGATGCTTGATTAGCTTGTAAACCCTTGACCATGTTTTATGGTGATTTTGATCAACCCTTGTTCTCTTATGTGAGTAATCTTTGATTGTGTATAGGCCTTCAATGAGCTTTCATGTTATTTATTAAAACCTAATAATCAACTCTTGACTATTGTATACTTACTATAGGTCCTCATCCATGACTGTAATTTGACCTTGGATAGCCTACAAACACTCCTTATTATGCTTAAAGTGCTCCTTAAGGTGATATCATATAATGGAGGTAGGGTTTTAGGGGTGAATTAAGTGGAAGGACATGAATAATGATGGAGAGGACATGATAAAGGGTGGAATGATGGTGAAAACATAGTGATAATGGCTGATTATGACAATGATATGAAGTGAGTGAGGTGGAGGTGGGGAACAAACACCTGGAGGCATGCTAAGACCAAGGTAAGGAAACAAATGCAAAAAATTACTCAACATAATCAAGTAATCATAAGTTGGATACCATTGAATGAGTGTAAGGAGGTGAAAATAACACATGGTTTTCTCCAAAAACCTTAAATTTTGCAAAGTTTCCTTAAAGAATGAAAATTAAACCCTTTAAAACACCCTACTTGAGCATGGAGATGGATTTATGCTATGAAACTTAAATAATATCTAATGATTATGCTTTTAAACCATGAAAAATTTATGAAAACCATCCAAATATGAATTCTTAACAACTTGAAGCTAATTTCTTCTCCTTGGACCACATAAATTCTCCTTGCAAGCTTTCCAACACTACAGATTAACTGGTTGAGTTTGAGAAATTTTATTAAAATTTAATTGGATGAAGAACACCTTAAAAATTCCATGGAAAGATAGATAAATTCGTCAATATATTGTAACAAGTTGAATTTCCTTGAAACTATGCACCCAAGTGAGGAGAAATTGGAGAAACATAGTGACCTTTCTAGTTGCAAGGCAACAAAATTTGACTTGACTTAAACTTGATGGTTCATGAGCTTAGATAATCCAATTTAGAAATATCTTAGACCATACATAATACCTCTGAGTCTAGTTTCTTCACCCCAAATTTTAGACCTTCACTCTCCTTTAACAGTTTGTACTAGTAGGAACCTACATATAGGTTTCTCTATGCCAAGAAGCAAGAAACCAAAAGGAAAATGGTTTAGGGCCTATATGGCCATGAATTGACATGAAAATACTATTAAATCTTTTATATTCCTTGAAAATGATATCCCATACCATGTATTGTACATAAACCGTATGGATTTCGTATTCCTCTTAAAAAATAAGTGAAAAACCTTCTTTTCTTGCCTTTATAAGATAGATAAAGATTTCCACCACTTGATAAAGAATATTTGAGAAGTATTTGTGGGATATCATGAAAATTTACATATTTTTGACCTTTTAATTGGCAAATTTGGCATGTGGGAGCTATTTTAGGGTCTTTTTGGCTATTATGACATATCAAATGACCCTTTTATGACTTAAAACTTAGGAATTAGGCTATTTTGACCATTTTAAACATGAATAAAGATCTTTTGGCATAATTTAATGAATTTTTAAATCATTTTTTATGATTTTTATCCTATTTTTTGACATTTTTGACCAAAATTTGCATTTTAAGACCATAATTGACTAGTTTGACCAACTACAAAGGGATATTGATTAGTTTTTGGAAAGTTTCATATGATAGGGGTAGCAATTTGACCTTGAAATGAAAAATTACTAAAATAGACCACCAATGATAAACTTGTATATGTGTCCAAATTTATTCTTGAAGAAGAACAAGCTTTTGATCAAATCATCGAAGACACCAACAATGACAAACTTGTCTATGGGTCTGAGTTCAATTTTGAAGAACAAAAAGCTTTTGATCATATCATTTAAGAGTTCCCAATAGTATTTTTTACATGGAAATACTACCCTTAGGGGATTATAATTTATCATTCCTAAGATAACTCAAAGAACTAGTCCTAACAAAGGACCCTAACATTGCCAAATAGTTCAAATCTTTTCCCACTATCCTTGAAGATGGTTCGACCCTTCTAGTGGAAGACACAATAAAGGTAAACATCAGGACTCCATATGACCTGAAATGTATAAAACTAGGCACATCCCTCACTGAGGTGGAATGTGAATTCCTTATAGCCCTTTTGAGGGAATTTATTGATATATTTACTTGGGATTGCTCTAACATGCCAGGTTTGGACCCCACCTTGGTTGTTCACTACCTTGTCGTACATCCTAATGCAAAACTTGTGAAACAAAAATTATGTAGGATGCATCCTCACTTTATTATATTAGTAAATAAAGATTTGGAAAAGCACTTAGAAGTGAGATGTATTAGGCTAATTGACTATTCTGAATGGATTTACAACATTGTACCCATTAGCAAAAATCCAAAATAAATTAGAATCTGTATTGATTTCAGGGACATAAACAAGGCCTACCTAAAGGATGACTTTCATCTACCAGATATTGACATGATTATCGACTCCATAGTCAGTTATGAGATGCTTTCATTGATGGAAAGATTCTTAGGCTATAATCATATCTATATCACACTAAAAGACCAACATAAAACAACATTTACCACTCCATAGGGAACATTCTATTATCAAGTTATGCCATTTGGTATTAAAAATGTAGGGGATATCTATCAAATAGCCATGACCATCAATTTCATGATATGATGCATGCCATTATTAAAAACTATATCAATGACATACTTGGTAAATCAAAGACTAGGGTCGATCATCCAATAACATTGAGAAGGATATTTGAGTGATGGCATGAATAAAAAGTTAGGCTTAACCCTAAAAAGTGTGTTTTTGGAGTTACATCAAGAAAATTTATTGGTTTCATTCTGTCTCATCAAGGCATTGAAGTCAACCTAGCCAAATTATGAGCCATAACAAATATGCCACCACTGACCAATTTGAAGCATTTTCATAGCTTGTAAGGTAATATACAATCCATCAGATGCTTCATCTGTCAATTGGTAAAGAAATTCTACCCATTTACACACCTAGTAAATAAAGGTGTAACATTTCTTTGGGATTATGATTATCAAAAAGATTTTCAATAGCTAAAGGACTATCTTATAAATCTACCAATTTTATTGCCTCCTATGCCAAGAAAGCCATTCCTTCTATATCTATCAGCCATAGACAAAGCCCTAGAGGTACTTCTAGCTCAACATGATGATAATGGAAAAGAGCATGCCATGTACTATCTATTCCATATATTGGTCATGTATGAGCATAATTATATGCCCATTGAAAAAGCCTATTTAGCTATACTCTTCATAGCTCAGAAACTACACCATTACATGTTAAACAACAAGCTCATGGTCATTTAGAAAGTAGCTATGCTCAAGTATATACTATCAAAAACAACTTTACAAGGCCACATGGCCAAATGGATCATGATTCTCAATGAGTTTGAGATATAGTATGTCAATTAGAAACCCATCAATGGGCAAGTTCTTGTATATCAACTTGCTGAAGCACCCCTTGTAGATACCAAACTTCTCACATTATAATTCTTATATGAACCCATTATGACCATCATTGAAACACCTCTTAAGGAGTAACACTGGAAGCTATATTTTGATAGATCATCCACAACACATGGATTAGGGGTAGGCCTTTTGTTTATTACTCCACAAGGGGATCTAATCCCTAAATAATTCAAAATCAACTTTCCTTGTACCAAAAACATGGCCAAATGTGATGCACTCATTACAAGGATTCGATAGGTAGTAAAATAGAACATACATCATCTTAAGGTTTATGGATATTTTTAGTTAATCATTAATCAGGTTACAAACTACTTTTAGACCAAAGATGAAAAGCTAGTTCTTTGCAAGGCCATGGTCAAGACTCTTAAGAATCAAATTGATGACGTATAGTTTGAAAATATACTAAGAGATAATAATATAATAACAAATGCCATGGCTATAATTGGATAATTGATTTGACATATAGATATGGCCAAGGAATACCAATTTTTAATTGAAAATTTTCTAGTTCTAACTCATGAACCTTCAACTATTACAATGATCTGAGATATTTTTGGTCCCATATCTACTTTGTATTTATACCTATATGCCTATCTTCATGACCATATTATGCCACCAGACTTATCTCAAAAATAATCCAAAGCCTTCATCCACAATGCCCAATGTTATACCTTACTCAAATAAACCCTATACCACTGTAGTTTTGATAGAACTCTTTTTCATTGTTTAACCTTGGTAGAATCTACATTAGCATTACAAGAAGTTCACAAAGGGGTATGTGGTGTCCACACTAATGGAAAAGTCCTATCCAAAAATCTCTTACATATTGGGTATTATTGGCCAATGATGGATGCAGATGTAGCTACATATGTGATAAATGTCAATGACATGCCAATCTGATTCATGCCTTGGTAAAGACTTTGAAACCAATGTTGATATCATGACTATTTGATACATGGAGCCTTGATCTCATTGGGAAGATAAACCCCACCTCATCTGATGGCCATAAACATATCCTTAATACCATATAATATTTCACTAAGTGGGTTGAATCTATATCCCTAACTTATGTAACTAGAAAGAAAATTTACAAATTCATCTTTAACCATCTCAATTGTCACTATGGTATCCCTTCCAAAATTATATTTGATAATAGAGGATCATTCAATAACAATGATGTTGAATCACTATGTGCCAAATACAAGATTAAGCAACTATTTTCTGTGACATATTACCCTCAAGGTAATGGCCAGGTAGAAGCATCTAATAAAACCATTGTCAACATCCTTAAAAATATTATCAATGATTCCAACCACGATTGACACCTCTAAATATTTTGCACCCTCTAGGCATATCATACCAACCACCACACCCCCATAGGTGCCACTCCATACTCATTTATGGTACTAAATCCATTCTTCCCATTAAGGTTGAGTTACCTTCACTATGAATTTATTTGAAGCATGTCCTAGATGATGAAGCCTATTGAGTAGCTCACTTACAAGAGCTGGAGTTACTTGATGAGAAATGCATAGATGCTGTTAACAACCCACAAGCATATCAGAATCTATTCCTTGGCCACTATAATAGGCACATGAAACATAGATAATTTGAGCTTGGTGATCTTATTCTTAAAGAAAACCAAAAGAATACCACGATCGAGAAAAAGCATAAATGCAAGTTTAAACCCAACTGGGTAGGTCCTTTCATCATTTTTGTAGACTATGGCACTTGAGCATACAAGTTTGCCACACCAGATGGGGATGAACTTGATGAACATTATACACCTCAAGTGATACTTCACTTAATTGACTTGGTATATTGTTGATGAGGACTATTTTAAGTCATACCATATTATTAACTTTATTATTTGTACCATACCATTCTACCATCCTATCATTTTATCATTACAATGTTCCATTCCACCATACATTTTCTATCGACCAAATGGTTTTGATCTTCCCTACCTAGCTTGTTTAACCTTGATTCATCTATTGGTTCCACTTTGAACATGAAGAATTAGATCATTTTCAGTAGTTATTTAAAAAATTCTAGATAGAGGCCATTTTTTGAGCAATAAGATAGAAGTTTTGGTAGTTGCATCCTTCATTTCTTGTTTCATTCTATACTATGCCTTGTTTGTGTGGGATTGATTACAACCACCTTCGGGCAAATCAGTGTCTCACCAATCTTGTTACTAATTATAACTGACTATGGGAAAATTAGTATCATTGATCTATGCCACTATTTCCTAGTTATAACTACCTATGGGAAAACTAAGAGCAACACTTGTTTATTGTCCCTTGGCAGACCAACCTTCCATTCTTATGCCATACTATGCCATGATGCCAACTATGCCTATTTTGTTTGAATTGACTGCTACACTAGTCAGATTCCTCTATTTTAAGGCAAAACTACTATGATTTGAGGTCTTATTATGACTATTTAGGTAGTGCTTGATTCACATTGGGGTCACCTCAATCCCCTTTTCCCATACACTCACCATTTTCTGGTAAACCTAAGCCACAGTCTCACTGTTTCACAGGCTTGGACTATTTAGTGTCTCATCATTCTTGATCAAGTTGAGATGCTCTAAAATTCCAAAACAACTTGTAAAACCATTTATAAAAACCAAAAACATTGACCACTTCTTTTTCTTAAAGATTCTGGGAACCCTCACTAAGTCATAATAAACCACCTATTATTTAGTTTCCCCATCCTTATTGGCCCTTTTATCCCATACTCTCACCATTTTGTGAGTCCATTACCATATTATTCTATCACATCCATCATGTTTTCTTTCACATAATTTTATTTTATCCCATATCTTGGGAGAAATACATTCAACCTAAAGTTTTTATTGGATATTATGTCCATAGAACTATGTAGGCAGTGTCCACTTACCTATTGAATATGGAGACAACTCGACCACCCCATTCCTTTTTTTCTATTCTCCCATTTTATTTTTTTTGTTAAGTTGTCACCTATTTTTTAGGGGTAATGTTTGTCACTTTGTTTGTGTCATGTTATTTATACTAACATTATGACTAACTGTTGTTTATTTATTTTATTTGTTTATGTGCGTATTTGTTTGCTTTAAGTACTGTTCCCTTGACTTAGTCTATATGTATCTATTGGGTGATTCCTTATGTATTACTCTTGAGTCTATCCATATTCATACATCAACATTATCATCATGGTTTTTATCATTTGTGCATTATTTTCAATTGAGTATTAGATTGGGAGTCAATCCTTATGCATATTTTAGCCAAGTCATTATGGTGTTCTATCATGATGACTAACATCATGTGATATAGTAAAAATAAAACTCAATAAGTCTACACATTAATGCAATAATAATATCTACTTATCACCAACACTAATAATATTCATGAACTAATCCAAATCATATCCCAAACATAGTAATTAAACAATGAAAGACTTTTCCTCCTTGCCAATTCAAATGAACATCTCCCTACTAGCAGGTTGCCTAATTCATCTTTATCCTCTATATCATATTTACCATTATCATTTCATATCATGTTTTCCACTATCAGGATACAATACTTATAACTACCTTTGCATAAACCATTGTATACTATCCTACTTATTTGCCATCATCAGGGTTCACTGATTATAATTGCCTTTGGGAAAACCACTATACACCATCCCACTTTCATTACTAATGATTCTAATTACCTTTGGGAAAATCATTAAGTTTCCATCAATTTGAGGGTTAATGATTATACCACCTTTGGGAAAATTATTCACTTTATTCTACCCAATTGGGGCATATTTTTATCCTACTAATGATTATAACTACATATGGGCAAATCATTGTTTTCCCTTTAACTGATTATAATTGCCTTTGGAAAAAGTCCATTTTACCCCATCATTTTCATCTATTTGGTTCACTCATTTCCTTATTTCAAGGGACCATTTGCCAACCCCTTTTCCAACTACTCCCTCAAGGGGGAACCCTACAGTTTATCCATTGCCATTAAAAGTCATAAACATACACTACATTTTCAATCTTTAGAAGATGTTACTGTGCTTACAAATTTTAATGCCTTCCCAAATAGGGGAAAACTATACACCTAAAATTGGCTACCAATGGCTTCATACTATACTTTAGACTGATTCTTACCAACCTTTGCAAATCAAGCCTAAGAATCACTAAACACCTCAAATTTGGCTTCATAACATGCAATTTGGCCTATAAACCAATTAAATGGGGCAAATGTATGCATCAAATTAATTCAAATATTAAAAAATGCTAAAATGCCTAAATGAAATTAATTAAAATATAAAACCTAATCAAATGTTTAATTGAATCATCCATAAGCAATTAATGAATTATGAAAAATAAAATTCGAAAATCAAAGAATATCTTATGAATTCATAATTACCTTTTGTAAGTTGTCAAATATCCCAAAATATCTCAACATGCCTATTCATTGCTAATCATGACCATTTGACACCTTTTAACTCTAGTGGGGTTAATTAACTCACTAAGGTTAGGTTTGAACCCATTTCAAGCTCTAACTACACTCTAACTCACTTTGGGTTGGGGTTAGTTGCTAAACCTATAAATACAAGCATTTGCCTCTTTATTTGGAGAGCTTGGATATAGTAATGTTATAATGCTGGTTTTATGAAAAAGATTGAAATCTATAGAGTATAATGCCAAAATTATGAATCACAAGCCAGGCCATCAAGCCATCAAACTACATAAAGAAAGTATGAGCCAAACAATGGTGCTAATGAAAGAAAGAGATAGCCAAGTTCCATTACCATAGACTTCTTGAGCACAAGTTGAGCAAGCCAATGAAGAGATATTTTGGAGCATTCAAGGAAGGTAAGAAAGGTTATTTTTATTGAATTTTAGTTTTGCTTTGTCAATCACTTTTCTTCATTAATCTCCCCTATGATCTAGGCATGGAGGTGTTAAGCTTGTTAGTGTGTTTTTCATTTCATTATTTTATATGAAGACTAACACTTTATCCAACCTCCCCTCCATCATCAAATTCTTAGCATCACACTTAATACCAAATTTTAGTATCTACAAATGCCACCCTTTTATTTTAGTAAAATAATTACTAGAGTAAAAAGAAAGCATGTATCCCTGAGTATGTACAACACACTTTATCTTTAGTAGGAAACTCTAACTGTGCAGATCACTCAATAGAAAAATATGAAACAAACATGTAATATTCAATGTCCATAGATTGAGATTTAAAACTTGAAATTGATTTTTGGAATTTTAAAGAGCAAGGACGAAGTACACATGTTGGTGAAAACCATATTTCCCTTCCAATTTTTTTTGAGATGATAGTTGTTGAAGCATTAGATAATTATGCTTCCTTGCTGAAGCACATGTAGAGTTGGGGTGAGTGTGCCCAAAATTTGTGTAATTATGCAGTCTATTAGATTAGGAATACAACAAGCCCTAAACCTCATAAATGTAGGGATAAGTAAGTGATGTACTTACTCAAATACTACTCATAAATACAAGGGGAACCACATGATGGGTTTGCTATAAGTAGGAATAAATTAACCATTACAAGGGTATTATAGATTCAATTATATAATTTCACTCAAGTTCACTCTATATAAAAAACTCATGATCGAAAGGGAATGAATGGTATTCATTCCCCCATCATAACCTCAGATTTAATTATATTGTTTTGATCAATATATAATAAACACATGATTAAAAATAATAAACAATGTTCATGCCTCCATCATTACCCCAATGTCAACAAGTGTGAAGTGGAGTGACAATCATTTATCTTTACACTAGAAAATTATATTATTATTTATGTGCATGAACAAGTATCATGTCTCATGAATTTGGAAGTGTGTATATGTGCATGAACTATTATCATGCCCTCTGATTCTATACCAATTAATATAGAATGTTATGCATATATATGTTGAATCTGAGAACTTGTATCTCAAATGTATGTGCATGTGTAAGCCTGTAATTTATGTTATTGTAAATTATGTACATATTCCCATGCATATACACTCAAGTGTGTATGAATATGTACTCAAGTTTATGTAAAGTGAGTGCATGTGCATAACATATGTGCCCATAATCTGTAATGATGTGCTAATATATGGCATGTGACTGAATCATCTAATATCTAAACCATTATGAATATCTAAAATATGTACTTTGATTTGATTTTATGTTCATGAAGGATTTTTTATTTATGTCACTACCACTATAATGCCCCCTTTTGAGATGAAGGATGTGTCCTATAATTTACTTATCTCAAAATAAGAGTTAATTGTATCACATCATGTGTAAATATAACACCATGTATAGTTAGTTGAATGTCATCATAGTAATGTATATGCTAATCAAGGCATAAATGTAACATATTTATTTTAGGAAATTTTAGTGTCATGTCTAGATAGATGTGCCAATGAAGCACATGATAGTAACCATCACTGAAAGGTAACTTAAAAAAACTATAGAATAAAAGTGCATGATATGGATCATGGCATCACTCAATATCAGTAAACTCGACAAGGTCAACAAGCTCAAGAGTTTGTATTACACATAAGGATAAGGGCCATATACAAAGGACATGAAGATGTTGTAACAATCAAGGATAAGGGCCACACACAAGGTACATAAATATATAAAAAACCAAGGATGTAAATATGTCACATCAAATAAGGCAAAAGGCCACATGAAAGGGACATAAAGTTATCACAAACAAAGTAAATAAATATGTTGCATCAAACAAGGCCAAGGGCCACACATAAAGGTACATAAAGATGTTATAAACATGGCCAGGGGCCACACACTATAGATAAGCTCAAACTAGCCTATCATGCAAGAGAGTAACGACATCAATGACACATAAAATAAGTAAAGATAAGTATACACCATCCATACGTATCAATGTCACATCATAGTATAATAACATATCCATGTAGCAATGTGTAATATATGAATAACTAACAAGACATGTGTAAGAAATCTAGATATCTCAGCATGGTAAAGAGGTCATGGAAAAATATAACTTGTGATAGTGAAACCTATGGAATACTATGCCCCTAGTATTGACATGGCCATTGGGTAGAGAAAATTCCAACATATATATGTCTATGTGTAACCTATATGTCCTACGTCACACTCATATATCATGTAATTCATGCGCATGAAAATAATATGCCATCTACCAAACCTCTAATAAGTAACATATGTAAATATTTTAATCTAGTAATCATGTCATGACCAAGTCTTGATTTTTTATTTTTTTGAATTATTTGATTTTGTGTATTTTTTAATATTTGAACTTTGAAAAGTGCTAACCGATGATCCCATCAATGGGAGGACCATGGGGAGTTAATGTATCATAAAGTTTAATGGTCACCTATTGTGAGTAAAAGGTACCAGATATTGACCTATCAAAATTTGATAATAAAGCACATGTTGTATGATAAATGTCATGATCATTTCTCAAAAAATCCCACGTATATTATGTAAAGCTATAAAACTAAGGAATCTATGGGGTTTGATGTATATAACAAGAATTTATCATTACCTATGTTAACTATAAAACACACTAAACTATCTATGGATTTAACTATGTGTTATAGGAGAAGACGACCTCTATGAATCATGAATAACTCTTTGATGTGATGGGCATTAAATAATTAGTTGTCTAGTAGACTCAATTACTCTCCTTTGAATAGGTTGCATAGAAATATCATGCATGTGTGTAACCACTAGCTATATATACTGATCTCATGTGGGTGTATCAACCAACTATGATAATGGCAAGGATGGAGTAGGAGATACCATTAGCTATAGAGGGTACTCATATTATAATCCTATAAATGTGACTACCTTATTTTAATGTGTAATAACTATAAATTAGAGGTTGCAAATAAGAAACAAATAAACAATTGTTTTTTTATTGTAAGACTAATTTAAAACCTTAAATGAAGCTTCAATGAAAGAACAATACAAAATAAACAAATTACCTTCCATATTACTAAAAAAATTGAATTCCTTCTCCTTTTATTGGATTCAATTTTCTCTTGCAAGTATGTATGTGGATGCTTAATGCATCCTCCAAATGCAAAGTGAATCTCAACAACGATAAGAACGTAATCTTGTTGATTTTCAATGGATGCACAAGATAATTTTGATAGCAATTTGATAGCTTGACGATAGATGTTGATAATAGAGGATGACACTTTCAATTTATAAGGCTTTTAGGATGAGAATGACGGAACGAATAGGAAAAAATCTAGATTTACTAGATTATGCTAATTTTATATAGATGCCCAGATTTGAGTCCTCATCTAAATGGAATAGACTAATTCCTCATGTGTTTGAAAAATAAGGGGTGAGTTAGTTTGTAGTTGAATTTTTTTCATGAATGAGCTAAGGTAGTTAGATGACTCACCATGTTGGTTGAAAGGTTCAATGATGACTTAACAATTGATTGAGGAAGTTAAGAAAATTATTAGATGACTCGACGTTTGGTTAAGAGAAATTTGAAAGATGTTTTGTTGACTTGAAAATTCTATATTTTGTAACTAGTTTTATGGAATTATATGTGCACGATTAATTAATTGATATTGATTAATTAAATTTTTAAAAAAGGAAGGAAAATGATGTTAAAATGAACCTTATGATAGAATTTGAATTAAAGGTTGTGGTTAAGTTAGTGTGTCGATATTAATCAAAGTTAATTATGACACTAAATGTGATAATTTATGTGTCTATATTTTTCTCTCTTTCAAAAGGTGTTGCAACTAGAAGAAGTAATGTCTTTTTAAAGAATAAAGAAAAAGTGGAGTAAAAATGGATATAGAAAGATGACACCCCAGGGGGTTTTAAATGATTATGAATTATGCCCCCTCGAGTGGTTGTGTGGGAAGAATGGATGCGGACAAGCTCTTGAAATGAATGAATAAAGGGTATACAAAAATGATGTAGTTGATATCGTAAGCAGTGAAATTGCCATTCTTGGATAAAATACTTACATGATTTGTAGGCATATGTAAATTTATTTTCTGAGCGAATAATTGCTAAGGAGTCGATTGGAGAAATAATATTTATCAATATAAATTGCATGCTTGGATTTTGCCCTATAAAGATTGTTGCATAGAAACAAATTTGGGAATGATATATCTTGTTGATAAGTTATGGACTATAAAAAGAATAAATTAATTTTCAAATGAGTTGCCATTAAATTTACTGGGGTGATTTGTAAACAAATAATAAAGAAATAAATTATTTTGATTATTTGGTTATATGATGTGGAGGTGAAAATGAGAGAACAAGGTTGTGAAATAGGTGAAAAGGATTGGAGGGCGGGGGAGAGGGAGGGGGTATTTAGGTGGGTTGGTATAATAAATAGGGGTAGGGGGTAATTTGAAATTCATTGTTTAAAAATTCATTTGTTTGATTTTTCCACCTAGGATTTGAAATAGGGCTCTGGATTGTAAGAGGTAAGAGAGGACAGATGGATTGCCTCAAAGGGTGGGTTATGAATGAAAAAGTGTTGAGATACAATAGGTTTTAATGAATAGATAGGATGAGGATGATGGTATGGATATAGATCAGGGTATAGATGTTATAATTGAATGAGATTAATCCACTTGAGCTAATGCATGCACATTTTGATTGGATTTGATGATGGAAAGATTTATCCCAAGCAATGATATATGCAAGAAATGGATTGGGAATGATATATAAAGAGATAAGTTGCATATTTTTATGTGACATAAGCAAAGATATATGTTACAGGGAAATGTGGGAATGATATATCGCATTTAAAAGCTACAAGCTTGGATTGGGTGGATGGTTTGATTTAGTTTATTGATGCAAAAGCATAACCCAAGAAGTTAATCAATTGTGTGGATAATAATGATTGATCACATGATGGGATAACATGGATTTGATTTATTGTTAGTAAACAAAGGTTATTATGGGATGTATGGTAAAGTTAGATAGTTAGCATTTGAATCAGTTGATGTGTGTTAGGGATGTGATATATGTTTGGATATGTGGTAATGATTGTGGATTGGGTGAATATCCATTTTTTATAGTATTTTCATGGAGTTCCAACATAATTTCCAACATTTTTTAAAACATGAATTAAGAAACCTTTATTTTTTATTTTTTGTGGATGATAATATGTATTAATGGTATGGAAAAATCATGATGTCTATTTTATAATATGTGTAAGGACTAACACAATTATAAGTGCATGAATAATGCATCATGATATGGAAGATTTTAATAACATAATTTATAATGAACATAATGAATTGAATCAAAGCAATAAAGAAGACAAGATAAAAAATAGATAAAAGATATAAAACAAATAAACAAAACATAGAAAGTACACATACAAAAGAAAGCAAAAACACACCTAAAAGCAAATGCATGTTCTACATCAAGTTAAAAACCTTAACGTTTAGTGATTGATGGTGGAATGATTGATTGGTTAAGGATTTTAACATGATGTAGGCCAAGATAAAATTATTTGTGGATTATTTAATGTTTTTGTATTTTTATGAGTTTTCTAATGTTTTTTTGGATTTTGTAGATTTTAAATGTTCTTAGATTTGTTGGATTTTCTATTTTTTTTGAATTTTATATACAAGGGATACTAGCAAAGGGAAAACCTATTTTAGAACTAAGGAAGGAAGTGAAAATCTATGGAAAGGATATATTATCTATGGATAGGAGTGGATAGGAATTAAGATGAGAACTCCTAGGAACACATTGCCTAAAAACCATGTGCTAATCATCAAAGTAACATTGTAAGGATATACCAAGATGTTTCTAAGATCATATAAATATGTTTACACTTACTTATCAAGGTAAAATTTGGGAAGAAGGCCAATGGTATGATGGCAAGGATTGGATTGATAAAGATATGATTTGACAGGTTTTGGATCAGTAAGGATTAAATGGATAAGGATGGGTTTGGATGAAAGAATGCTTAGATCAATAAGGATGGTTTTGGATAGGTAAAGGTAGTAAGTATGGTTTAGTATAGGTTTAGGATGGGTGTGGATGGGTTTGGATAGTTAAAGATAGTTTTGAATGAAGGAATGTTTAGATGGATAATTATGGGTTTGCATAGGTAAGGATAGTAAGAATGGAAGGATGTTTAGATAAATAATGATGAGTTTAGATAAGGATATTAAGGATGGTTTAGGATAGGTGTAGGATGGGTACAAATGGAGGAATGATTTAGAATACATATGGTTGTGATGGAATGGGTTTGCCCCCAAGTGTAAGGCACTTGTAGACAATTGATTATTTTATGCATGATGTCAGAAACCAATTTTTCTCATGGTACTTATCCAAGGTGCCATAGAAATGTTTTTCAAATGTGGAATAATTTATTTATTTATTTCAAATTTTATTCTTAGGCATCTCAATTATGGAAGTGTTCGAGATGTAAGATGCTGACCTTTAATAATATTTTAGGTATGTGTGTCAGAGATGCATTTGGAAACTTTGTTGATTTTTAAGTTGGCTTCTTCTAAATTTATTAGGATATTGTCATAGCCCCTATGATTAAGGGTGTTTTAAAAGAGAGTGAAATGAAAAGTGTGTTGGATGAAGGATGTGTGTTGAGCATGTGGAGTATTTTTAGGGATAACATGATTATGATGTGAAGGGGTATTGGGACCAACAATCTCACATTCTATGAGACTAAGATTTGTCACAAGTTAGATGATTGAGATATTTTTTTGTAGTGACCACATCTACAATAAATGATGTGGATTTATCCTAAAACTATGTTGATGTAGGAGGGACTTTGATTTATTAATTTGGCTAATTTTGATTTTGATCATGATTTGATAACGACTCAAAGAGGTTTTCACTAAGGGGTGTTGATTTCATATTTTTTGTGATTATTTGGAATTCAATTTTTATTTTAATTTCCTTGAAGAGGTTTTCACTATGGGATGGTGATTTCATATTTAGATTTGATAGATTGGAGAATTCATTTTTATTGAGGAATGTCTGTTATTTCTCAAAATATGCTAATGTTTCTTTATGATTTTTAGGTCAAATGACAGTCATGAATTCTAAAATTATTTGATTTTCATGGAAGAAATCTAATGGTAGATAAGATTATTGGTCCTAATCCATGGGTGCATGAGATTGACTATCAATATGAGGGAAATGATGGATGTTGTGATGTTATTTCTCGCAATCGATGGGTGTGAAGTGAGAGTTTGACCATCAATATGGGAGAAATGATGGATGTTGTGAGTTCTTCGATCTAAATTGATGGGTGTGGGAGATTGAATGTCAAGATGGGAAGAAGGATTAATGTTACCAATGAAAGGAGTGGTGGCAACACGATCCTTGTAAGGACTATGAATGGAGAATGTTTTGATTATGGAGGCTTTGTTAGAAACCAAAAAAGTGTCACAAACATCTTTATGTTGATTTGAAAAGGTTTTGTAGTCGATGTCATAGGATCCATTGTCTATGATGAAATATATGGGTTCTAGGATTCTTTTCTCATCAAGGTTGAGGCCTTGCCTTTGGTAGTTCATGATTTGGTAGATTCTGCTTGCTATGGGATATTTATTGATTTGAAATCATGGTGATAAGCTGTTAGTGTATAAGTATGGATTATTTGAGTTTTTTATGTTTTCATATGTGAAAAGGGCAGATTTGATAAATGAAGTGGAATTAAATTGATAAGATATTATTGTTAATTTATTATTTATAATGGGCCTACCAAAAACTCTAAGATAAGTAGGTAGGTTAGCTGTGTATAAAGTGATTTGTATTTTTTATCTACAAGTACCTATGTTTCTTGAGGTGTATGTTGTGGGGTGACAAGGGATTCAATGTGTGATATTAGGTTAGGTGATTGGTAAATGGTTGGTAGGTTGTGTTGGTCAGAAGAGGATTGGTGAAGGATGGGAGATCGATCAAAAATGGGCTCTTAGTTGAAAATGGGCTCTTGGTAAAAAATGGGATTTGGTTGAAGATAAGCTTTCCAATGAGGGGATCATAAAAGATGGGTAGATAGTCGAAGATAAGTACATCAAAAATAAGAGGTAGTCTATGGTGGTCAAAGATGGGTTGGTGTAAGATGGGTGCATCAAAGAGAGGTTTTTCAAATATTTGTGGTAGGTTATGATCTTGATTTATAAGTTATGGAGCTTGATTGTATTTAGGAAATGCATTTTGGCATACACCCAAGCTATGATTCTCAGATGTGAATACACTTTGCTCTACTTCAATGTCCCCTTTATCAATCAAATCTTGGATATAATTTTTGAATCTCAAGAATATATTAATACAATAACCCTTAATTCTATAATATTCATAGTATTAAACCTTTTATAAAAAGTAGAAACTGGTTGGATCTTATCAAAAGGCTTGGTGTGTGGATACATGATCATCTTTGTAGAAATTAGTTGATGAAAGATCACATCCAAGGGCTCCTTGAGAGGAGTATATTATTTTTGTTTGAATGTGAATGGATTTGATGCTTGGTCCAATGATGGTCCTTGGTATTATGATGGTAAGACATAGTTGGTTTGTTATATTTACTATGGATTAGGGGCTGGTTTGGATGATGATGACTCAAGGGCCATATTGGTAGGATATTTAAGATTTTTAGATTATGGAATGGATAAGTTATTAGATTGATTAAGTAATGAATATATTGATGTAAGAGGTTTGAGATAGATTTTTAGATCTTCCAAATCTTGGGTTAATTGTTAGAATTATTTAAGGATGGTTGGATTTTGGGATTTGTATGTTAGAGATGATTTTGGTTTGTATCTATCATAGGGTATACTATGATTATAACTAGTAGAGGGGAGATATGATTAATTTTGGATAACATAATTATTATTGGTAAGTTTATGTTGACATGGGATGGTTTGGGATTCCCTACTAATGAGGTCTCCTAAGTTGTTGGGATCAAAATCAAAAGGAAGATGAACACCTATCTCTATAAGGCATAGTAAGAGCTCATCCTTGTTTGCAAACATGAATTGTTTTATGTGGGTTCTATCAAGATTGGTTTTGGGTGCCATAAATCAATATGGTTTGACTCAATATTAGGTTTGGTTTTAATATATTTTGGATTCAAGGTAGATTTTTAGAATTTGACTCAAAATGGATTATGAGCCAAATTGAAATTGCAAGTTTTTTTAAAGATAAGTGAGTTATTTTTGACTAGTAATTTTGGACAAAGTTTGGGTACAATTAAAAATATATATTTTGCCTTAAAAAAACCAAGAACTTGGTTTTGTGATTTATAAAACAAGCTTTAGTTTCCAACACAAAATAAATCTTTCAATTACTAAGTTTTCACAAGGATATTAAATCAAAGATAAGTAAACAAGAACTAACTAGATATAAAGCATGCAAACCACATGAAAAGGATAAAATTAGGCAAGGGTATTGAGTGAATTATGCTATATCATGTATAATTTCTTTCCCATTGAATAATGTTGTCACAAAATTTTAGAACATTGACTATGGAGGTAGTGTCATACCAATATCCCACTAAAATTAGTTTTACGGGTACGTTGAGAGTAACTTCCCTAGGCGATGTGCTCCTCCTAGGTGCACCATAAATCGAACAAATGAATGGATTCTTAAGGCTTATGAATTTTATAAGTTTAAATTGGGGGTTATTGATGAGGCTTAAGACTATGGAAGAAATTTATTAATAGGCTGCATAAAAGGGTCTAGTCTCTATGTGCTCACTCCATCCATAAGATTTCAGTATAGTGCCACTAAAAAACTAGATTTTGAGGTGGCTATGTAAACCCTGAGTATTTGAAGATGAAATTTCCTCACATCATGTTGTGTTTAAAACACACAACTACTTAATCAATTGAAATAACTAATCTTTAATTTATATACCTCACTAGTACACATGGTTTGGCTTACCATGTGGTGGTGAAATCCAGGTCAATAGAGCCCATAGAAATAAAAAAATAAGATTATCTCATTTTTGATTTATAAGAATAGTCATCAATGTGATGCAAATAAATAGAATACATGAGATAAAAAGGGAAACAAATAGTTAAAATAAATATTTTTAATTTCCAAGGATCATCACCAATGTGATACGATGAAAGATCAAACATAAACTTTGATAACTCACACAAATAATTTTGTAATAAAATGAAACTAAGTAATTAATTAACCAACTTAAGCAAAAAAATGAAATGAAATAAATGATTGAAAATGAAAATAAAATTACATTTTAGTTTAGCTTTCTATAGTCTTTGAATTGCAGTCCTACACAAAATTATCAATAGTTTATATGTAATGATTTTGGTAATATAAAAACCTAAAAGTTAGCTCAAAACAAAGCAAGAAATAAGACTAAAATAGAAAAATAAAAAAATCTATAATAAAATCACTATTAAATAGAATAAAATCACTACATATAAAATGAGAAATTCATTAATTAGCTAAAAACAGATATGAAAAAGCTACATAAATAGAAAATTATTATTGACAAAACCACTAAGATTTTAAAAAATATGTTTAAGTTCATAATTTTTTTGTTGAAGTTCAAAATACATTCACCTAAGTTTAAAATAAATTTGTTACTTTATAAAAAAGATAGAAAAAGAAAAAAGAAATACAAAAATTGAAAAAAATAGAAAACTAAATGACAAAACGACAACAAAGCATAAAAGAAGGCAAACAAAAATATAAAACCAAAAAAAAAGTTTAGAAATTAACTAGAAATAATTTCTTCATTTTACATAATAATTTCATTATTATTCATAACAAAACCAACGTTCTCTATAAAAAATCCATCGTTCTCTAAAAATTGTACATAAAACTTAGAAACCTACAAAAACTACACTTAAAACAATAAGAAAACCTCTTAGACCAAGATTAAGTTGTTATGCACTCTAACATTATTCAAAAACTCAAAGAAAAGCATACAAGATGAGAAATATTTTGGAAACATCTCATTGGGCATGCCATAATGTGATAGGTAGAAATTAGAATTTTCAACTAAGAAACACATAAATAATTGATTTCTTATTCTTAGATTAATGTAAAACCTCAGATAAAGCTTTAATGAAAGAATAAGACAAAACTAACAAATTACCTTCCAACTTACTAACAAAAGTAAATGCCTTCTCCTTTGATTGACTTCAATTTTCTCTTACAAGTGTGTATTTGGATGCTCAATTCATTTTCCAAATGCAAAATTAATTTCAATAGTGTAAGGACATTATCTTATTAATTCTCAATGGATACATAGGGTAATTTTGATATCAACTTGATAGTTTGATGATGGATATTGACAATGGAAGATGACACTTCAATTTATAAGATTTTGAGTGAGAAGATAGACAATTGAGAAAATGTTGGATTTATTGGATTATGTTAATTTTGGATGGTTGGATTTGAGTTCTCATCTAAGTGGAAGAGACCAATTCCTCATGTGTTTGATAAATAAGGGGGAAGTTCGTAACTAAAATTTTATCATGAATGATTAAAGGTAGTTGGATGACTGACCATGTTGGTTGAAAGGTTCAATTATGATTCAATAATTGGTTTAGGAAGTTAAGGAAATGATTAGATGGCTTATTGTTTGATTGAGAGAAACATGGAATATTTTTGGTAACTTGAAAATTATGGATTTTATTAGTTTTTTGGAATTATGTTTATGATTAATTAACTAATATTGATTAATTAAATATTCAAAAAAGGGAGGAAATGATGTTAGTGGACCTTAGGATAGAATTTGAATTTAGGGTGGTGGTTGAGTTAGTGTGTTGATATTAAGTAAATTTAATTACAACACTAAATGTGGTAGAATTTAGGTGTATATAGAGTATATGAAGTTGAGACATAGATGAAATTTAGATGTAACTACACAAATATTATTCATCTAAGATAATCCTAACAACACCTCAAAGACCCCATTGCTCTATAGAACTAATAATGGTGTGGCTAATATGACAGAACCCACTTGAAGAGGTAGAAGTATAGGTCTAAGGGTATTTTGTTCCTATTGGTAGAATCATTTAAATGTTCTTAATGTATCTTGTATATCCCATTGTGTGTATCCAAGGGAGTGAAGAAGTGTCATTGTGCACATGTTCTCACTTCACGTATTTTTTATCATGACACTATATTGGTTACTCAATGATATAGTCTTGTATGGATAGTGCATGAAAATCCAAATCATCATCAACAATATCACTATCATTTAATGTTATCATTGATAATTATGGTGAAGTTTCAATAAGTTTACCAATAATCACATATATTAGGTGATCATATTTCATAGGTGGAGGATGCATATTGTATGTAGTGTACTTTGAATTATCCTTAATTTCTATCATATCATGCTTGGGAAATACATCATTAAATTTTTTTACCTTATTATTTCCATTGTTATGTGGTCTATATTCCTATATAGGGGTGTTCAACTTAATATAGTTGTCATCAATATTATCATGTCTTATGTCTTAATATAAAGGATTTGTTCATAAAATGTCCCACAATTTGATGATAGTCATAGTATGCATTGTTATCATTTTTTGTTGTTGTAGGCATGTTTGGATCAAACTCTTTTGAGGAAGAAGAGTGATAAGGTTTCACTCAAGTATATTATATAACAATATATCAATGGGTGATGTAATCTTAAAAATTGCATTTTCAATGGAGTTTTCAATTACAGTGGATTTGTAGATTATGATATTCCATTAACTATAACATTTCCCTCATTCTTGTTTTTATTTGGTTTGACCTTTTAGATTATTTTTATTTGACACTTTTCTATTGAACTAAATGTAGGAGTAGGTTAATACTTGAGTTTTTTCAAAACTATGAGCTTAAATTATTTCTCTCTTATTGTGTGGCATAACTCATCAAAATGATTGTAATATATTGAAGATAATTGACTCATAGAGTGGTGAAAGCAAGTTTTGATTGAATATTTATTATAAATTATTTTTGGCCACAACATTAGTCATATTGGTTTGAATAGTCTAGTACCAAATTAATTTGTGATTGATTGGCTTATTGGAGCCTAACTTAAGTTTAAAAATTTATGCATAAGATAATTTTTCATCAATATTCATAGCGAAATGTCCTAGAAATTAATCTACTAAAGGGTTGAATATTCTTCCTTATTGGAGGGGAATGTCATTAAACCATCGCAAAGCATGGTCTTTGAGACTTTTCAATAATAAGTTCGTTAATAATTTATCATTATATGCATAATCTAAGAATGTTATATGGAATAATTGAAGGTGTTGTTTTGGATCACCTTTACCTTCATTTAGTGAAAACTTATGAGATATAAAATTTGAGGGTAAAGGATAATTTAATGCTTAGGGGATAATGAATTATGAAGCAAGGTATGTGAATCCATTGAATGACTAGTTGTAGATGCACTTTGCTCTAATTTCAACATCTTAGCATGCAAAGTTATAACAATATGCTTGAGGATATATGCCATAGGTGAGGTTTGTAATGTAATATGTGTATTAATAATATGAGGGGTAAAGGTTACCTGTGTAGGAATAGGTATGAAATTTTTTTTGAAGCCTTGTGTTTCCCCTATACCTTAGTTGGGTGTCACATATGTCATTAAAGGTGTATATGTAAGAATATCACCAATAGTATAGGTCTAAAAACCTGAAGTGGAAGCAATATCTTGAAAAGATGTATTGATATCATATAATAGGTCATATTGTTCCAAAAATTTAGTAGCTTGATACAACATTTTATGTTCATCTATTTCAATATATAACATTGCATCAATCTAATATGGATTCATTTAAGATTTACAATGAATTATTGGTCATCCATGGCATCAAGTTGGTTTGTAATAGTTATTTATTGACTATTATTAGTCTAAACATTGATGATAATTCCATCAATAGAGTGTGTATAATGCACTATATAATCTGTAGAGAGTAGGAGGAACAAAAGAGGTCATGCATGCCTTTTTCCATTTTATGCTAACAAGAGGTAGCCCAGATGAGATGTTGCAATAATATGAGTTGAGAAAGGATTAGTATTATTCATTATTAAATTTATCCTTATTATTGTTTAATTAGAATTAATCCATTTATTTACATACTTGTTCCAAATTAAATACAATATCCACAGAGAAATATGAAAAAATTACCTTCATGACTTACATTAAAAAATAAAGGTAATATTCATTTATAATGGTTATGGATAATATGTATTATTTAGGATTAATAAAAAATTAGTCTAAAAATAAAACCCAAATGTTGAAATCAAAATCCCTAAAAGGATGACACTCTATGGGAAACCTAGGGTTTGACATAGTTTGATCAATGTATGGGTTCACTAATAAGCATTAACCTAATTTGATTTTAAAAAATGTAATCACCTAAAGTGGTAATTGTTGACACAGTGGATTGCACCCTGGGCAAGAGGCTGAGCTCCTGAGTTATTTTAATAAGTGCTAATACACACACACACACACACACACGCACACACGCACACACGCACACACACACACACACACACACAATGGGGGGGGGTGAAAAGGGAGAAGGATTACAAGAAAACAAATCCTAATCTAAGAGGGTGATGCACCAAATAATTTTGACCTAATCACGCTCACACTCTGAACCATAAGAACACATACATACACTTTAAATTGGTAAAAGGACTAGACTATAGGAAACTTAATAGGGAGGCTTTAATGGAACACACAGAAAAAGGGACTTACCATAGGTGCTATAGGAAAAGCACACTGTCTAGTAACCTCTTTTTGCCTCTGTGCTCCAGGTACAACTCTTCTTGTCACCTTTAGGAATGGTGCCTTGTAGATACCAGATGCATTGGTTTCAACCCTATGAAAGCATTAAGAAGAAATGACTAAACACAAGACTAACACTCAGAGATATCTAACCAGAATAGAGGTAAAAATGCATTTTTATTGATTCCAAGTGAAAATTGCCAGGGCTTCACCTTACAATGTGAAAAGATGCCTTCTCCAAGTGAGAAGTCTAAAATATATAGAGGAAGAAAAGAGGCCTTTTGGCACCCTTTTTACAAGTGACCCATGTGCATTTCGATCATTGGGAAGAGGAAGCCACTTAAACATCATATGTGAAATTATGGGCCATGCCATTTGTCTGCAAACAAGACTGCTCCTTTAAGGCAATTACATGGCTTGTCTGCTCATCAATGAAAAATGAAGAAAATGGGTCATGCCATTCACCATTCGTGCCTATTGATGATCAATTTATAGATACTATGTCAACCACTGGAGTATCTCCTTGAGTCGACACCTTCCTTTGCCACTTGGACTATTTTGTCTATTTTTGCACTTGGTTCTTTTGCCCCTTCCCAGTTTTGTCTTTCTTCTGGGCTTACACCTTTTAATTCCTTTAGGTTCATACTTAAGTCTGTGAAGATCAAAAACTACTTCCTTGCCACAAATTTGATGCCCTCAGGTCCATCATCATCCTTAGCAATTCGTTCGTGTCTTTCTCGCTTGCTTTGGCAACTTTTTGCTGATTTCAATAAGTGACACATGGTGTGTTCCACTGTGAAATAGGTGAGGACAAGTGGTAGCATCTGATTAACTAATAAAAGCTTTAGGTACCTTTTGAGAGTCCTAAGGAAGATGATATGTGGTAGCTTTTGCTCTCTTTAGCAGTTCATCTGAGGCCCACCACAGTCTTTACTAAACAAAAGGGAGAGACCACAGATGTTGACACTTTTCGGCTTCTACCAAGCTTTGCAAGGGACACGTGTTATGTTTTGCTACTCTTAGAAAATGATGTCAAAACCTTTCATAGTTGCCACTTGGCACCCTCTGTAGAAATCTGAAAGAAACCTTTTGAAAGGAGATTTAGAACTTGGATGTAGACACTTGTCATGCTCCACTGGGTTTTACAAGGGGCACGTGGCATGTTTCACTACTTTTAGAGGCAAATTATCATGTGTCCTAATAGATGACACTTGGAAGTTTCTGCTCTTGAGCTCTTTTTGGTGTAAAATTGATGTTTATGGGCCCGTCACTATTTGAAATCCAATGGCTAGTCTATTTCCCTAAATTTGACGGCTTTAAAGACGTCACCGTCCTTGGTAATTCCTTCGGTCTTTTCTTTTGATTCAGCCTTTATCACTCCCTTACCTTTGGGATTTTACTTTGGACCCTCCTGAAGGGAAGGTATCCCTTTGTCTTTGGAGAAGTGCCCTTCTTTCGGTAGCCGAGAGTCCCCTGTAAGGGCACCTACCCTTCAGGGTCCTTCGACGGCCTTTTCTCTTCGGCTATCTTCCCATAGACAAAATGTCCACAAGAATTGTCTCGCCCATTTCTTTTCTTCAGAGCTTTTCCTCAGGTTTTTTCCTACAACCATTTTTCCTGTGAACTTTGTCTCAGCCACTTTTCTCGTGGATAAAAGTCCACAAGAATTCTTTTGACCATTTTGCTTTACCCTTCGACATTCCTTTTAGTTTTCTTGCCTTGGAATTTTCCCCAAATTTATTTGGACATTTTGTCTGAAGGAATTCCTTCAGACAAAAAGTTTGAAAGAAATCCGTTTATGCTTTGCCTTTGCCTTAAGTCCTTTTTTGTGGGGTTTTTTTGTTCATAGTCCTGAATTTCTTCAAAACTTTTGTCCAAAGGAATTCCTTCAGACAAAAGTCTAAAATAATTATGTCCTTGTCTTTTACTTCAACTACCTTCGAAAGGTGCCCTTTAGGAAATCTACTTTGGTACTGTCACTGACCAAGTGCCCTCCACAAGGGCACTTGTCCTTCGAGAGACTCTATTAAACTGTTCCTTTAAACCAAAATGTTAAATCGACTATTGAACTTTGATGATGAGCTTTGCTGTTGCACCAAAGTGATGAACCAAACACTTGAACCAAAATGACTAAACTAGACTATTAAACCAAGCACTTGTCCATTTTGTACCTAAGTGTTGGGAACCCATTTATTCTCTACAGAGTCCGTAGAAAACATGCCTGCAGAGTCCATAGGAATTCTTTACAGAGTCTATAGAAATGGGCCTATAGAGTCCATAGAAATGGGCCTACAAAGTCTGTATAAATTCTAGACTTATGCAAAATCAAAAAATGAATTGGCTCAAAACAAGGAGAGAAGGGGATTAATTTTTGGCTTGTTAGACCAAAAATGGTCAACAAATTGGTGACTCCTAGGGGAAGCATGCCTGATATGCTGAGAAACCAGTTGCCTTAAAGTCCATTGGGCATGGAGTCAGAATGTAACTTTGAAAAAGTTAGCAATAGCCTTGAGATATCCAAGAATCAAACATGAAGGTTTACCCCAAAAGGAAATGAAAACACACACAACACTAAAAAAACTACTAACATGTACAAAAGGCACTTAGGGAAAAAAGGAAAAAAGCAAGGAAAATATATACATGATGGAAGAAGGGCTCAGTGGTAATGCTTAAGATGTATCCCATTAACTAGGATATATAGTTCTTCACCATCCAACCTGGAGAGTTGGAATGCATTATGCTTCTTGCACTGAGTGATGACATATAGACCACTCCATAGGGCATCAAACTTTGCGTGCTTTCCAGGCTTAGCTCGGTTCTCATCCCATTTCAAGATGATGTCTCCTTTAGAGAAACCTTTTGATGAAGATTTCTTATCAAAGTGTCTTTTTTTCTATTGTTGGTGGTTGGTCATAGAAGCCAAAGCCTAGTCTCTCGTCTCTTGGAGTTCCATCAGCTTGCATAGCCTAACCTCCATGCTATTGCCTTCTTCTAATTGCAGCTGGTGAGCAAGGTCCAAGGCTATCAACTCAAGTGAAATGGGGAGCCTAGCTTCCCTTTCGTATACAATCATGTACAGTGAGTTACTAATTGCTCTCTTTGGGGTGACCCTATCGGCCCACAGGGCCATTTTCAACTTGGCATGCCAAGTCCTCTAATTCTCCTCCATTGTTTGTTTGATGATCCTAATTAGATTCTTATTTGTAGATTCATCTAGCCCATTCCCTTATGGGTAGTAATTGAATGAAGTGCTAAGATAGATACCATATCTCAGTGCCCATTCACTTGTTTTAGTTCCTAAAAAAGCCAATGTGTTATCTAAGATTATGGTAGCTGGAACTCTGAATCTTGCCACTAGGTCTTCATAAAAATCTAAGACTGCACTTTTGTTGGCTTCTTTCAAAGCAACTGCCTCTACCTACCTTGTGAAATAATCTATGGCGATCAGGACCCACTTGTGTCCAACACTGGAGGGAGGGTTAATCATCCCTATGAAGTCAAGGCTCCATTGCATGAATGGCTACTCTACTTGAATAGGCTATAAAGGCATGGCAGCCAACCATTGTTTCCCATCAAAAAGTGTGCACTTCTAGCACTTTCATACCTAGGCATGGGTGTCCCTAAAAAGAGTAGGCTAGAAGTAACCAACTCTCATTATTCTTGCCATTGTATCCCTAAGAACAAAATGACCACTGGCTGGCCCATCATGGAACTCAGACAACACCCTATCAGCCTAACTTGAGTCTAAGCATCTTATAAGGACTCCTAAGAGATCCCTTCTGAACATCACTCCATCAATCAGGACATAAGGGAGACACTGGAGTTTGAAATACCTCCTCTTGGTCTTATCAAGGCCCTATGGGCACTCACCAGTGAGAAGGAAATGCCTCACGTCTGATGTCCATCCTTCATGACAGCTAGTTCTTTTGCTGTAGCTACATCATACATTAATAGACTCTCCTCTTTTTGCTACTTAAAGTTTGTAGCAAGGTTCTTGCATAGGCCTTTCCCTCTTAGCAGTTTGGTGATCTTAATATCCACGTCGTATTCCATCACCTTAGTGATCTACCCTACTCTCTTTTCATTCAGGTCTCAGTTGATCAAGAAATCCTTGATGCTGGGATGTGGAACCATGAGGTGGAGTCTGCTATTGGATAGCATATGCTTGAATTTATTTAGACTCTATATGACCGCCAGGACTTGCTTCTCCACATATGTGTATTTGACCTCAAAACCCTCTAGGCCTTGGCTAAAAAATGTAATTGGTTGCTCAAGGTTATCACCATTTGCTTGGGTAAGCATGGCAGAGATTACCTCTTCATTAACGAAGGTGTAGAGGTTGAAATCTTTGGTGAAGTTAGGGCTGATCAAAGTGGGAGCTCAGGCTATGGCTTGCTTGATTTCTTCAAAGCTGTCCTTTCTTTGTGCTATCCATGTGAACTCCTAACCCTTCCTTAGCATAGAGGTCAATGACTTTATCACCTCCACAAAATTTGGGATAAATCTCTAGATGAAATATACCTTGCCGAAGAAGCTTTGTAGGCCTTTCTTATGCTTAGGCAAGGACAGCTCCAGGATGGAGCTAACTCTCTCTGGATCAATAGTTAAGCCTTCCTTAGAAATAATGTGGCCAAGGAGTTTCCCCTCATGGATAGTGAACACACATTTCTTAGGGTTGAGAGAGATACCAAACTCTCTACACCTCTCAAAGATTTGTCTGAGGTGTTTTATGTGTTGGCTCGCTTCCTTGGAGAAAACTGTCACATCATCAAGATATACCATCATAGTGTTATTTATTAAGCCTCAAAAGGCCATGTCCATGGCTCATTGGAAAGTGGCACCAGTGTTAGACAGTCTAAATGGCATTTTTCTATAAACAAATGCCCCCCATTTGGTAGTGAAGGCTGTCTTGTGTTGGTCACAGTCTTGCACCAAAATCTGATTATATCCTAAATACCCATCGACGAGGGAGAAACACTCATTGCCTATCACCATTTGAAGGATTTGCTCCATGCTTGGGAGAGGATAATGGTCTTTCAAAGAGACTCTATTGAGGTCTTTGAAATCAATGCACAGTCTGATCTCCCTATTCTTTTTTTAGACAGGAACAAGATTGGCTAGCCAAGAAGAGTGTTTGATTGGGAATATTATCCTGGACTTAATCAACTTGGTGAGTTCCTTCTGCATGAGAGACTCAATCATTGGGTTGATAGGCCTTTGCTTATGCTTGATTGGCCTCGCACCTTCTTACAACTCAATGGTGTGCTGGGCCAGACTTGGGTCAAAACCCTTCAAATCACTATACTCCCAAGTGAAGACATTAACAAATTCTTGGCACAACAAGATGAAGGCCTACCTTTCACAGTCCATGCACACTTTCTCAAGTGCAAGTAGCTTATCTTTGAGTATTTCAACCTTCTCATGGTGCTCCTCCTTCATTGAAATGCATGCCTTGTCACTTTTCAACTAGACATCTCTATTGAAGATACTTTCTAGAGTGACCAAACCTTTGGGGAGCTTATTGTTCTTTAGCTGAACAATTTGGCTGCCATATTGCTACTGTATCTTTGCCTAGTTTTTAGCAACAAATTCAGCTTCTTCTTACAAGAAGAGCACTATTTGCTGGTCACTATTAAAGACCTGCCAGTTGGTGATGTTGTTAGGTACAAAATGCTAGATTACTACCTTTAAGTGGAGTCAGCTGTGGTCTCAGCCTATTTCCTTAGGGATATCAAACTAGGCACCAACTACTGCCAGCCTATTCACTTGCTTGTTCTGCTCTCTAGGAATGGAGGTAATATTGAAAGCAAAGAAATTTTCCACTAAGTCCCATACCCTATGTTTTTAGGACTTCAGTAAAGAATTCTTTGTTAAATTTTAGCCTCTTACCTGATTGACAATTAGCTCTTTGATTCCTATTTTCCTCACCCACTCCAAACTATGGATGAGGGATTCGTACTCTACAACATTGCATGTGTAGGAAAATTGGAACGAAAAAGTTGAGAAGTATTTTTCCTTTGAAGAAGAAATTAGCACCGCTCCACCACCAACTCCCAACTTACTTCTTGAACCATCAAAGAACAACTGCCATAGACCTAAGCTTTCTTGGCTCACTTTCATTAGATTTGGTACAAAAGTACCCTCTTCATGCATGTAATAAATTCCAAGGCCTAACTCCTCTATGAATTTGTAAGGATCATGCTCGAAGTTGTCACTTCCCCATTCATCTAAGAGCAGGTCTACAACTCCTTCAAGGGTAGAGGACGGAGATTGGTCTACTTAGAACTCTTCTTGGTCAATAATGGTGTAGTTGACATTTATCACCTTGAGAGAGTATGGTTCTAGATGATCTCTATGGAGTGGCTCAGATTCAATCTTAACTTTAGTCCCATACTTGGTTCTGAAAACTAGATAAGACTCGTTCGCTGCTAAGTAGCCACCTATCTTGGATGTAAAATCCCTGGATAAGCAGATGGCAAAGTAAGGAGGGACATCCACCACTACCACATCATGAGGAACTGAGAAGGTCAGGCAAGCATGTAACATCAAGCTCAAATCTTTCACTACCCCAACTGTCTTTTTTGGTGTTCCATCTAGCTATAGGACTCCCTTAGTCATTTCTTCATATTTCAACCCCAGCTTGTTGGCTATGCATTTGGGCATTATTGAGGTGGTTGCTCCACTATCAGTGATGCAATTATGCACCAAGAATTCTTCTATGACCAAGGACACATAAAAAGGGGGAACCTTTTCTTATTTTCTGACCTGGCTTGAGGTGTAGGACTATCCATTCATCATCAAAACATTGTCAACTTTTGCTGGGACAACTTGTTCATTCAGATCATGCAATTCCTTTTACAGCATGTCCTTTTGCCCCATATTGATAGTGAATCCCATAAGGAGATGTTCATGTGTAGCTTCTTCATCTAATCAACCACATTGACTTGAGGGTTGCTTTCCTTCAAATTTTCTTTGGGATTATTGATAGCCTGAGGTGCAGGCTGAGGAGCTGAATATACAACTAGTGGTCTAAAGTTTGGGGCCTTTTGATTTACATGTGATGAAGAAGGTATTGCTAATGCTTGGGTAGCAACCTAGGCTTCTTACATTGCTCTCCTTTTGAATATTGTATTGGCTGTGACATAGTCACCCTGATTGTTCGTAGTACCCATGTAATTGACTACATAGAACTCACCTTCCAAGTGATTCATGAGAGTAAAATTAGGCTGGGTCTGACTGCTACTCATGTCGAGTTGCATTGAAGCCTCAAAACCTTAGAATTGGATGGCTACCTGATTGTCTTGTACATTTGGGTAGTGACCCATCATTTCATTTGTATAAACAACCTACTCTTGATCATATCCCATGGTTGAGAAACTTGGTTGTTCTTGCACCAGATTGTTTTGAGTGGGCACCATAGCCTTGGATGATGAAGGGGGGCCTGGATTGTAGCCTTGAAAAGGTCTGGTCTATGCAAATTGACCCTAACCTTGATTGTAATTTTGGAAAGGGGGTCTATTTTTTTGATCATACTGCTAATGTCTTTGATTTGGTCAGTTGTTTTGAGCTTGTTGCCTTTTAATAACCACAAGTTCATTTGTCACATTTTGCAATAGACTTTTGACTTCATGGAGTTCATTTGATGAAGTAGTAGCTAATTTTTTTGTGCTAGGTAGAAGAGCTAAGGTGGGAGCAATAGTCTGAATTAGAGGCAACATTTTAGGGAAAAGTGGCATATGAGGTCTAGGAGCTATTTTCCTAGCCTGTACTAGGAAATTCTCAGCCATTATAACTATGTCATAGGCGGCAGGTAGCACATGTCCTCCCATGGACTGTATCATAATAGTGATATCATTATTCAATGCTCTTAAGTAATAAAAAAAAGCATAGCTAAGAGTTGGCCTTACCAAATGGGGATTTTATCCCATGTCTTTTGAAATTGAGTGTTGAAATCCTACATGTATTCATGTCAAGCCCTTTTCATTGTAGTCAGCTGCTCGGCAAGTGAGAGGTGGTCGCTCTTCTCCCCAAAATGGTTCATCAAGAGAGTGCCTAATTCATTTCAAGAACTGACTAAATTTATGGTTAAAGTCCCATACTAGTCCAGAGCTTTGCCCTTGAGAGATAATGCCAACAATCTGATTATAATATTCTCCTTAGTGACATTATGAATATTGTAGAGGTTAGCAATATTTTTGATGTGTTCAATAACTATAATGGGCCCCTCTCCATCAAAGGGAGGCACACTTTTGAGAACTGCTCCTAGAATTGGGTTGTCATGCTAGAGATTTAAAGAACTTTGACCATGAAAAGTCACAAAGGGTAATGCCATAGCTATGACAGGACATAACCACAGCCTTATTATGTAGGTGTTCTTTATAGCAAGTTTGGGAAAGTGGTTTGATGAATAAGGATGGGTCCTCTCAAAACTTAATCACTTTTTTGAGTTCAAAGGAAATTTAATGAATTTGAAAGGGACACCCTTAGAAGCAGACTGTCTGGTGATTTTAGGCATAAGAAGTTAGACTGGTCTTTGACTAGAAACTAAAGTTCTTACCAGTGGAGTTGCCAGATGCTAAAAATAGTTGATTTTATTATATCAAGAACAACATCAATCCTAAAATTTTAATAAGTGTAAAAATTGAGTCCCACTAGGTGTGCCAAAAATTGTTGACACAGTGGATTGCACGCTGGGTAGGAGGCTGAGCTCCTGCCTTCCACACATCAAAATGGAAACTCCGCTCTTGCCTGTGGGCAAGGTAAAACTAGGGGGAGAGTCTCTAGAAAAGGGCTAGCTCCCTTTGATGCATATGAGTTATTCCAATAAGTGCTAATACACACACACACATATAATGGGGGGTGAAAAGGGAGAAGGATTACAAGAAAATAAAACCTAATCTAAGAGGGTGATGCACCAAATAATTTTGACCTACTCACACTCACACTCTAAACCATAAGAACACATACATACACTTTAAACTATTAAAAGGACTAGACTGTAGGAAACTTAACAGGGAGGCTTTAATGGAACACACAAAAAAAGGGACTTGTCATAGGTGCTGTAGGAAAAACACACTATCTAGTAACCTCTTTCTACCTCTATGCTCCAAGTATAGCTCTTTTTGTCACCTGTAGGAATGGTGCCTTGTAGATACTAGATGTGTTGGTTTCAACCCTATGAAAGCATTAAGAAGCAATGACTAAACACAAGACTAACACTCAGACACACTCATAGTTATGTAACCAGAATAGAGGTAAACACGCATTTTTATTGATTTCAAGTGAAAATTTCTAGGGCTTCACCTTACAATGTGAAAAGATGCCTTCTCTAATGAGAAGTCTACAATATATAGAGGAAGAAAAGAGGCCTTTTGGCACCCTTTTTACAAGTGACCCATGTGCATTTCAATCATTGGGAAGAGGAAGCCGCTTAAACATCATATTAGAAATTATGGGCCATGCCATTTGTCTGTAGATAAGATAGCTCCTTTAAGGCAATTACATAGCTTGTCTGCTCATCAATGCAAAATGAAGAAAATGGGTCATGTTGTTCACCATTCATGCCTCTTGATGATCAATTCATAGATACTATGTCAACCACTGGAGAAACTCCTTGAGTTGACACCTTCCTTTGCCACTTGGACTATTTTGTCTATTTTTGCACTTGGTTCTTTTGCCCCTTCCCAGCTTTGTCTTTCTTCTGCCCTTATGCCTTTCAATTCCTTCAGGTTCATGCTTAAGTATACAAATATTAATAGCTACTTCCTTGCCACAAATTTGATGCCCTCAGGTCCATCGTCATCCTTAGCAATTCGTTCATGTCTTTCCCGCTTACTTTGGCCACTTTTTGCTGATTTCAATAAGTGACACATGGTGTGTTCCACTGTGAAATAGGTGAGGACACGTGGCAGCATCCACTTAACTAATAAAAGCTTTAGGTACCTTTTGAGAGTCCTACAGAAGATGACACATGGTAGCTTCCACTCTCTTTAGCAGTTCATTTGGGGCCCACCACAATCTTTACTAAACAAAAGGGAGAGACCGCAGATGTTGACACTTGTTGGCTTCTACCGAGATTTGCAAGGGACACATGTTATGTTCTATTTCTCTTAGAAAATGATTTAAAAACTTTCGTAGCTGCCACTTGGTACCCTCTACATAACTCTAAAAGAAACCTTTTGAAAGGAGCTTTAGAACTCAGATGCAGACACTTGTCATGCTCTGTCAGGTTTTGCAAGGGGCACGTGACATGTTTCACTACTTTTAGAGGCACATTATCATGTGTCCTAGTAGATGAAACTTGGTAGCTTCCACTCTTAGGCTCTTTTTGGTGTAAAATTGATGTTCATAGGCCTGTCACTATTTGAAATCCAATGACTAGTCTATTTCCCTAAATTTGATGGCTTCAGAGACGTCACCATCCTTGGCAATTCCTTCGATCTTTTCTTTTGATTCAACATTTTGTCATTCCCTTTCCTTCAGGATTTTAATTTGGCCCCTCTTGAAGGGAAGGTGTCCCTTTGTCTTTGGAGCAATGCCCCTCTTTCGGTAGCTGAGAGTCCCCCGCAAGAGCACCTGTCCTTCGGGGTCCTTCGGTGGCCTTTCTTTTCGTCCATCTTCTTGTAGAGAAAATGTCTACAAGAATTGTCTCACCCATTTCTTTTCTTCAGAGCTTTTCCTCAATTTTTTTCCCATAGCCATTTTTCCCACAGACTTTGTCTCAGCCACTTTTCTCGTGAACAAAAGTCTGCAAGAATTGTTTTAACCATTTTTCTTTACCCTTCGGCATTTCTTCAGGTTTTCTTCCCATGGACTTTTCCCCAAATTTCTTCAAACATTTTATCTAAAGGAATTCCTTTGGATAAAAAGTCTGAAAGAAATCCGTTTATGCTTTGTGTTTGCCTTAAGTCCTTTTTCGTGGGGTTTTTTCATTCATAGTCCTTCCAAATTTCTTCAGAACTTTTGTCCAAAGGAATTCCTTCAGACAAAAGTCCAAAGGAATTATGTCCTTGTCTTTTCCTTCAACTGCCTTCAAAAGGTGCCCTTTGAGAAATTTGCTTCGGTACTATCACCGACCAAGTGCCCTCTGCAAGGGCACTTGTCCTTCAAGATACTCTATTGAACCGTTCCTTTGAACCAAAATGTTGAACTGACTATTGAACTTTGACGATGAGCTTTGCCATTACACCAAAGCAATGAACCAAACACTTGAACCAAAACGACTGAACCAGACTATCGAACCAAGCACTTGTCCATTTTGTGCCTAAGTGTTGGGAACCCATTTATTCTCTGTAGAGTCCATAGAAAACATGCTTGCAGATTCCATAGGAATTCTCTACAGAGTCCATAGAAATGGGCTTGTAGAGTCCATAGAAATGGGCCTGCAGAGTCCATAGAAATTCTAGACTTGTGTAAAATCAAAAAATGAACTGGCTTAGAGCAGTAGGGAGAGAAGGGGACTGATTTTTGGCTTGTTGGAACAAAAATGGTCAACAGTAATTGGATGTTAAGAGTGTCATTTGAGTTACCCTATCCATAGACTTGACATAAACCTATTATAGAGCCTTAGACTTGAATTTACAGCCATTCAATAGACCTTGTTCACTTACAACCAATCAAGACATAGTCCCTAAACTGTCACCTCTGACTCCAATCCAACTTTCCCATAATTATACCAAATGGACATTAGTTCCACATTTAGGATACTCAAACCACATAGCATTTGTGTCCCCAATTGGGTACTACTATCATTAGCCTTAACTCTTTCCAATAGATAGTTTTTCAAATGTGTGCCCCTCTTAAGGTCAGACTAAGCTCATTTTCATATCTACACAAGTAATATAATGTTATAAATACAATTCTAATCCACCTCTATTGACTAGATGGAAAATAGATGCAAAAGCTATTCAAACCAAAGGCAAAGTTGTGCAAAATCAAGGTACATTATCCCTATTCTTCCCTTCTTTCTGCACACTACAAACTACAATAGCCCTAAGTCTAGTTTTCAAACATTCCAAAGCTCAATCAAATTCAAGGCATCTAAGGCCACTCTCATTATAGAATTCACTTGCACACACATGAAACACTAGGTGGGAGAACTACATCAAACTTGATCCCTCTTCAAAGTATTGATATGTAAGCAACTCTCTACACAATGGGGTGTTAAGGATCTTTAATCCATCCTAATAAAACACTCAAAATCTTTCTCATATCACACTTGTAAAGAGAACTATAGTTTACAAAAAAAAATCAAGCTTTTTAGGTATAATACAAAGCTATAGGTTTTAGGATTATAGTAACATAACATACATACATAAGCATAAGTACTCCCCAAAAATAGGAACAATCCCACAAAGAGGACATTAGTACAACAACTTAGACACTACACATGGATGGCACTACTATATAGTGAACAAACAAACATCAAAATCCTACTTTTAGCATTCAAAGTTGATCAGATATCCTATTTTAGAACCCAGATCATTCATGATAGTCTATTTTTAGCTACGTCTATATTTATTCTTATTTTTTAATTTTATTAGAAAGTTAATTAAGTTCAAATTCATTTACAAATCAATAGGTTAATTATTGTAATTTTTAAAACTAATTTAGACATCTCATCCCTTTAACCAAACACAGGTAATTACACTTGTAAAACCATAAAATTTTAAACAATTTGGTGAACCTGACTTACATTAAACATTGCATCAAAGCTTAGCTTGCATTAATTCCTATTTTTGTGCAATATACTTAGAGATGAATACTTTTATTTTTATAATTTTATTTAGACAACCTAGCTAAATTAAGTAAAATTTTATATTAGGATTTCAATTTATTTTACATCTAGTTTAAATTTTTGCTATGAGACCCTAGATTCAAAAACCTTAACCTTAGACACACTTAGGGTTTGTATCCTTTTCTATCTACACTCATATTTTATTTCTAAAACTCAAATTTCACATTCACATATATTATAATTCATATCATCATGATGATAATGATAGAAGAAATAAATTACTTTTTATTTCAAAGTTTCATACTTTTATTTGCATTCTTATTCCCTTTAATTCAAAATGAACTCAGAAAAAACATAAATACATGTATAGATGATGATAACTATCAAATACAATATTCATCATATTCCATAGCATATTATCTTTTTTCTATATGAAAAATAATTAAGATATTATTCTTTAATCACATAGACATATGCATACATGATGTTTTCAAACAACTAAAATATCTTTCATGTTGCATTCTTTCCATGGCATGTTATCTTTCTTCTATGTGTAAAATAATTAAAAAATTATTATTTAATTACATAGACATATGCTTACATGATGTTTAAAATCAACTAAAATATATTTCATGTTGCATTATTTCTTTCACATGTTATCTTTCTCCTATATGGAATTCCATTAACAAGTAAACCCATACACACATAGAGGATTTAACACATAAATTAACCACTATGTTTCAAGTTTCAATGTCATGTCTTATACATCCTCATATCCATGAGGGTGATAGATAATTTCCATCTAACCAAGTCCATGCTATCATTATTCATGAGCTGACATAACCTATAACACTTTCACTATTCCCCCTAATCAACTTATTCACACTTCTTCCCTACAGGGTGTGTGCCTACATGTTCAAACAAAAACAAATAGGAATTGCACTTGTGAGAATCTACATGATCAAATTATCAGTATGACCAAAATAATTATATTTTTAAAAAATCAAATATTACATGAAAAGATTAAAACATTAGAAAATCAATTTACAAGACAAAAGCCTCTAGGGCACAATAATGCAAATCATGTTTATACATCTTCAACTAGTCAATTTGTGGTAAACAATGTTACATATCAAAACACAAAATCACAATAAAGTACATATACAACTAGTGATTCCAAAAATATTCAAAGGTAAAATAAGATTTCAAGTGAGATACTAAGGGACATGATTAAATCTAAGTTGTTCAACCTACCTCCTCTACAACCAATGGGCAAATCCATATATTTTTGTGCATATCATATAATGCTTGGGCACCACACTAATTCATGTTTATAATTGAAAATAAAAATACAAAAGATAATGGATAAAGATGACTCACATAGTGACACTTCATCTACACAACATACAATGCAACATCTGCCAATTTAAAAAGGGTCAAACTTTGAAACAATACAAAAATGGTTCCCAAAGCATAACTCAAAACAACAAAAGGTTCAAAAAGCATAATTAGATCAAGAAACAATATAATAAGCACATATAAATCAAGAAAACCTACCTTTCCAAAATGAGGGTCAACATTCAATATGGTATAATTTTGGTCACAAATATCTACAATAATTTGATTATCATGGTCAAGGTTTGGGTAAATGTTCCCAAGGTATCACTTCTCCTATTCTAGTAATTGATAATATTAGTCAACAAGGTTTGGGGTTTATTGCAAATACTAAGGCACATTAGTCACATATAGAGTTGATCAAGGAAAAACATCTAGATACACAAGAAATATTATAAAAAAAGTAAGAGTTTTAATTACAAAGTCAAAATCAAACTCAACCAACAAGCCTCCTCAAAATAGGTTTTCTAGAAAAGAAGTCTCCACAACACAATATATCTACAATAAGCACAATTTCAAAGGGAAAAATCATAATCAATATGCCAAAGCACAAATTAAAAAGGTCAACTCCATAGTATGAGGCAGTTCCTTCCAGCACACTAGGTTATTATGATTCTAATGTGGAACCATATTATGATTTTGATGATGAATAATACTCAGGTTTCTACTGCAACAACATTCAACTAGAGCATAAAAATCACACTATAAGAGAGATTACCGTTCCTATTTTTGACATAGGCCATAGTGATAATGAGTCTCTCATGAGACTCATTAGTTAGTATGGTTCCTACCCTTATACATACTTCCTTCTCTCTTGATCCTTGTACATAGTTTATTTTCATATACTTGTACATAACTTATACTCAAAAAACATAAAAATAATCTAATATTTCAAAATACAAAAAAACTCAAATATTTCAAAAATTCAAAATTTTACATATTATATGCATTACTTTATTAACATTTCTACTACTTGTCAAATATTACATATTGCTAGCTATCTTAGTGTAGGTGGTTTTATCATACACATATGCTTCACTTGTTCTTGTTGAGTGATTGCAGATTCCAAATAGGACTCTAATCCAATACATTGATCTAGATCAATTATTATCTACCCATTTAGGGGTATTTACACTGATCTAGGTTCATACATTGCTACATCCCCCCACTTAGGGGCATATCCTATACAGTTGCTATAACCATGTTTTATCTTTACATACTATACCTTCTAGTTACACATTGATTTATCTTGATATTTATCATTATTATTCATTGATCAAAATTTTTGCTGACTATCACTAGTTAGCTTTAGTATATATGTACCCTAACATCTACATAGATTTATATTACATAGTTACACATGCTTTCATTTCTAGTTCCTAGATTAGACTTGTTTGTGTTACTATGCTTCTTACATATTCAAGGGAATTTGAATATGCCATTATTCCTCAAAATTTATGCCACTTACCTATTTATATGCCTTGGATATATGCCCATGTCTCTTGTGTGTACTCTTTCATGATTCTATATACAAACATTTAAACATGTCCTTAACTGTGGCTCCATGCTAGTTTGCATGTTCTTTGTGTATGTGGACATTTAAACACGTCCTTGTATGTTTTCATTCTTAGATTTAATGCTATGTGCCCATATCCCTTGTATTATGTCCCCTTGGCCTACTTCTTACATGCCTCATGTGCTTTTATGTTTGATTCTAGATATGACACTTATATTTTCTTGTTACACACACACACAAAAAAAAAAAAAAAAAAAAAAAAGAAAAAAAAACACACACACACACACACACACACTAGTTTTTAATGCCATGAGAGATATCATGCATCTACCTATCCTACTTTTAAGCCTTGATGGACATCATGTTCCATCCCCTAGGTGGTTACTCATATTTTAATACTCTTATACATTGCTTAAATCTATCTTGACACCCTTTTCTAATGCTAGATTATAACATACATCTTACATTTTCTACTATTACACATATACATTTACATTCTAATGTTATGTTTGTACATTATATTGGAATAGCATGCTCGAGATAACACATTTTGTAGATCTAATTTAAAGGGTAGTTCTTCCATAGATTTCATAACTACCCTCAAAAGAGGGGGATTTTATAGGGGTTGTTATAAATATTAGGCTCATATTTTGCTTTTCATAGATACATTTCAACACATAGGCTTAGTTATAGAGATCAAACTCAGGGTAGACACAAAATAGAATAGAGGTTCAGTAGTCAGTCCAAGACACATAGAGATTAGACTAGGCAAAAAATAATTCCCATATTGGGACACTCTTGCCATAGGGCACTACTATCCACTACAAGGCGCTACTACCTAGTTGGCCCAACTTCAAGATAATCAAGTTCATTTAGACCAATACACCAAGTTAAATATAAATTTGCATAGATACAGTTACAGGTTTGGTAATTATGTTCAAATTTAGCTTAGATTTAGTTATTTTAATCTAGATTCATACCAATTATTTATATTTGGGGGCATCATGTATGGCATGATCAATCATACATTTAGATCAATACATAGATTCAACTATTACATACTTGATTTAGATTCAATATACTCATATACCATATTGGGGACATGTGCATGGCACATAATTTCTATATACTCAGCTTTAGATAGGTTGATTAGATGGAATGTCAAACTCTATGTCAATCTCTACACTATATACACTTGCTATCACATTCCAAGTTGTCACTAAATTCATGCCTTACTCAATCTATAGTGATTGTCATTCTCAAGTGGCCTAGAGCTACCTAGAATACTTGAGTAGTTGTGGAGACAAATACATAGTTAGATTACTTAGTTAGATATTTTTATCACTTTGCACAATACAATTAGAGATGCATCCACTTTACATAGGGGCATAATGATGAATTCAAGTCCTAATTGAGTTTTTAAGCCACCTACATGATAGGGTTTGACATGTATGATCTTATCCAAACTATTCATAGAGATCATGATCCACCAAATAGGGGTGGGTCATGATGGAGTTAAAATTGGATTGAGTTCCTGAGCCGCCCATATGAGGATTGAGCAAGCCACTAGCTTAGTTCAAGTTATTTAATGATATGATCATTATTCTATTTCACACATGAATTTTATTGCCAAGTTCATACATTGGTTTGTGTACCCAATAAGGACATTTATTTAGATCATGTTTCACATATGAAGACCCAGACTCACATACTTAAACTTAACTACATGGAATTCACTTCCAAGGTAAGTCCAATTATGCTTCTTTTTTATTTATACTAGTCATTTAATTTTGCTGCATTTCTAACATAAATGGGGGGAAATGTAATCACCTAAAAGTGGTAATTAGATGCTATGACTGTCACTTGAGTTAGCCCATCCCTAGGCTTGCCATAAACCTATTTTAGAGCCTTAGACTTACATTTCCAACCATTCAATATACTTTATTCACTTACAACCAATCAAGACACTGCCCTTGAACTGTCACCTCTAACTGCAATCCAACTTTCCCATAATTCTACTAAATGGACATTAGCTACACATTTGGGACACTATAGCCACATCACAATAGTGTCCCCAATTGGAAGTTACTGTCTTTAGCCCTAACTCTTCCCAATGGATAGTTTTTTGATTTTTACCCCTCCTGAGGTCAGCATAAGCTCATTTTCATGTTTGCACATGCAAAATAACCCTATAAATACAAGTCTAATCCAATTTTATTAACTATATGGAAAATATATGCAAAGGCTATTCAAACCAAAGACAAAATTGTGCAAAATCAAGGTACATTATCTCTATTATGAACTTTTTACATACTATCATCTACACAACCCTAGGTCTAGTTTTCAAGAATTCCAATTGTAAAGCACTTTTAAGGCATTCGAGGCCACTCTCATTATAGAATTCACTTGGACATACATCAAAGATTAGGTGGGAGAACTACATCAAACTTGATCCCTTTTCAGAGTATTGGTATGCAGACAACTCTCTACATAGTGGGTGTTGAAGATGCCCATTCTATCCTACTAACACACTCAAAATCTTTCTCATATCACACTTTCAAAGAGAAATAAGGTTTGCACACAAAATCAAGCTTTCTAGGTATAAAACATAACTAAAGGCTTGGGTCTCAAAGGAACAAAATACACAAACATAGGCACATGTGCTCCTCAAAAACATGAATAGTGTTGCAAAGAGGACATTAGTGCCACATCTTAGACACTACAAATGGGTGGCACTCTTATCCAAACTAGGCACTACTATCTAGTGAATAAATGAATATCATAATCTTTCTTGCGATACTTAGAGCTGCTCAGATCTCCAATTTTAGAATCCAGATCATACGTAATAGTTTGTTTTAATCTAAGTCTATATTTCTCCTTATTTATTGCTATTAATAGAAAATCAATCAAGATCAAATTTATTTACAAATTAGTAGTTGATTATGTAATTTATTTAACTAATTTAGACATCTCAACCCTTTAACCAAACATAGGTAATTAAATTTTTAAAACCTAAAAGGTTAAATCAAAAACCATGATATGATATAAACTAGTATGTAATTTAGATTAATATATGAGACAATAAAGCATACATCTAAATGTCAACTACTAAAACTGATTTCAATGATTTGCTAAGTGGTATAAGTTAAATATAATAAGTACAATGAAGGGATGAGTACTTAACTTTTCTGATTGACTATTTGACTATGAATGTGTTTTGGCAGTGGAAAATAAACTAAAGTAAGCCTATGATTCATCTAGTTTTAAAAATATATTTATATCTACCTAGGGTAAATTAATTTGGATTTGGGTTAAAATCAACTCTCAATATTGACCTGTAGTCATTAGTAGTGGCTTGTGCAAAAATATGGGTATATCATCATATGGTCACATTTTATTATCTTTTAAAGTTTAGTATGTGGGTTTTCGAACCCTAATTATGTGTATAATTACATAAATCAACCTCATTCATATTCAAACCCTAGGTGTTCTAATGAGGAAAAAAACTATACAAAAAAGGGGAAGGTGTAATAGGTTAAACTAACCCCAATCACGCTCGTTGATGATTGACCATTACTTACATATCTAATATTCCAAAGAAGGAAGTCAAGCTAGACATAGTTCTCCCACCTAGTGTGATTGTGATACTTTGCATATGAATGCATTATAATGATTTCAATTTGGAGCTTAATGTTACTTACTTTTACTTGGCTTGTGACTACTCCTAGTGGTTGATTCACAATTTGGGAAGAATAAGGAAACTTTTATTATTATACAGTAATGTAATAGATAAGTGATAAGTTCTATTTCAAGTGATGCCTTGATTTTTATGTATTTGTATATGAGTGTAATTTAGAAATTTATCATACCACCATCATGATAGGAAAATGAGTTGACCCTAAGGAAAGGTTTGATTTTAAAAAATAAGAATTTTTGGGAGAGGGTTGATAACATCAAGCTCAAGTCAATATCAATTGGTGATACTGAACCAATTGAACATTATTAACCCATGCACAAATGGATTAAATTGAGTATCTAAGAATGTATGTGCATTATAGTATGTAGGTTTGAAACTGATAGTGAGATTCATGTAGATGTGTAACAATAGAATGAAATGATTAAACTTATAAGGTAACATATAGGTGTGAGAGAATGGCATGTTAGAACCATGTTTATAAATGCAAATCACACATGGTAAATATATGCCAAGCCTATCATTGTCAAGTACTTAACACCATAGTTAGTTATCTATAGTATCATGATTTAGAAGTAGGATAGTAAAGAAATTTAAATTCTAGTTTGCTTGGGCTACTAATTCATTCAAAGTAAAAATGTGACCTTATACATAGTTTTGGTTTTTATCAATCAAATCTTATATCCTACACTTAAAAAAATGCATTTGTTTGTAGACCTCAAATTATATGATAACCGTATTATACATTAACATCATGGTTTTTTATGTAAAGGTCTAGATGAGTGAAAATTATAAATTGGAGGTAAATATATCATATTATATTCAAGCAATAGTTTAAACACATTTTGAGAACTCTCAGTGAACTATGTAAATTGGTTTCTCTGCCTTTGTTGTAAAATAGAAAACCTATTAGGTGGTTGGTCTACCACACTAACTACATTCTTGGTCTCAATATTAGGTTGAAAATTACTATCATTATCCTTATCTTGAAATGTTATTTTACCTTGATATTTAGCTTCACTAGAGGTAGGGGCATTTTTCCCAAAGTTAAACATGTTGGTCTTTGAAATCTTTATCTTATGTTTCCTAACCATGTGACAAAACTCATAAAAAATATTGTTATGAGTTTAAACCACTTTTTACTTAATGGGATGAAGTAGAATTTTAGAGAATATACTTTATAATTTGGTGTTGGGTAATTGGTGAGCCATCTTTGTAAACATTATTTTGAATTGAAAAACATACTAAAATTATCATTAGGCCCTTATTTACGCTGAAAAACCAATGAAAACATGACATTTTGGCTATTTTTGATTAAAATTTGAGATAATAAATTATCAACCAAAGAAGTGAAGGAATGCATGGAACCTAATGGTAGGGCATATAACCAATCGAATACATAGTCCTTAATGCTTCTAGGAGAACTTTTGGTAACAAATTATCATTATTCATAAACTATAGATATGAAGGTTAAAAATATTTAATATGATAAGAACAAATTCCATTGACATTTAAAAATAAAAAACTTAGGACAAAAAAATATTAGGAAAAGAATAAGTGAGGACCTCACAAGCCAAAGGGTTGTGTAACATATCATTTGAGTTAACTTTATGATTTAACATTTGATACCCTTAGTGAAATAATTGAATCCATTATTTCACATATTACCTAGTTTGTATAGTTTTTTTTGAAGGAGTGTGACTTCAAGAGTTGGAATCAAAAGATTAGTATGCACATAAGTAAGAATAGATACATTAAGTGCATGAGAAACAATACAAACAAAAAGACAAGGTTTAAAATTTGGTTGAGATGGTTCAGTAACTTAAGGAACAACAAAATGATCATTAAGACCAATCTGAAATGGAAATTCATAGAAAATTAAGTAGAAGCAATAGTAGGAGGAAAAATAGGAGCAAAAATCTCAAATTTAATCACATTAGTTGGCATGATAGGGGAATTTATAAAAGATAGAATATTAGAAGCTTTCAAAGATTTGTTATTAGCTGCAACATGTATTTCCTAAGTTTTTTTTAATTTAGATATGATTTATTTTAACACACCTAATATTTAATCATTTTCATCATAATATTATCTAATATGTTGTGAAAATAAATAAGTCTATTTACTCTTTCTTTATCTACATTAAAATGTTCAATATTTGAAGATCCAATAGCTTCATTATCATGCATAGCATTATCATTCAAAACATTAGAATTTTAATCTTTCCCATTATGTATATCATTTTAATTTTCATTCACATGTGTATCAACAAAAGGAGCATTAACCTCATTTAAAATTTCTAAATTTTACTTTTCAAATTAACAAGAGTATTACTCAAAGGAAGGTTAACAAAATCTACTAGTGTGAAATTCAGTCTACCACTTCACCTAATAGGGAAATTATATCTAAACTTCCTTGGTGTCATAATATCAAAACATATAGAACATATAAGGAGATAGAACATATAGAACATAAAATCTATTAGAGAAATTCATATAGAACATATTATATAATGAGATAGAAAATGAGAGAGAAAATAATAAAACATGTAAAATAATGCATACAAGTAATGGATCCAAATATGGGATCAAGAGAAAAGGCATACATGAAAGCAACACAAGATATACATGGAAAAATCTCCAATAGGTAAAAAAATCCACAAAGATTATTCATATTATGAGAAATTAGTAAGTACCCAATATAGTCTTTCTTCCTCTCACTTTTTTTTTAATTTCATCTTACAATATAAACTCTTTATTTTATATGTAAGGTAATCTGACCATAATGTGACCTTTTTTAAGCACCACATTAATGGGTCCAACCTCTCCAAAGGCCATTTAATATATTTTATTATTTATTTACATGAGGATAAAGTCATGATAAATAATAAAATATATTATTATTTAACCAATGTAATTTAATGTATTAAGGGTACATAAATAACATCACTTAATCATTAATTATTCCAATACTCCCCCTTAATGTTAAGTGAGGATAAATTCCATAATCACCTTTATAAAAATGAATTTATACTCCGTGAACCATCCATATGATGAGTTTTAAGAGGTAATAATTGAAAGAAACATCCTTTGTCATGCCATAGTCACCTTTAAAGGAATTGTGCTATGTAGACATAGTCACCCAAAAGTATTACACTATTTAACTATGGATATCCAAAGGTATTACACTATGTAACCATAATCACATAGACACCTTTAAAGGAATTACACTATACAACTATAGATACCTAAATGTATTACACTATGTAACCATAGTCACATAGTCACCTTTAAAAGAATTATACTATACAACTATAAATACCCAAAGGTATTGTGCTATGTATCCGTAGGCACTTTTAAAGGAATTACACTATGTTACCCTGAACCACTTAGAGTGAGTTTAGGCTAGCATGATCGTGAGGCTACATCCCATAGTGAAAATACATCTCATAATTTCTCATGAATAATCAACCAATCATATTAGAGTCTTTTATAACATAAGAACCTTCATGATACTATGTGTTAGGTACAGTGTAGACTTCCACATGAAGTTTACCAAAATCAAAAAAAGTGATATATTATAATGCTCTATAATGAGAAGAAGTATAGAGAGATAGGAGGAAACACATGACCCACAAACTGTTAAGAAGTGACATTGCCATGCACACTCACCCTCAATGGCAACTCCAATAGGCCCAAGATTGAATGAATATGAATAGGATTTAATTCATTGGTGTTGTATTAGATTTTTTTTCAAAGATATATAATTTTGACTATCACCAAGAAGGTTAATACAATGAGGAACTTCCACACGATGTTCTTATATCATCTTTCATAGCCATAATACTTATTTAATAACTTCCACATGAAGTGTTCTAAGTGATATCACCTACACCAAAGATAAACACATATCTAGAAGTAGACTCCTCCTACTATTGATTTTATAACAATTTTGTCAAATAGTGAAATTTGTGACACTATTTATGACACTTGTGACCACTTTTGTGACACTTTCAACTTTCACCCTTATTGTGGTTATTTGTGTTTTTAAAATAAACTAAGTGGTTATTGTTGTTTTTTCACTAGAATATTTGTTTTTTATTGCAAAATTAAGTATAAAACATGTTAAAAAGTTTGATTTTGAAACCTTTTTTTATTAGTTTAGTATAAAAAACAAACTTATAGTGTTGAATGTAATTTAATGTATTAAAGGTAAATAAATAACACCACTTAATTAATTGTTTCAATAGAAAATAGATCAATGGGAACAAGAAAGAAAATATAAAATGACAAAAAGAGAGGATGAGAGGAGCATAGGTTCCAAAGAGAGAAAAATACACATAGACAAGTGAAAATTAACACCCGAGTTAAGGTAATGTCCCATATGCACAAATAAGTATAGTTTTTTTAATAATAACAAGGCTTGCAACAAAATTACGTGTTTCTATAATTCCCCTATTTTGAGGTGCATATAAGGTGGTGCATGTGTATGCTAAGGTGAAATAATACATAATTTTAAGTATGCACCTTAACTTACCATAAAAAGAGGAAGGGGAACACTTTTATCATGCATCTATCTATACTTTTGTTGTGAAATCTTGTATACCTATTAACAATGGCCAATTGCTAACAAGTAGTCACTACTCTATTGGAGGATTCACCAAGGTTTGAATAACGAGGATGCACTAATCCTGGTTGCATGGGATGATGCAAGTGAATACCAGAAAATGCTAAAGTAAATGAAATCAAACAAGAGAAAATTACGTAGACAATTTGGAGAAAAGCCAATATACCATTAACGTAAGATGGCCAAAGTGAAGAATACATATAAGAGAGCATGTAAGTAACTCCTCCACAAAAGGTGGTTAAAGCACCCCAAGAATAGACTATAACTCCTCCATGAAAGGTGGTGACAAGATGTTAAGAATAGAGAAGTAACTCGCATACCTAGAATAACCAGTCAAAGGAGTTACTTATGACATTCTTATGACACTTATGACACATTTATGACACACATCTACACATAAGCTAGCCTATCCCACGAATATAAGAAAACTCCATGTATGCACAAATATATAATTTCCATAATTAAATAATAGGGAAAAATAAAAACCTACACTAACACCCCCGAATAAGCGTAGCTTAGGTGGGCAGTGTGGAAATATAAAATGGGTCCCGATAACTAGGCCTGATGAGGTACCCATGTACAAAAGCAATCTCCCATAAGATAGAGAAAAGGAGAAAACTCATAGGAAAAAACTCCCCCCAAAAGAGAGACATAAATAAATGAGAAGGATAAAAGGCCCCCCCTGAAGATGATGCTACTGTAGATGTAGACCACACCCCAAGAAGAGCTCATAGATGAATGAACTTGCTCTTGATGAAAAGTTTGGTGAAGATGTCTGCAACCTGCTCTGAAGTCTAGAAAAAGATTAAGTCAATGACCTGACTATGAATAAGCTCTCAAATGAAATGCATGTGAATCTCTATGTGCTTGGTCCACTAGTGCTGAACTAGATTCTTGAAAATCTAAATGGTACTCTGATTGTCATGATAAATGATGGTGGGCTGCTTGATAGGAATGCCAAACTCAGAAAGAATCCCCTAAAGCCAAATAGCCTCAGTAGCTACATTAACAACTCCCCTATACTCTACCTCTGTGGATGATATAGTAATAGTATTCTACTTCTTGCTAGACCAACTGAGAAGACCAAAACCTAGAGAGAAACTGTAACCAAAAGTGGACTTACAAGTCTGTGAATCGCTAGCCCAGTCTGAATCTGTATATCCAACCAAGTCAACCTCTATGCCAAATTTGTAATGAATCTTGTATCTATGTAAACCCTGTATGTAATGCAAGATCCTCTTAGCTACTTTCTAATGCAACTCATGAGGTTCCTGCATAAATTTGGAGACAAGTCCCACTACATATGATATGTCGGGCCTAGTGTGAGTCAAGTGGATGAGATTGCCAACAAGTTATCGATACCAAGTAGCATCAACTAATGGTGAAGAATATTCAGCCTCAAGCTTGACTCTTGATAGAAAGGGAGTCAGAGATGGCTTGCAATCAACCATGTGAAATTGAGACAATAAATCAAGAGCATACTTAGGTTGTGTAAGAGAAATCCCTGAATCTGATTGTGAGATCTCAATGCCAAGGAAGTAGTGCAACAAACTCAAGTCTGTCATGTCAAATATATCTTGGAAAGATGTCTTCACCACTACAATAGCCGATGAAGAACTCCTGGTGATCAAAAGGTCATCAACATATAGAACCAAAATTAGGAGCGAATCATCCTGCCATAAGAAGTAGACATTGGGGTCAGAATGGCACCTAGTGAAACCCACTGTGAGAAGGAAGGAATCCATCTTGGCATACCAAGCCTAAGGGGCCCGTTTGAGGCCATAGATAGATTTATTAAGTCTACATACTAAGGAATAATCTCAAACAAATCCTGGTGGTTGCTCCATGTAGATCTCCTCCTCTAGGTCTCTGTGAAGAAAGGCACTCTTCACATCAATTTGGTGCACATCCCAACCATGTGCTGTGGTAATAGCTAAGGTTAGTCAGATAAAAGTCATCTTTGCAATGGGTGTAAAGGTCTCTGAGTAGTCAATGCCTGCCACTTGTGAGAAACCCTTAGTGACCAGTCATGCCTTGTACTTATCAACTGACCCATCTGTGGCAAACTTGGTCTGATATATCCACCTACATCGAACCATCTTCCTTCCCTTAAGAAGTGAAGTCAATTTCCAAGTGTGATTTTTGATTAAGGAAGAATATTCTTCCTCCATATCATTATCCCACTCAAGTACCCCTGATGCCTCTCAAAAAGTCCATGGATCCAAAACTGAAGCAAAGAAGGCACGTGGATCTCTCTGATAATCCCCCCTAGTGCATCTATCATTTACAGGATCTCCTACCCAAGTACCAACACTCTCAAGTGTCTATCTAGCCTAAAGTGGCCTGGAAGTGGGTGAGTCAGGTGCTAACTCCTCATCCTCTAACTGACTAGAGGTGGATGACTCTGCATCACTGTCCTCGCTATCTAAACTTGAGGAAGAAGAAGATGTCTCTGGCTCAGGAACATACTACGACTGATCTAAATTTGAGGACTCATCATGAAGAAGTAGATCTGATTAGAGAGAAGAACTGCCAAGTGTTGAGTCTCTAGGACTCTCCTAAAAGTGGAAACTTATCTTAATGAACAACTCCTGAGTGAACAGATCTAGAAGGCAATACCCCTTAACACCATCTGGATATCCTAAAAAGATGCAAGTCTTGGACTGATGTTCTATAGCTTTGCATTTCTTCTTCAGTATGCAGGCCATGACTGGGGATCCAAAAACCCTAAGGTGCTCAAAATTAGGTTTCCTTTTATGCCAAGCTTCAAAGGGTGTTATCCCTTTTAAAGCTTTATGAGGAACCCTATTTTTAATGTAGCAAGCACAATTGATGGCTTCGACCTAGTACTGTGGTGTTAAGGATTTGGAGTGAATCATATAGCTACCCATCTCTTTCAAGAACCTATTTTTGCATTCTGCAACCCCATTCTGTGAAGAACTGTAAATGACTGTGTACTGTAAATCAATCCCCTCTGTGGTGAAAAATTTCTCAAACCTATTGCTGACATACTCCCCTCTATTATCAGTTTGAAAAACCTTGATAGATTTCTCACTCTATTTCTCAACAAGAGCCTTGAAGTCTAGAAAATTTTCAAACACTTCAGACTTTTGTTTGAGAAAATATATCCAAGTGTACCTAGAGAAATCATCAATGAAAGTGAAGATGTACTTGGCCCTTATGAAAGATGGTTTGGGAAAGGGTCCTGATACATCACTGTGGACTAACTCCAAAGGTTGTGAAGCCCTCCAAGCTTTGCCTTTATCAAATTTTGCTTCGGGATGCTTCCCAAGGGAGCACCCCTCACAAAGTCCTTTTGAAAATTGGACATGAGGCAAGCTAATGACCATGTCATGTTTGAAAAGTTGCTCAAGGTAGTGGTAGTTAAGGTAGCCAAACTGCTCATGCCATAATTTGCTAACTCCATCTGAATGAGTTAGCAATGTTGTTGGAGAAGAATCAGGTGAAAAATGTGAGAAGGTGTATAACCTTTCTTGGTGATCTACCCTACCCACTACCATTGTAGTATCACTATGCAACTCCCTAATAGCCACTGAATCTAGTGAAAACTCAACTCTCATGCCCCGACCAATGTGAGTGATTTGGTACACTGACATGAGATTGGTTGAAAGAGAAGGAACACTTAGAACATTATTGAATGTTCTTCCTTCCATTTCAACTTACCCTCTTCCTACAATGAAAATTGATGTGTCATCACCCAAACTAATTGAAGTCATGCTACAAGGCTCTAAAGATGAAAACTCAACTAAGGAAGAGCCCATGTGGTGAGAAGCACTCGAGTCGATGACCTGTGAAGATGTAGAAGCTGATGTAGCTACAAGGGCCTTTCCATTTTCTTTTTCCTTACCCTTGCCTTTTGCCTTAGTAGAATCTTGGGTAGATGAATTCTGCTTGATGGACTCAGGAACACCTATGTTGTGCTTCTCTAGAAGATGAGTTAGGTGATCTATTTGTTTCTTCATGCATTTATGTTCATCATGCCTTGTCTTCTTACAATAGGCACACTTAACCTTCTCCTTATTAGGTTTAGCATTGGAGGAGGAAGACTCAATGTTGTTTTTGGTAGGATTGTTGTTTTCTTTCTTCTTCTCCTGGTCCTTGTTCTTTTTCTTCTTCTCTTTTGTTGAAGTCTTATCCTTACCATTTCTAGCTATCAAAGCTTGGGGTTGAGTAGACTTTATTGTGCCCATTTGGATTAGTTTATCTTTCTCCCTAGTCAAGTTGGCAATGAATGAATCCAAAGAAGGCATTTTCCATGTAGTGCCAAGGGCATTTTTTGTGGCATGAAAAGTGGAGACAAAGATTGAATAACTTGGGCCTAACTTTGTGAGAATAGAAAGGATGAGTTGATCATCTTTCTTCTCTATCCTAAATTATTTATATTGTAATCTAAGGGCCTTAAACTTAGTGAATAAGTCCTGTAGGGTGTCAAAGTTGTTAGGACTTAGACTTATGAGTTCATTTTTGAGCTCATGACCTCTCATCTCATCAAGCTTCACAAATAAGACTTCTAAGGTGTCCCATATGTCTTTAGGAGTATTGAAAGTTTATAAATGGAAGATAAGTTCTAGAGACATGGACAAGCTCAATAATCCATAGGCTTCATCACTACGGTTGTACCACTTGACCTTTTTAGCATCAGTGCTGGGTTCTACTTCAGTACCCATGGTGATCCTATACAACCCTTTTCTTTTAAGAATGATTGACATTTTAACCTTCCATTAATGATAGTTGAAAGGTGTTAGGGGTTTAATTTTAAAATAATCCATTTAAAGCTAAATTTAGGTGAAGTTGTGTTGATTGCAAGTTGTGAAATTATGTAAAAAGAAGAATGAAAGCAAAGATTGCAAGTACTGAAAAGCAATCACACCCCCCCAAAATGTTGAGCCCCTAATAAAATATGCAAGTGCATGCTCAAAAGACATTGGGCTCAGTCGAGAATGCATCTTAGAGCAATCAGTGCAAGACTTTAAGCAAACAGGACGTCGGACTCAGCGAAAAATGCATCCCGAGAGACCCAAATTTTTGGCACTTTATAAATTAGTGCATTTTTGACAATTATCTAGCCTAAGTTGTGGAAAATTGAAAACTAAGAACTTTTTCAAAAGATGGAACTTGAATTTGAGCTATCGTTTGCAAGATTTTAAAGTTTTAATTTCTCGTAAACTAGTAATTTTGCAAATAAATACTAAAACTTAAAAAAAATGCCTGTTTTGAGAGAGAAAGTGGCCTTCAAACCACTTGTTGGACTTGAAACAGAGTGAGAAATCCAAAAGAGGTATTTGTGAGGGGGAATTGGCCTCCTGCCAACCTAGGCCTCACCCTTCGTCTTCATAGGTCGAAGATACAAGTTTTTAAAACCTTTAAACTGCTTTTTTTTATAAAAATGCTAATTTTCCAATTTGACTTTAATTAAAAAACTAAAATGACTGATTTATGAATACAAGATTAGAATAATTATGAGAAAATTAGACAAAGACAGATTTTACCAATCAAACTGCCTGTTGAGGGCCCACATGAGGTGTCAAAGGGAAAAGTGCATCATTTGAAAAAAAATAGCAGTTCTAGTAGAAATTCCTGTAAGCAATCACATGAGCAAGCTATACAAATGGAATGCAGGGTTTTGCAAGCTTAGATTCTCTTTCCAATGCCAATATCATAGAATGCCTTTAGCAGATCTTCACACGCTGATGGAAATAATGATAGGGAATAGGCAGATCATATTTTGAGAGTGTCAAGCTTCCAAAATTGCATTGCCTCTATCAAATAAATGATGCCAAAGTAGAAATTCAATGTAGAAGTTAATGCCTTCAGATTTGAAATGGAGAAAAAACCAGTCCAATACAGGTTTACCTCCTCCAACGTAGATCCTTCAACAACTACTTCCAATGCCAAGTGTGGTGAAAAATAGCCCTGGAGCAGATCTAGATCACATAGATCTGGGAAATGATGCCATTATAGGCTTGCATGTATATGGAGAGACCAAACAAGCCATGGAAGGAACAATAACATAAATAACTAGCAATATCTCCCAAAAAATTTCAAATTTCACAAAAAAAATTCCTTAACAAAGCTCTAGATTTCAATGAAAGCAATAGCAAAATAGACAACTAGTTATTGGGGTGGCTCTGATACCATATCGAAGGATTCACCAAGGTCTAAATAATGAGGATGCACCAGTCATGGTTACACGAGACGAAGCAAGTGAATACCACAAAATGCTAAAGTAAATGAAATCAAATAAGAGACAATTGCATAGACAATTTGGAGAAAATCCAATATACCATTAGCGTAAGATGGCCAAAGTGAATAATACATATATGAGAGCACATAAGTAACTCCTCCACAAAAGGTGGTGAAAGCACCCCAAGAATAGAGTATAATTCCTCCATGAAAGGTGGTGACAGGGTGCTAAGAATAGAGAAGTAACTCCCATACCCGGAATAGCCGGTCAAAGGAGTTACTTATGACATTCTTATGACACATATGACACATCTATGACACACATCTCCACATAAGCTAGCCTATCCCATGAATGTAGGAAAACTCCATCTATGCACAAATATATAATTTCCCTAATTAAATAATAGGGAAAAATAAAAACCTACATTAACATACTCAAGATAAATATTTGTAATTTTTTTTGAAATTTTTAATTTTAAACTTATTTATGTACTAAAATTTTGAAAAACATTGAAACATAGTCAACACTTCTCTAGGAATTTCTACTTCCCATTACTCATAGTTCTAAACTTTTAACAAGCGTTGAAACATAGCCAACACTATTCTAAGAGTTTCTAATTCCGAATCCACTTTTTGATAAAGGTGTTTAATGGCTATTTTGATTTAATAAATAAATGCAATAAACACTAAATGATTGAAATAAAAATTTAGATTACAAAATGTACATAACCTAAATATAAAATACAGAACTTGAAATGAGCTATAAATAATAATTTCTAATGAAATGTGCAAACCTAGCTCAATTATAATTTATTCTAATTACAAAGACATATCATTGATGTAGAACTAACAGAGAGAATATATGAACTATGTTGTAGTTATAAAAAAAATATTGAAATACAATGGGATAGGGCCACACTAAGGTGGATAGGGGCACAATATGACAATGTCTATGTTAATTGTATGGGAGATTTTACTATTTGAATACTTACGCATGTTTGATGTGGTTGACTGGTTATTTGTGGGTTCTAATTTGGTGCACAAATGTACCTAAAATAGAAAACCCTAGTTCTTGAACATAAACTAAATAAACATTAAATTCAAAGGGGGGAATCGAGTGAGGGGAATAGATGAGCTATCCTCAAAAAACCCTATGTTATCTAAGTGATTCCTACATAGCCTAAAAAGGCCTCAGGGCGACGTAGGTATCCCTCCTAGAGTGAGTGTGTGAATATTGATGTTTTCACTATATGCATGACACTACTAAATTGACGTAAATACTTGAAAATGAATGCCATTGAGTTTCAATAAAATAAATTCAAACCCACTATGACTATTATATTAAATCAAAACTTAAATTGGATATATTAGTACCCTTTTAATAAATGTGTAGTAGAATTTTTAGGTGATTGTTATACATGTATTGAATGAATTTGATATGATTATATAGCATAAAATTAGGAATATTTCCATTAACAAACTTTTATAAAAGTGTTGGAGAGCCAATATGAAATATTTAAAATTTGAAAAGTTAATGCTAGAGTGCAGAAGACAAGGCCACACTAGTGGACAAGAGCTGATTGTGACCTTATTTGACCTACTATAGTCTTGTCCCAGAATGCTAGAGACTATTGACATTTGACTAACATCTCTAAGAAAAATAGGGATGTCTAAATGATTTTAATAGTGGTTTCAACATAATAAATATAATAATGAATGATATCATATAGATTATAAGTTAATAAATTGATGAATAGGTCAAGTAAGATAAATATGTCAGTATTAAACATTGTGAGACACGTAATGATTAAATTTGAGTGTCTAGATTTGTCCCCACTTTATTCTAGTGATGTAATTAAGTGAAATTACTAGATTAAAAAATATTAAAACCTAAGTGTATATACATAATTTGTATTTTGGTGTGAAATTTAATTGTTTAAGATGTCTCACTACAAAAACCTATAATAATGCCACTAAAAGTAGTTACTTTTCATATTTGAAAATTAAAAATTTTAAACTTGAAATTTTAAATTTTAAAAGAGGTAAAGGAAAGAATAAACTTGAAAGTGGATAAGTGTGCATCCCTTATTGAGGTGTTTGTAAAAATTTTGAGGTTGTGGCAAAGTGAGAATGATCAAGTCTCAATTTTGAAATCCATTGAAATCCCTTGAGTTGGAAGGATTGTATGCTCTAACTCTCATATAAATATGTAGAGTTATCTATAAACTAATTTAAGGGATGGAACCACCAAATGTGGCTTGCTATGATGAACCATATATGATGAGTGTCACTAGACATAAATATGGTAGGAGAAGGGGTGGAGCCACCAAATTTGGCTTGCTAAAGTGAAATCACAAATAATGAGTGTCATTAGACTCTAATGTGGCCCATTTTTAAAATGAAATGAAAACACCACTAAAACTTGATCTAGATTCTACTTGAAACTTTGTGTCTTTGAAACTTTTGAACTTTAAAGAAGTGAAATTTGTAATGTAGAAAATTCAACATGAATAAGTATCATTCCCAATATACTATACTAAATTTATATAGAATCCCAATTGAACTTGTAGTTTTTTTGAAACCTACAACTTATAACTATTTTATACATGTCCATGCATATAGCTATAAGAATGAGTGCACTTGTATGCCATATGGCCCTATTATCTAAAAAATTATAAACCATACTATATTTTGTCATAAATCTAAAATTTATTAATCATGAGGGCTTGAATTCTCAAGGAAAGCCCAGTATGATTCCCTCCTTATGAAATTAGAGATGTATCTTACAAGTCACTAATATCAAAATAAAGCTTGTAAAATATATAATCATGTAATAACATATAAACATTTGAAATTTATTACATAATAGTATTGAATATAGCATTTGATTTGTTTATGAACATGTGATATATATATATATATATAATCGAAGCACATAATCAACATGCATTGGATATTTATCATAGCACAAGATTAAAGTAGAAAGTATGAGTAATACATGATATAAATCATGGAACCATAATACAAAGTAATAAACATACAAGTTAAGGCACACAATGTCACTCAGTTTTCATAGAATGTTAAACATAAGTTCAAAAGGCCACATAAAAGGGACATGTGAATGTTTCACAAACAAGCAAGGCCAAGGGCCACACACAAATGGCATGATGATAGCATACAAGTAATGATTTAGTCATTTAAAATGTCATTTTAATCCAATGAGTGTCACTTGAAGCCAACCTCACCTTAACTTATCTTGAGACCTATTTTAGGGCCTCTTTTGATTATTTTTAGCTTCTATGCATATCTAGCCTATGCCCAAATATACCAAGAACTGTATTGAGCCATCACATAGGCATCCCTAATCTTTTTTCCACATGTTCTAGCCACTTGGACATTAACATGGCTGCATGGTCTATAACACAATGTGCTATTGGTAAAGGGGGAAACTCTTTTGACCCTTATCTCCCTTGAACCTAACATATATCTTTCCACTTATCAAAGCATCTTAGGGTCAACCTAGACTCATTTCATGTATTGACAAGAATAAAAATGCTATATAAATAGCACTATTATTCATTTATAAAAATAGATGGAAATTATCATGAACAATATAACAAATAATTATGCAAATTAAAGTTATTGATCGTTATTTACCCATATTTATGCATACATCCATCTACAACAACCCAGAGCTCAATTTTACCTAGGATTCTAGTCTTAATTCACACTTAAATCATTCAAATTGGCATCCATACTTAGGTATATTAGCATCACTCTCACTTTCACCAACACTTAGATTAGGAGAACTACATTGGGATGGATCCCCTTTCGAGGTATTGGTATGTAAGCAATGATCAACACATGGGGTGTTGAGGTCATGCCCAACCTAACCTTTTAACGCCACTCTTATTCCACTTGTATTTATCAAAACCCTAGAAAGCATGGAGGCTTAGGGTTTTATAGTGAAATCAATCAAAACACAAAACATATAATGATCTATGTCTCAGTCATATAGGCACAGGCTTCCTAAAATAGAGTGAAGGTCTACCTAAAATCTCACTACTTCACCTACACAGGGTCATTAACACAACACAAAAAGTCAATGATATAATACACTATTGAAAAGAGTGATATGATATTTTTTGAAGAGGGTTTTGACACATGTTCTCTACTGATGACACTCTGCCATACTCATGTGTCACTTCCCTACCTTCCATTTATCTATCTCAATCATATTTTCTAGCTAAGTACACCTTTACTAATTCATTTTTATTTATAGCATACTCAAATAAATTAATTATTATGAAAATTAATGGCTATTGATACCATAGTATTTTATTCCCTATTTTATTACTCAGTTCTTTATCAACCCTAGGATTACATTCCATAATCTTAAAAAAGATAAATCATTTGGTGAACCCAACTTACTTCGAATAATGTCCAAACCCTAGCCATAGATGTTCTTCTAGTTTGTATCCTTATTTTTTTTGTACTTAGTAATTAAATTTAAAAATATTGGATCTGATTCATTATTTTGTTTTTTTAATCTTTCATAGATATAATTTCTTCAAAGGTTCAAAATATATCATTTTTTGTTTTTATTTTTTCCAACATACAATGGTAAAATTTGATAACCGATTTGATGAGACCAATAAGAGACAATTATAAACTTTCATTTCTAAGTATTTAGATATGTAAGATGACCTTATTTATATTATTCAAAAATAGCTTTTGATGTCCACTATGGGTTAATCCTCTAACCCTAAAGATGCTAATATTGTTACACTTATTATGGGGGAACTTAGATTATACAACAACCTGATATAACTAGGCAAATCTCAGTAGTGGAAACACCTCATATGGATAGTACACATGATTCCTCTCTAGATGTAAAATAACTTAGGCATGAGATCCATTCTCTATAGGCCAGAGTGTTACATCTTAATTAGGGTGTCACTAGACCATCTCATGCCTTGGACTCTCATGTTGTCCTACATACACCATTGACATATCATATAGTGGCAACTCCTTTTCCATATGGATTTATGGCACCCAAGCTTACTTTGTATGATGGTAAGGGTAACCTAGAGCATCATCTATGTGCTTTTCATGCATCATGTTTAGAGTATGTGTCTAATGATTGGCTCCTAACTAAGTTTCCCTCATATTTTAAAGGACTATGCATTACAATGGTTCTATGATCTCCCTAGTTAGTCCATTACAACATTTAATCCACTTAAAAATATTTTTTTAGCATATTTTTTGATAAACATAAATGATAAAGTTTACTATGCTCAAGTCACTCAATTAAAGGAAAAATCTAATGAGCCAATAACTAAATATGTCTTATGATGCAAAACCATATTAACAAAGATAACTAATCCCATGGTAGATAGAAAAATTTAGTATATATTTAAGAAAAAATTATTAGTAGTATTACATTAATTTATATTATTAAAAAAGTTTCCATCATTTATAGATCTATGCCATAAATTAAAGGAATGATAACTCAAAGTTCTTTCCATGGGCAAGTTAAAGTACATAACTAAATTAGATTCTAGTAATAAGAGTTCAAATAAGATACCATATAAGGTAAGGCCCAATGAAAATAATAATGAGTAAAATACAATAATAAACATAGATTAAGAGCCTACTCCATATGTGGTTTTATTATCTTCCAAGGAGACCTTTTATGAATCTTCCTGAATCACAAACTTGCATTCTCCAACAACTTTTAGAAGCAATGCCATATCTATCCCTTTTATAAAAGAGGTTGATATGACTAGGCCTCTTCTAAAGAATTATGATTTCAATGTATTTTGTGATTATCATAGGGGCCTCAATCACACTATGAATAAATGCATTAGCTTATGACATAAGATCCAAGATTTGATAGATGCTAATATCATTAATGTGAGCACCCATACAAAAACATCCAAAGCATAACCAACTGAATCAAAAGCAATGAAAACATTTTCTTATCAATTTATAAAACACATGACTAATGAGATGACAAACACTTCAGTTATTCATTATACCTATCAGGCACATCAACCACTAGCATATTATCATACTCATATAGTGGACACACACACCCTATACATAATATCATCAGTGTGTATCATACTATAGTGATAGCTAAGCACCTTATCACTTTCTTAGAATAGGAGATCATTGATGATGACTTAGATTTTTACGCACTCTTTGTATGACCTTATATTAATCATCATCCTATTCAGAGTGTCATGGTTGATAATAAGTTAAGCATCAATATGTGTATTATTACACTTCTACATAACTTGGGATATTGAGATTAGGATATTTATATGATATATACAATTATCTACGGCTTTAATAGCCATGTCTAGAGCTCTATTGGGGAGAATGTACTTCCATTATAGGTTAGACACACACAAGTGGCCACAAAATTCATAATTGTATCTAGTACAAGAACATTTGATATATTATTGAGTAGGCCTTTTATATAGTAGCTTCAATCCATTTTCATATATGTCTTAAGTTTATATATGTTAATTAGGTTGTTACAGTTGAGGGCCTTCCATATGAGTATCCTTTACCTACTCCACAACCAGTTACATAATAATAACCATTAATAACTCTAAACATAGATTTCATTAGCACACCTCCAATATAATTTGAGCCACCATTGTAGGTAAGGTCTACTTCCACAACATTACCATGTATACATACTCTCCCATGGAGACCTTTATTAGAGAGACCCCTATGTCAGATACATGTGGATTATAGAGAGCCTCTCTATACCCCATTCCCACATAGATTAATGTTACCGAGTCCCTAAATCATTGCTCATAGAGAATCCATGATAATTACAACTTCTTTTACTAGATGGGTCCCCAAGAACCTCATAATTAGTAGGCTAGTTTAATTATCTCAATAGACTCATAGCCATAATCTACAATCAGTTTTAGCTATAGATTATTCAGTACATCTAGTTCCTAGATCTTAGATACCTCCTTATACATCACGTGTGGTCACTCTTATTTTATTTGATATAAGTAATCTTGATAGTGATTCTCTTTCAAGACTCATTGGTTAGTATGTTCCCCTATTATTTGTACAAAGTTTCCTTTATCTTGCTCTTTGTACATAGTTTCATTTTTCATGTTGCTTGTACATAGCTTATACTCATAAATGCCCCAAAAAAATGTTTAAAAATATAAAAACATTCAAATATTTCTTAGAAAATACAAATTTCAGATTGTATGCATTTCTATGTTTACATTCCTTATATTTGCCAAATACTATATATGTTATATACATTAGTATAATTAGTCTTATCATACATACATGCTTCACTTTTTACCTTCTAGTGTTTTTAAATTACTATAGGACTTCGGCCCTCTACATAGATCTAGATTCACTACTATCTAACCATAGAGGGTACCACACATATACACTGACTCAATATTAATATATTAGATCATTGGGGGCATCATACACACAAATTTTAATTTACTAGGTTATATATTTATATACTCCATATCATAGATTTAACATGGATTATATCTTGATATTGATCATCCTATATTAGACTATTTTTTTTTTACTATTACTATAGACTTAGCTTATATACATCTTTGCTCTTATACAGATTCATACCACCTCTTTATGCATACTTTATTTTCTAGATTTGTTAGTCTAGATTTGATTGTCTCTTTGATATTACATATAATCAAGGGAATTTGAATATGCCATTATATTTTCATTATTTTTATGATTTGGACATGTGCCCATGTCCTTATATATGATTCTTGATTGTGTATGTTGACATTTGAACATGTTCTTCCATGAGGCTCTAAGCCAAACTTGCATGTTTTTTATGTATGTGGGTAGACATTTGAACATGTCCTTGTAAGTGTGACTTTTCTTAGACTTAGTGACATGTGCCCATGTACCTTGTATTATGGTCCCTTGGACTAGTTTGCATGCCTCATGTGTTTTTATGTATGCATCATGGCTATGACATTTATCTCTTGCTTGTTGGTTTCACATATAGTTTGTGGTGCCATGAGGGACCTAATGCATCTCCCATTATTTATTAGGTACATGGATAGACATTATGCCCCATCCCCCCAGTTAATTTAATTAGATTATATTTAGATTTGCTATTCATATACATGCTTGCATTGTTATATTTATCTTGACAACCTTATGAATGCTAGATCTAACATACAACATACATTGCCAATTAATACTCAATCTCTTTTACATTTCAATGTCATGTATACAAATTATATTGGTTTATCACGTATATATCATATATTTTCAATCTAACAGACATGATACATATATTTTATTTTTAGGATAGTTGAGGTTCAACAACTCCCCTCAGAAGAGGGGGCATTCACACAAAACATAATTTTTATGATGAAAACATAGATTATAGAGCTTAGACTCAAGAAAATATAATGAAATATAATCATACACATATCAATCTCAAATTTTCTTAGAAACAACACTTTTGGAAAATAACACAATACACTACTAGGAGTGAAGTACACTATAGTCCACCTAATGTGCTATTATCTAGTAACCTCAAAAATAGAAAATTCTAGAATTATCAAAAAGGTATAACACGTATAGTTCAAGTTTGTATAGTTTCAATCATATATTATTAGATATGGTCAGTATATACTTAGTTTTTACATAGAATTACACATGTTTTCTTAGATTGGGGACATCATACATGACATGATCACTCCTATTTTAATTGTAGATATGAATAGACACAAATTACTATGAATTATTCCATAATCCATATACACAAATATCAAAATTAAGGGCATGTGCAAAACACATTATTTCTATATGCTTAATTTTACACTAGTTCTCTTAGATGGAATGATAACCCCATATCAATATCCATGTTGTATACTTTAGAAACCATGTGTACTAGTTTTACACTAGGATTACACTAGATTTAATGCCTCATTCTATCTGTAGTAGTTGGCATTCCCAAGTGACCTAGGTCTATTTTACATTTTAGAGTTCCTGAGTGGCCCCTAAGCCATTTTACATTTCAAAGTTATCATGTGGCCCATAGCTATCTTTTATAGCTTCATGACACCACATAGTTTTAGTTTCAACTTCTTCTACTACACATGAATTAATAATGATGGATTCATGACCTACTTGAGTTCTTGAGCCACCTACATAATAGGGTTGGAAAAGTCATCAATTCAATACAAGTTATTCACATATTATGATCCACCAAACAAGAGTGGGTAATGATGGATTTAAGACCAGCTTGAGTTATTAAGCCACCCACACATGGAGATTGGGAAATCCATCAACTCAGTCCAAGATATTCACCATTTACATGCACACATAGGATTTCACTAGGTTTTTTCATTGGTTCAGTACCTAGACACACGATAAAGCATAGTTCATAGACTCAGACCTACATTCATAGGCTTCAAATCATAAGTAAGTCCAGATACATTTCTCTTTCCTTTATCTTAATCGTTTTGCTTTGTTGAAATTATAGAATAAAGGGAGGGAAATGTAGTTATAAAATGCCATTTTAATACAATGAGTGTCACTTGAGACCACCCTATCCTTAGCTTATACCTAGATCTATCTTAGGGCCTTTTTTGATCATTTTACAAATTTTATGTGCATCTAGCCTATGCTCAGATATATCAAGAGCCACATTGAGCCATCACATAGGCATCCATGATCCTTTTCCACATGTGTCAACCACTAAGATAATAGTGTGACTCATTGGTTTATAGTACAATATGCTATTGGTAAAGGAATCAACCCTAGTGACCCTTAGCTTCCCTTACCCCTAACAGATACCTTTACACTTATTGAAACATCTTAAGGTCATCCTAGACGCATTTCATGTCTCTATAAGCATCAAAACACTATATAAAGACCTTTCTCATTAATTTATTAGATAGATGTAAATTCTCATGAATAAGCTCAAAAATAGTTATGAAAATTAAAGTTATCAATCCTTATTTACCCCTATTTCTGCATACATCCATCTAAAATAACTTAAAACTCTATTTTACCTAGGTTTCTAGTCTTGATTAACACTCAAATTATTCAAATTGGAATCCATAATCAGGCACATTAGAATCACTCTCACTTAAACTAGTACTTAGATTGGGAGAGCTACATTGGGTTTGATCTCTTTTTGAGGTATTGGTATGTAAGTGGTGTTCAACACATGGGGTGTTGAGGTCATACCCAACCTACCATACTAATGCCAATTTTATTCTAATTGTGTTCATGAAAACCCTAGTAAGCATGGAGGCTTAGGGTTTTATAGTGAAATTAGTCAAATCATAGAATTGATGATGATATAGGTCCCAATCATATAGGCACATGCTTCCTAAAACAAAGCAAAGATATATCTATAATTTTACTACTTTACCTATGTAGGGTCATTAGCATAGCATAAAAGGTCAATAATGCATTGCACTATTGGAAAAGAGGGCCACACTATTATCTGAAGAGGGTTTTGACACTTGTTCTCTACTAACAACACTCTACCCTACTCCTACATTAGTTCCTTGCTTGCCACTTATCCATCTTAGTCATATTTTTTAGCTAAGTACACCTTTATTAATTTATTTATATTTATAGAATACTCAAATAAATCAATTATTGTACAAATCACTATATGTTGATATTATAATAGTTTCTTCATTGATTTATTACTCAACTCTTTATCAACCCTAGGGTTACATTCCATAATCTTAAAAAAGATAAATCAAATAACATGTTTATGTTGAACACACAAGGTTAAGGGCCATACACAATAATAAATCAAGGACAAATTTATCTTGTAGTGAAGGAATAATTTTAAAAGAAGCATAGAGTAAATGAGAATAGTCTAAATTAACCATATTTATCAATGTAATCATTAGTATATGCATGTAAAAAAATGTGAAGTATGAGTGAAATAAAAAGACACTTATATGATACATAACTCAACATGGTAGAAAGATGGTGGATAGATACACCCTATTAAAGTTTTCATAGAAAATGAAGAGATGCCCCTAGCTTAGTAAGGCTATTGGGTAAAAAAGGAACCCCAACGTCAAAGGAATATGTAATAGTATGTGTTGTATCACACTCACATACCTCACAAAAACCAATGTGTATTTTAAAATAAAGGAATATGATATCTATTTAAAATGAAATAAATAACATATATAGAGAAGTGAACTAACAACCTTTGAAAATGTTTTTAAGGTCTTGATTTTATTTTGATTTTTTTGAATTTTTGAAAGATATGGTTTTTTAATATATTTTTATATATATTTGAAACAAAAATATATGAAAATTACTAAGAATGAAGGCTTAAAAAATAGAATAAAATGGAGATATTTTAACAATTCGTAACAAGGTGCTAAATCATAGTGTGGCAAGGAAGAAGGCAAACAATATGCCCCCAATTTATGTGTAAAAGAGTCATAACAATGTATCATAAATTTTTGATATAGATAATAATGTACATGCCCCCTAATGGGCAAGGGGCTATGTGTGATCATGTACTTTTTGAAGGTAGAAATATGTGATCATGTAAATGTAATGGAAAGAATAACATGATATATATGCCATAGTAAGCAAGTGGATTGCCATAAATAACATGCATTGAAAGCATTGTAAGATAGTTATTTTGGATCATTCAAATCAATTTCAAAATAAAAAAGGTAAATACCCAAAGTGAAAATAAATCCAAGGGCTATAAGAATTATTAACGAAGCAAATATCATGATCTAGATATTCAAGAGCATAATTTAACTATTTAAGAAATTGATGTTAATAAAAATCAAATATCTCATCAAGGGATGCCTATGTATATGCATTATATCATTAGAATCATAACAATATTATATATTATTAGGATCATAATCATCAATGTAATAATGATCATAGGAGAGAGTTAACTTCTTTAGTTGTGCTTAAAATTGTGCTTTTCTATTTTGATCATGTTTTGTATACGTGTAAGAGAAATTCACTACACCATACATTGGAGTTTTTTTTTTTTAATATAAATTATGTTTCTTTTAAATATGCGCATCATTTTTAGGATCTTACATGCCATGCTTAACTAAAGAATAATCATGTATTATTGGTTTAACACTAGGAAAAAAAGTAATTTATGTTTTAACTTTGTTATGTAAATGTGTAACTGTAGATTTTATAGTGTTGAATTTATTCTTTTGATTTATGCATGAAGTAGATATAATGATTGATTCCTTGGGAAGCATATTTGTATCATTAGAATTTGTAGGAATATTTTTCTTTGGAAATTACTTCATGAGAAATCTTTTCACAAAAGTGATTTTTTCGTTTATTTCAAATTTATTTTGGCCACTTTTATTTTGGCAATTATTATATTTGCAATCTTACTTTTTCATCTTGTTATTTTTATAATATTTCTTGTTCTAATTCCACTCTTTGAATATTTTGTTGGTCTGAATTATCCTTTTGTATCTATATTTTATCTTTGTGTTCTTTTTGTACTTATTTTTTATTATATGTAATATAAGTGGGTTGCTTAATTGATTTATCAGCTATAGGATCACCACTATCAATAATACTTTGGATTTTGTTCTTAAAATCTAAATAATTATTTTTATGATGCTTATGCAGTTTATGACATGCAAAATAATATTTTGATCTTCTTAGAGGAGGCATAAATGGTAATGTGATCAAATTATTTTGAAGCATTTATCATATAAACTCACTTGGACTCTTATTAGCCTTTTATATACTTTAAAAATCATTAATTATAGATGTATGTTGCTTGTGAGGCACATGATAGCTAGATGAAGATATATGATTAACCCTAACATACTCTAGATTCTTTGTATATTTGTTATTATTTTCAAGTGACATGATCTTTGAACTAAAATACTGATTTTGCTTTTGAAACTCTTATAGAGATTTTATCATAGGGATGATTTGAACTTGAAGGGATTCAAAAGCATAAATCATTGGTAATTATTATTAAATATGCATACAAACATCATCAAGAGGAGATGTGGGAGGAGGAACATCATTATCATATTTACTTTGACTATCCATGATATATACAATGGATTTAAATATAGTACATGCAATAAAGGATATACTTATTACTAGAAAATAATGTTATATATATAACAAAGCTAATTAATATGTATAAAAATAAAAAAATTTCATGGTATAAAGGATCTACATTTGTAGACTACTATCTGCCCAATGCTTCAAAGCATTAAATACAGAGGCAAAATCATTCTTATAGCCCACTATCCCATCTCTAAGGGTAAAGTGAGAGTAAATTCCATATGTGATATGTTCATTTAAGGTTCACCATAAATAAAATGACCAAAGAGGCTTCCTTTGGTGTAAACAAGGGATCCCATACATTTCTAATAGACCATTAGGTATGGGGAAACTACAATCCATGTATATAATTTTTTAGGGATTGGGTATTGGGAGATATACCTCACTTCACAGTGTTGATAAAATTAGTCATTGATTAGCTAAAAATAATACTTATCTATGTAGTTTTATAACTTTTGGAACATAGTTGCTAAAAAAATTAAACAATATAAAATAAAGAGATAAGAAAAGTCAAAATATTTTTGTGTATAGATATCAATAAATTTCAACTCTAGTTTGAAAATAAATACTTCAGTGTCACATTTTATCTAAGGTGAAAAGATAATTTACTTAGTGTCAAATTAATATATATATTTGAATAAGATCAACTTGTAGTGTCGAATTTATATACAAAGTTGAAGTTTATTTCTTTTAGTATTAGGAATTTACAAAAATTTATATGAAATCCTATGATGAAAATCAAGCAAACAATAAACAATGTTATTTAATGGTTATTTTGATTTATTAATTAAATGCAATAAACATTAAATGATTGATTTAATAATTTATATTATAGACTAAATATAAAATAAATGTAAAATACATGAATTGAAATGAGATATAAATAGTAATTTCTAATGAAGTTTGAAAACCAACTCAAATCTGATTTATGATGATTGTGTAGGTAAACAATTGATATATAACTAACTAGGATGATTTATGAATTGGGTCACAACTAAAAATAGAACCTTATAATATATTAGGATAAGGCCACACTAAATTGGAAAGAGGAACATTATAGCCTTATTTGTGGACTATGGTAACATCTGTGTTGATTGTGCATGAGATTTTCCTATTTGAATACTTTTGCCTATGTGATGTGGTTGAGTGGTTTTCTGTAGGTGATAATTGGATGTAATAGGTCTTTCACATAAACCAAATAAACACTAAATATAAAAGGGGGATTGGTCAAGGAGAATAATTGAGTTATTCTCATAAAATCTTGTGTTATTTGAGTGTTGCCTACATAGCCCAAAAAGGCCTCAGTTGATGTATTTCTCCCTCCTAAAGTGAGTGTGTGAATCTTGATATTTTAACTATATGAATGCCTCTAGTATATTTAATTAAATTATTGACAATGAAATCCCTTTAATTATAATAAAATAGCGTTAGACTTGTCTTATGACTATTAAAATAAATCAACACTTGAATTGGAGAGATGGATGCCCTTTCACTCAATGTGCAATAGAATTGCCATATTATTTATATATGTGTATTTAATGACCTTGATGTGCTTATATAGCATTATATTTGAAATATTTATGTTAAAAAATATGAAATTATTGAATTTGAGAATTTATCATTGGAACATGGGAGACAATGCCACACTAGTGGACAAGGCCGAGCTACAACCTTGTTTGACCTGATGCAGTCTTGTCCCAAAAGGGTGGAGATTGTTAATATTTTTTTAATAATAATCTATAAGTATAATAGGGATTCTAAATTATTTTTTTAGTGATTTTAATACAATGAGTAGAATAGTGAAGGCTCGTATAGAGATTTGAAGTTAACGAAATGATAAATAGGCCATGTAAGGTAAAGATGTCAAGATTAAACATTATGAATAAATTAATGATTAAATTTTAGTGTCTACATAAGGAAATAGATAAATATAATATTTAGGAGAGACTTTAAATACTGCTAATAAATAATTTTTAATAACCTTCACACAATGCATTGTATAAAAGTATACATGCTTGAATTTCAATCTAGTAGAAAATGCTTTAAAATTATTTTAGTGTATGCATGCCCCCCTTGTGGGTAGAGGATGTGAAAATGTGACTAAAATCACTCATCTAAACATAATAATAATTAAACCATATGTTATGAAAATAATATAGATGAAGTGTCAATACCTTGAGGAATATTTGCATGTAAATAGTAGATGCAATGACTTATTACGAGTATTTTGTCAAAGAAAATGTTATGCCCCACCTAATGTAATTTTGATGTTGTGACTTATTAGTGTCATTTGATTGACACAACTTAAAATGGTATAATATCCATTTATAATATGATAGGGAGATAATAAAAATAAGGATGACCCAAGGTATCTCATTGTATGAGTCTGATGATAATTATGCCATGTCATGTAGTAATGTATAGGGAATATATTCATTATTAAATTCTCAACACAAGGGTTTATAAAAATATACTCATGTGAGGATAAATATTTAATATGTAAAGCAAGACATGCCTATTGTGATGCTAAATTAATTTTTATAATCTATCCTTTAATGAAAATAATGTGGTGTGAGACAGGGAAAACATGCCTTGCTAAATAATAACATGAGAGATGACCAAGTATCCACATTGATAACAATATGGTATAGATAAGTGTGTGATAATTTACATATGTTAATGCATATTTAAATGACAATGATAATGTACATGGGATAATGTGCATGGCATGGCCTCACTATATGTCACTACTCTGGGGTTGAAAAATATGGTAATAAATGTATTAAATTTGAAAAACAATTGAGTGGCATGTTGTATATAATCTTAGGATTTGTATAATAAATTCAATCTTGTTGTAAGTAAGGGTTTGATATACACTATAATTAGGATATGTCAATAAGGATATGTCTATGATCTTGATATACACAAGTTATAGGGTTTAATGATCACTCTATAATATCAAGTTTGAGATTATATATGTACTTACACATGCCTATTATCCATGATTATACATTACATATGATACTTGATATAATATATACTTGAGATTTTTTCTAATACATTCAATCCATGGGTCACTATGACATGTTTATGTTGGTTCTTTATGCTTTTTCACACTTTCTTGAGTGTTTTGCCTTGCTATTTTCTTATTTTTAAGATCATTTTAAAATGATCCATTATATGTGGATCTTGTTCTTATGATTTCCTTCTTGGGCATTTGAATATGTCATCCCTTGATTTTTTGGATAGTTGACTAAGTAATTTCCATTCTATTTCATGAAATTTGAACATGCCCCTTGTTTATGGCCTTCTTAGACCATTGCCTTTTGACTTACTTTTGAGTGCTCTTGTGTGTGTTATTTTTTAATTGTTAATCGTGTACTATTACTATATATATGTTTCCATGATCTTTATCATGCATCTTAGGCCTACATATGATCTAAACATATATCCTTATATATGCTACATGGTTATATTTGTATATTTATAGTTTTATTACCCTTTTGAGGTGAGCTAACTACTAGGTTACTATTTTTACCTCACCTAAAATGTGGGGGGGGGGAAATATTAGTGGGGGCATGTCAAGGTGACATGGATTATGTATGCAATCATAAATGCTTCAGATCTACAAATCAATCCTAGCTTGGAGAAGATAGATCCTACTTACACTTTTGATTAGGGATACATTAGATAATGGAGGTCATGACCAATATGAATCTACTAGATCAAATTATGGGATCTCTTACCATAATAATATCACTAGAGAGGGTTCCAAAGTCTCCAGTAAAGCAAAACTACACAATAACCCTAACTAGATCCTATGTTTTCATATTTACTATACTAATAACAAGTAAAGCAAAAATCTAATCTAGTGCTCACCAAATCTTGTGGCACAAAGTGGGGGCTAGTAAATATAAAATTAAACATGCATAAGAGAATTATAATTAAGATATATATATATATATATATATATATATATATATATATATATATATATATATATATATATATATATATATATATATATAGGTAAGACCCTAATACATGGAGAACAAGAACATAATTATTTAAAAGCCATTACTTATGCTACTTATATCTACTAAAAAGAGGAACAAAGTTAGAGATACTTACCCATAAAATGAACCCATCGATACTTAATATCTCCCTTGGCCAAAGGTGCTTCACAAGAGGTTATTGTGGTTTGTAAGGATCATTAAGAAATGACAAAACATCCAAGACTTCTCCACAAGACTAATTTCTTCTCCAAGCAGAAACTATAAGCTAAGAATCCTCAAGTAGAATAATGAAAGAGCATATTATAAAGAAGTGAAAATGAATAATAAATCTTATCTACTCTTAAATAATGGTGAAATGGATGTGTTTATATAGGTGGATCTAACCCTAAACCCTTCCAAAATTTTTGGTCGATAGGGTCAACCCAGTCAATCTAGTATTGTAATTGACAAAAACTTACTAGGTCACATACTAGGTTGGACAGGGGCAACCTAGACCCATAATAAGTTTTATCAATAAGAGTATAAGGTTGACACAACTATAATAGTCATGTAAACTATCAAAAAGGGATATCAATTAGAGAAAAGGATAATGAAGGTGGTAAATTACTAGAGGAGTTTGCAAAAGAGGAGATAAAGCATAGGGGAATGTCTTTAGGAGCTAGTTGGATTGGTACAAGTGGAAATAAGGGATAATAATACTATGAAGCACCAATGGTCTTCCCACCCCTTTCTTGGTGTACCCCTTAAGGCGTGCACTCAAAGTTATTGAGATTCGATAGGTTCTTGTAAGATAGAAAGCATTAGTAATTGATAAAGTTTGAAATTCTTATGTGTATACATATGCCCTACTTGAAGCTAATCATGCATCATGTAGGTGTAACATGGGATGGTGATTTAAAAAATAACATAGCAATACACAATGCTGAGGCTAAAAAGGGTTGTAATATTTTAAAGCAAAAATAAATAAAATTTAAATCACTAAAAGGGAAATAACTAAAAAAAATATGATACATACCTTGACTTACCTTTATCTCTAGATTGTTGTCTACTGTGTTTGTAGTTTTGATTATGGAGGGTGTAAAGTCTATTTTTGATGAACCCAATAATATAAAACTAAAGAGCAAAAAAAAAAAATGTAGAAAAGTCAAGATGTGCTATGTGGGTGGGATTTACTTAGAAATTTGGAAAGCTAGGGTGACAAGTGCTATGTTAGACCAAATGACCAAATCAAAATTTAGAGTGAATTGGGTAACCAAAAATCGACGGCTAATAAAGATAAAAAAACTCAAAAAAGTAAACCTTAAGTAAGAAAAGAAAACTCACCAAGTCAAACCAATGATACATGTCAAAAAGATGATAATCAAACATCAATGTAAAAGTAGTAACAATCCTTACTTAAATAAAGATGGACAAAAAAAAATGGTAAAACAACATTGATGAATGAGAAATTTCAATCCTTACTTAATCATTAATGGAAAAAGGTGCATAAAGGGGGGAAAATATTGATGAGTGACAAGTAACAAGCCAAACTCACTCAATTGGAAAATAGTACATGATAGTAGAAATGGACTCAGGTGTCTATAAAATGGGGCAGTACAATAATGATAAATGGTAAAAAGAAATCAAGGCACATCTATAAATTTAGAACCATGGTGTAAAGAAAGTAATCCATAGTTTCTAAAGCATTTTGTTTTTCTCTAAAGATAGATAAAACTTGAAACAAATTAGTGCTAGCATGTTTTTAAGATGTGAAGAAGGAAGTTTAGAAGAGGGGAAAATAGATTTAGAATCACATATGCCTATCAAAGGGGTAAATGAAATGGGTGGAGTAGAGAATTAAGGAAAATACATGGTAGAGGAACTCTTTATAGAAGTCAAGACACTCAAATTAGGTTTGTCAAAACAAGAGGACTTTCAACCTTAAGGACTCTGAAGAACTTATCCTAGCCACCCAAGTCTTAGGTCAAAAATTTAATTATGTAGATCATCCCATGAAAGTTGTATGCATGAAAAGTAAAATGGACCTACCTTCCCATAATGTGTTTCCCATTCTTCAAGACCCCTTACAGAGCCATCAATCTACTGCTAAGATTGGTTAATTATGTGAGAAAGTAGGTATCACCATAGAGTTTGTTGCATTCTCTTATTCTAATTTACTGGCCTGCCACACACCAATGGAATTTGGATCTATTATGAGTCCAATTATGGAGTTTTAGCTTTGATTGGAGATAGGAGATGTGCTTGTAATCACATATTTTGGTGTGATTTTGAATTTTGAGATATGTATGTTGCCTATTATATACCATTGCCTTTTGTTTTAAATGATTTGGAATTTAAATTTTTTGATGGATTTTTCTATTCCTTTTTCATATAGATTTGGAGAACCAAACATGGGTGTTAAAGATGACTTTTATTTGAATACTTGGGACTTGGTTGCTAAGAGAGAGAAATTAGAGAGCATGGTGTCTAAGAGTCTCATAAATTAAGGTGAAATAAAAATGCTATCTTGACTTTGACCTTTTTTTATCCAATGTGGAGTGAAAGTAAAGGAAATCAAGAGGCATGAAACATGAAACAATTTAAATTACTTAAAATCACAAAAAATGTGACAAAGGGTGAAAAGGGATACAATGATAGAAAAGTGTGATTCCTTATCATAAGAATGAGGGAAATGTAGGAAAACATGCTAACATAATTTATTTATGCAAATTTTGTCTATCAAAAGAAGCAAAAGCAAAAGCTTGAGAATAAATGATCAATAACTTATAACCATTACAAAACACATTATATAAAAGGAATGAAAAGATGGTGATTTTATGGGGAAGGCTAGGTCCTATCCATGGTCTTACAATGCAACTCATAAAAGAGAAACCCATGAGGGTGTATAAAATCATGGGAAGAATAAATGGGATAATGAAAAGATGGTATTTATGAGGAAGGCTAGGTCCTACCCGTGGTCATACACTGCGACTCACAAAAGAGAAATCCAAAGGGTGCCAAAAAGTGTGTAAAAAGTATGAAAACAAAAAGGATAAAATTACATCATGAGGAAGAATAGGTCCTAGCTGTAGTTTTACAATGTAACTCATGAGAAAGAGGAAACCAAAAGACCAAAAGGAAGGACTAAGGTTTGTGAGAAGAGAGAATTGCTATGGAGGGGGAGACTCGTGTAAGTATCCTAAAAAAAGTATTAGATAGATAACATATAAAAAGAATGAAAATAAGGGAAGTATTAAGCAAAATACTTCTTGAATAATTATGCATTGGTGGGCTCAAAAAATTATGGCCTTCATTAGATTGAAGGCAGTAGGTACCTGGACCAAGAATATCTTTGACTAAATAAGGACCTCACCATTTTAAGGTGTATTTACCTTATTTGTCATGAGTGTAATATAATTTAAGGATAAGATCACCAAAATTAAATGTCCAAACTTTAACTCATTTGTTATGTTATTTGGCAATATAGACCTTGTATAGACAATTGTGTTATAAATCAAAAAGATGGTGGCCATCAAGAAGATTGAGATTATGAAGGTGAGCTTAACATAATTCTTCATTAGGTATGATACCATGAAGATATATACAAAGATAGGGAAGCTCAATTTATAATGGAAGGACTAATTTAAAACCTTAGATGAGAGTGAATGAAATTACCCTAGTGGCAGTAGATATTCTAGTGTGATAGGCCTAAAGAATAGGATAGAGACGTAGGTGCCAATCTATGCAGGTTTCACAAATTATCTTTTGGAGAATTTTATTAATATTTTTTTGGTGGCCTCAGATTGGCCATTAAATTATGGATAATAGGGCATGGAGAATTTATGATTGATTTTAAATTTAGCACAAAGCTATTTGACATCTTTATTTTTGAAATTACCACCATTATCTGAAATGATAGTATGAGGGACACCAAAGTGAAAAATGATTTGATTGAGGATGAATTTAAAGATGGTGGTACTGGTGATATTAACAAGGGGCATATACTCAACCCATTTGTTAAAATATTATGTGTCTATGATTATAAATACATGCCCATCTTGAGATCGAGATAATTTTTAAAAAGATCTAATTCTCACATAGAGAATAGCCAGGGAGATTATATAGTTTGAAGCTTAGCTAGAGGTGAATTAATTAAATCATCATAAAATTGGTAAGGAGTACACTTTTTATAAAATTTGATGACATCCTTTTGAAGAGTGGGCCAAAAGTATCCTATACGTAAGTATTTGTAGGTTTTAGTATATCTGCTATAGTGGCCATCACAAATGCCTCCATGTGATTGTTCAAGAAGAGGAGGAACCTCATTTTGCATAACACAATGAATCAAGGTACCTTCAACATTATGATAATATATGATGTTATATCAAAATACATACATAGAATATTATTTGTGAATGTGAGTCTTTTCATGGGAATTGAGGTTGAGAAGATAAGTTTGGTGTTCCAGAAATTGAATGATGTCTTTGTAAAATGAGATTTGTCAAATGGTGATGGCCTCAATGTGGTAGATTAATGAATTATGTGGTTGAATATAGGATGGATATTTTATTATTTGGGTAAGAAAAGTGGGATTGGTAAGAACTTGCTGTAGATGAAATAGAGATGTTGAAGATGTGAAGGAATGAATAATCTAATTTTGATCTCGAGGGATAAAATTGATGGTGAAAAAATGAAATATTTGGCAAGAGTAGTTGCAATTTGATGATAAGAAATGAGATTATCACTTTTGCATTGGTAATCACCATTGACTTAGTGGTAAATGAGCTAGGAATTACTTAAAGCATGCAGGTATTGGATATCTAAATCAAGGGAAACTCTCATGCCTAAGATTGAAGCTTCATACTCTACCATGTTGTTAGTGATGTCAAATATTAAGTGAAAAGATAAATATATGATTTTTCCAAAAGGGATCATAAGAATACAACCTACCCCATCTCTTTGAAGGCATTTATCACCATCAAAGTGAAGGGTCTAAGTATCCTCATGTAAATTGACATTAATTTTATTAATTTATTTGATAACTACTTTTGGTTTAGTAGTATCGGGGAGGATAGCAGATTCATCAAGATTACTTGCTTCAAGATCAATAGTGAAGTTATGGAAGTAATATTTAAGAGATATGGATTTTTTGAGACCTTTAATATAGAGAATATTGTCGTTAGGAAGACTATCTTAAAGGTGGTCGATAGTGGGCACATGAGCTAAAACACATTGATCAATAATGATTTATCCTTTGATAGATTTGGAGATAAAATTACATGAGAAGGACCATCCATTTGCTAATTATATCTCTAAAAAGAAAAGATTTGGAGAAAAAATGATGAAGGGGATCAGAATGAATGATAACATAAGTGGTCTAATAAAGCATATAATGTCAAAGTTTTGCAGCTACAAAATATATGGCAAGGCAATCAAGTTTAACTTTTGTGTAGCATTTCTCATAATCAATGAGGCCTAAACTAATGTAATAGATGACATACTATCTTTCAGTATAATATTGTTGGGTAAGCATTACCCTAACTAATATGGGTGTGGAAGAGGTATAAAGGATCAAAGTTTGATCATTAGAAGGGGGAAAAAGCATAGGTTGATGAAGCAATGATTCTTTCATATTATCAAAAGTTTTTTGACAAGTATACATCAATTATAGAGCATTACCTTTCTTAAGAAGAGAATTGACAGAGTGGATATGGTAATCCATTTTAGGGATGAATCATCTAATTACCCCAAGTTTATCAAGATAAATGCAAATTTTTGGAATGGATCGAGGGATGGGCATGTTGACAAAAGCATTAATATTGGCAGGGTCAACAACGATGCTGTAGAGAGAGAGTAAGAATCCTAACAATTTTCTAGATTTGACACAAAGATACATTTATAAGGATTTAGTCTAACTCTATATTTAAGAAGATGGTCAAAGATGATGACAAGATCAAAAAGATGAGTCTTATGCAATTTATACTTAGCAATGAGGTCATCCACATAGGTTTTTACAATTTTTTGATAAGTAGCTCCAATTTTTTCGAGTTTGAAGGGAATTTTAAAATATGAATAGGTGCCCCATTTTGTGATGAAATTTGTCATATGTTGGTCCTCAAGAGCAATGTGAATTTGGTTATAGGTTGAGAAACCATCCATAAGAGACAACATTTCATAACCAGTTGTGGAATCCATAATGACATCTATTAAATTTAGAGGGAAATTATCCTTGGGATAAACAAGATTAAGATTATAGAAATCAATGAAAATGTGAATGACCATGGTGACCTTTTTTTGAATAGGAACTATTTTAGAAACCCATTCAGAATAATCCATTGGTTTGATAAACTTAGCATTGATAAGTTTGATAATTTATTTATGACATAAGGTTGAAAACTTGTGGAATTTTTTTTTGCTTTTGATGCATAAGTTTGGTGTTAAGATAAGTGATGATATTGTGCACCACAATGCTAGGGTCAATACCAGGCATGTCCTCATAGGACCAAGTGAAGATCTCATGACATATATAAAAAAATAAGCTAAATTTATCATGCTCAGTGGGTGAAAATTCATGAGAAACTGTAATAGGTTGAGGGCATGATGGAGTACCATATTTAATATGCATAGTTTCTTCTATAAGCATAAAATTTACATATTAGAATTGGTATGGTGCATTTGGTAAAGAATAAATTGGATTAGCTTTAGGGTCGATGCTAGCGATGAAGTTGTTGAAATAAGGGGATTTGTTTTTGAAATTCCCAAGTTTGTGATGTTGCAGAGGAAGTTGAGGTTCTCGAGTGTGAAGTAGTCCAAGAATAGCTTCATTGTTAGGAAAAGTGGGAAGAGGACCATAATACTCAATATCTACTTTTAGATCAAGAAATTTTTTAACATGGCTATCATATTTAGAATGTATCTGATAGACATTTGTGGCCTTGGCATCTAATGTAATCTCAAGAGTAGGAGTAGGTTGATTATAAGGGATTGGTATATCATTAATTTATTTGATGAGGAAAGAATTAGATGTAGTGATGGGATCTATGGGTGATATATAAGATGCAAGAATGTCCAAAGGTTCATAAGGTAGGATTTTTTCTACCACCCAAGGAGTATCAAGAAGTGGAGAATTAGTAGGAGGTACATGACCTTTAGGAGATAATTCAAAATCTATGGAAATGGTGTGAACATCTTGGTTAAAATCATGTATTCGAGTTAAAGTTTTTTGATAATGTTGAACATCCAAGTCTCAAGATTGATCTTGAGCCATGATGTAGTTATCATCATAGGTAGGAGAAATGGTACATGCTTGAGATTTAGGGGGAGTTTTAGAAGGTGAAATTACAATGTTATTGAACTTATATGGAGATATGATTCAAAGATATTGGAATAATTTAGCCACTCCATAATCATTGTAGGTGAAAACATCTTCTAGGTAAAAAGGTTCATAAGCATTACATAGAGGGGTAATATCAGTGATCTCATCAATGAGAGGAGTAATGCAATAATAAGGTAATAAAGAAGGAGGAAGCCACTCTAAAATATAAGGGGATAGATTAGTATTATTGCAAGTATGTTTCAAGTCATTAGGTTCATCATCATCTGAATAAAAAAGAGTGACCTATAAGTTTGGATTGATGTTGATGAACTTTGGTAAGGGAGCACTATTTATGGTAGGGATGGTAAGAATGCGATATTGGGATTTTGGACAGGAAGTTTAATACTCCAAGGGTTGGGATCAACTTCATGTTTATACCTTTTATTGTTATGAAATAATTTAAGGCATTAGCTACTAGAAGAGGTGATGGCCCTCATTTTATGGGTCAAAGGGCAATCAAGGAGTATGTTTTAAGATAAGGAAAAATCAAGGACCATAAGTTTAGTTTGAATGGTCTTAGGTCTAATTTTTAGGGGAATTCAAATACAACCAAGTGGATTTTGATTAGTGTTATCAAATCTATGACATGTAAGATAGGTTTTCTTGAGATGATCCTTATTATAGCCAAATTGTTGGATGAGCCATAAAGATGTCACATTAATACCAAATCCTTCATCAACTAAAACTTTAAAAATAAGGGTAGTATTAATGGCTATTTTAATGAATAATGGTGGATCATTAATGAAAAAGGATCTCATTATTAATCATATCTTCTTTAATAAACGTTGTGGAAGAAGGACACATAGTTTCAATGGTATGCATGTTGGTAAGTTGAGGCTCCATAGGGGTGATTCTTCATCTATAGAAGATGGATCTTTAATTTCTTGTAATTATTGCATACCTAACTTGCGATGATAAGGGGAAGTATGAACTAGCTCCAAAAGTAGAATTTTATAAGGCATGGAGTTAAGTTCTTCAATAAAGTTCCAATGAGATTTAGAAGAACTAGTTTAAGGTTTAGAAGGTAAGGTAGATTTTTAAGGAATGGAAGTTATTGGGGGTTAAAAAGAAGGAAATGGTTCCTCATGGGATTTTAAAGCTAAATGAGTGGTTTTAGTATCTTTGAGAAGTTTTTCTTCTAAAGATGGTTTCTTAAGTTTTGTGACAGGATCTTTATGAGTTGGCTTGTGAAGATAATTGACCTTAGCTATGTTAACATATTGGGAATTGTTTTAATATTGGTCATAGTCAACATGAATAACACAAACATACTTATTATTTTATTGATTATTAGTTGTGGAAAAATATTTTTGGTTATTTAAAGGTGAAGCTTTGGAAAATTGTCATTTTTGAGAAGTGGTGTTGTACTCTTAACAACAAAGTTGGATCATGGCTTCATTATTGAAGGAATTACCAAGCACGTAAGATATAAAAAAATTAGTAATCCTTCAAAAATTTTCATGGGAATGACCAATGTTACTGTGTAACCACAAAAAATTATTAGGGTCATACCATTTAGGAGGATTATTAGGATAAGTAAAGGGTTTAGAGGGTGGTAAGAATTATTTCATTTGCTACAAAATTAGTGGTATGTGAGAAAATGGGGGAGTGTCACCTTTGGCAACTCCTGATTTGGTTTGAGGATTATTGCCCATGATGGCATTGTTATAAGTTTTAAAAGATCCTTTAAAGAATTTGGTATTATGTTTGAATTGCTTCATGAGGAAGTCTTGACGTTTGGCTTGGTCAATAGCTTTGTTAAGTGTTTGAAGAGCAAAAGTTTAAACTTTATATTAAAGTGAAAGAGTTAAATAAGTTATAAAGAGTTTAAACAAGTTGTCATAAGTCATGTTATGGTTGGATTTATGGTCTAGAGATTTATATCATTTGATAAAATCATGAACTGATTTATTGGGAGATTGCTTAACATTGATGAAATGGCTAAGATAATTTTTGAGAAGATCATTGAGTTGAAATTATTTAACTAGAGGATTTAATAAATCTTTAAGTTGGCAAAGGGAGTGTTGGGAAAGTTGGTTGTATCATTAAAATACATTACTAGTGAAGGTTTTACTAGAAGTTTAGCTGTGGCAAAAATATTAGTTTGGATCCACTCTTTATAAAGATTATGAAAGGCTTTGAGAAAGGATGTAAGGTATTTATTCCCATCATACTTGATATTTGGAGATATATTACCAATATAAATGGACATAATTAAATGATCTAAAGGTTTATTTTGGATATTTTGAATCATTTTTTTATTCATAATAGGTTGAGGAATAACATTTCTTGAGGCATCTCTAAGAGGTGGAGGAATAAAATTTGGATTGGCTTGAGGATTGAGAACCAGAGGTTGATTAGTCATACTAATCAAATGACATTGTAATTACATCATTTGAGAGGTGTTATAAGTTTTCATCATGTCCATTTGTTGAATGACTTGTGTAAGAAGTTAAGGTATATCAATTGGTGGATTGGTGTTTATAGGAGAACTCCCTAAGTTAGTATTAAGGGGAGAGTTATTGGAAGGTGGATTACCCATGGGATTGTTGGATAGACTTATATCAATTTCTCCCACATTATGTTAAAAAGTTTGAAGATGATAATTGTCTTGATAGGTACAAAAAGGATCAGATCCACCTTCTTCATCTTAGGGTGTGATTTGAACCATGTTACAATCCACAAACAAAGGAGGGGAATAAGTGCTCCAAGAGTGAGGGTTCTCTTAGGAGGAAAAGAGAGGGAGGAATGAATATCCCATATAACATATAAATGGATTTAACTTGTCCAAGAAGATTATAATAGGAGATTTCATGATGATTTGAGGAAATAAACAAAACCCTAAGGAAAGAGAAACATACGACTAAGTTGTTTAGATAGGAGAACTAAGTAAGGTAAAGGAAATAATAAGAATACATAGTCAACTAGGTAGACCTAGTAATAAATTAGGAAAAACATAGTATGATAAGGATATAAGGTCAACTAGGTTGACTTAGTACTATAACCTAATTGGCAAAAGGGGTACAAAGTCAACCAAGTTGACTTAGTACTGTAGGCAAGGAAAAAGATAGTATGTAAGATACTATGTCAAATAGAATGATAGTGTATTGAAAATAGGGAAAGATTTTGAAATGTACTTAAAATAAGAAATGAGAGTAAACAAACAAATAATTAGATCAATAAGATTGATCCAATTGGGGCACATAGCATAAAACCTTGCACCAATGCTAGTCAATGCAATTTTTTTCAATACAACATACAATGAGCAAAGAGAAAGTAGTCAAATAAAAAGTAAATGTTAACTAAGTGGTCATATTAAATATTTTTAGATTATTATAAACTATTATTTTAAGTGTGATAGGGAAGTTGGCTACAAATAGGGAACTAAAAATCAATCTACGAATGGTTTTAGGATGTCTAGGCTGAAAGGGATATATGTTAGCAATGGTACTAGATTGGTATTGGGGCCTACCCCCTCACTTAAAAATCCAAAAATGATAAGGGTGTTATGTGATTTTCCAATATATACAATTAACCATGTGTTTATATTTGGCTAGAAAACCAAGTTGGCTTCCCCCTTGGTGATAAAATACAAGTAGGTAGGCCTTCGGTAACAAATGTTCAAATGATTTTTGAAATTATGTGATTTGGTAGTGTGTGCAAAAAGAGTAAAATAGTGAAAATAAATGATATATTAAAAACCCACCTAATTATACTATGTGAGATACTCTAAGAATGCAAGTAACTAAAAATGAAATTATGAATTAATTACTAGCATATCAATGTTATTTCCCAATTTATGCACATTATAGAGTTAGTTTAGATGACACTGCATGTAAATATTATAGAATAGAGTCAAAAGGGTCACTAATATACTATATAATCAAGAGTCCTTAAGAACTAAGTCAACTAGGTTGACCTAGTCTTTTAGATAGAAGACATACTACAGAACTAGGTCGACCAGGTTGACCTAGTTTGTTATAGGATTGCAATTTTGAAGACTGCAAACTTATGAAAAATATAATTGTAATGAAAACCTAAACTGAAAGAGAGAAAAAGAAAGGAAGCTTGGTGGGTTGGAAGATGCTGAGGACTGTGAAATTTCTATAGAAGTGCTTTAAATACTACTTGCAAGTTATACCAATTGTGTCAACTAGGTCGACCTATTTCTATGTTTCCATATTTATTAAAGCTTGTTAAGATGGTTGAGTTGACTTGGTCAACCTATTTTATTATTTGGAAGCTGAATATGATACTAACTTGACTTGCATGAATTAGTTTGTTGTTCTAGGATTGAATAAGAGACTAAGTTGACCTGCTTGACATAGTCTATTATTTGTAGCTAAAGCATAGTATTGTGTTAAATTGTTTGATCTAGTAACTTATATCTAATGAAGACCTACACAAAAAGAACATAATAATTTTGATGCGATTGTGTGTTAAACCTATGCACAAAATCTAGAACTATACTGGCCTATTTGACCTAGTATCACAAATATAGAAAAATAATAAAAAGATAGAAATAAAAAGTGTGAAAGAAAACCTAAAAGGGTTACATTCATGTCAAGTTAAACAAAATTTATGTAATAAAAAATGCATTAGATCTACAAATCAATAATAGTTTAGAGAAGATAGATCTTAATTACACTTTCAATTATGGACACATTAGATAATTAAGGTCATGACCACTATAGATTTGCTAGACCAAATCAGGGGATCTATTACCACAATAATATCACTAGGGAGGATTTTAAAGCCTTTAGTCAAACAAAACTATGAAATAATCCTATACTAATAACAAGTAAATAAAAAATCTAATCTAGTGTTCACCAAAGCTTGTGGCACAAAGTGGGGGTTAGTAAACATAAAATTAAACATGCATAAGAGAATCTTAATTAAGCTATGCATAGGTATGTCCTTAATGCATGGAGAGGAAGAGAAATATTATTCAAAAGCCATTACTTATGCTACTTCTATCTACTAAAAAGAGGAGCAAAGTTAGATATACTTATCTAGAAGATGAACCAGTCAAGTTTCAATCTCTCCCTTGGCCAAAGGTGCTTTATAAGAGGTTTTTGTGGTTTGTAAGGATCACTAAGAAAGGCCAAAACATCCAAGATTTCTCTATAAGACTAAGTTATTATCCAAGTAGAAACCCTAAAATAAGACTCCTCAAGTATAATGGTGGAAGAGAAGATTATAAAGAAGCACAAATTAATAATAACTCTTATCTAATCTCAAATAATGGAAAATGGATGTGTTTATATAGTCATATCTAACCCTAAACCCTTCCAAAAGTTTTGGCTGATAGGGTCAACCCGATCGACCTAGTATCATAATTGACAAAAATTTACTAGGTCACAGAATAATTTGGCCATGGGCCAACCTAGACCCTTAATAAGTTTTGACAATAAGAGTACAAGGTTGACATAACTGACATAATCATGTAAACTATCAAAAAGTGATGTAGGTTAGAGAAAGGGATAATGAAGGTGGTAAATGACTGGAAGAGTATGCAAAAGATGAGATAAATCTTAGGAAAATGTTTTTAGGAACTAATTTGGTTGGTAAGAAGTGGCAATAAGGGAAAAAATATTATGAAGCACTAATGGTATTTCCACCCCTTTCTCAGTGCACCCCTTAAGGCATGCACTCAGAGAGATTGAGATTCAATGGGTTCATACAAGATAGAAAACATCAATAATTGATAAAGTTTGAAAATATTATGTGTATACATATTCTGCATTATTCACATTTTCTAGATTATAGTGGGGGCATGATTTAGAAGCATGTTATCCACACTCACACAATATATGGTACTTATAATAGTTTGTAGATTTAGTGGGGGCATGTCATGATGACATGGATTTAACATATTCATAATTTTTAGATTCAATAGGGTAAGTTTTGGAAGCATGATCTCCACATTCATTTAGTATGGTACTTATAATTCATAGATTTAATGGGGGCATGCTGTGGAAGCATGTTCTCCACACCTACCCAATATTCAACATCTCTAATTTTTATTGGGGGCATGTTTTGGAAACATGTCCTCCACATTCATAATTATATTAGTTTTAAATTTTTACATATATAGTGGGGGCATGCTTTGTAAGCATGTCTTCCACACTTACATAATTTTTGAAATTGGCCAAATCACATAGTTATATGATTCTGATACACATTTATGGAAGAATTATATACATGGTACCATTATTACACATAGTTTCAACATGAGATAAATTTAAGATGCATATGTTATGAAACATGTGCCTAATATAGCAAAATCTAAATCAAATTCATATTCTAAAACTATTACATATATTGATACCCAACAATATTTATCAAGCCAATTTACTATAGTAGTTGGTTCACCTTTTGGTATGGTTAAGTGATTAAATCACTCAATATTTCCAAGTTTTTAGTTTATAATTGATCATACAAACTCACTAAGTTACAAGTATCATTAGGTTGCATGGTTGAGCTAATCTCAACTTTTAGGTGGCAACTTACTTTTGTTCCAAGTTGGGGGCATGTGCCTTCTAATCTCTCTCTCTCTCTCTCTCTCTCTCTCTCTCTCTCTCTCTCTCTCTCTCTCTCTCTCTCTCTCTCTCTCTCTCTCTCTCTCTCTCTCCTTGGATATATGAACTTTAAATAATCATCTTTATTTATCCTAATATCAATTTTAGATCCTTACAATGATACATCTTTTAAAAAAACAACTTGCCAATAGGTAAGGTGGTTACATCAACACACATGTGTACTCCTAAACTTTACTCTTTTAATTTTAACAAATTTCAAGTACTTTTGACCTAGATTATATGCATTTATTATAAATTGTAACATTATTTAGGTTATATGTTAGTCACCAAAAAAACACTCAAACCCAGCTCTAACAAAGCACTCCAACCCAACTCCAATAAAGCACTCAAATTAAAATCAAGCAATGAGAAGGTGTGTATACATACCCCGATACTTATTCCTTTCCATTAAACTAAAAATTTCATTAACAAATAAATGGGGGGTAGGGGTGGGAATCTAGATGACATTTTATGATTATGTATCACCTTAGTATTGTACACTTGGTAAACTCATGACCTCAATTGTTCCTCTTAGTTCTACACATGCGTTACTTCCAAAAACCTTAAATCTACTCAATCTATTACCCTTTGGACTATATCTTATTCTAACTAGCCTTATATTGATGACACAAACATCCCATATTTCCCATAATGCTTAAAATACACTTATCTTACACCTTTAAAAATTCTAAGCATGTATTTACTCTCCTTCTCCCTAGAACTAACATCTAGGTTAGACAATAGCATCGAGGTTAATATCCTAGCCTAACATAAGTGTTTAGTTCCCTAAAAGTCATCTAATTTATAAATGAAATGTATTACAATGGTTGATTTGAGTTCTTTAATGTGAGTTATCTATTTATAAGATTGGTATAGATATAATATCAAACCTCATTCATTCTTCACCTATAAATTAGACCAAAAGAACAAAAAGAAGCACTCAAGCTATCAAAAGATTTCCCATTCTACCCTATCCTAAATCAATCAAAGGAACAACTAAATTATAGGTCTAAAGTACTAAAGGATTTTTCATAAGGTCATATTTACCAAGGTACAATCTAGGTCACTATTTTACTTGCTTTACACATTACATGATTCACACATAAGCCAACACATAGGGGAGAACTACATGAGTATGAGGCCCTCTTATGGAGTATTGGATATGTATGTAGTACCTTTTAATAGTGAGGTTATTTTAGGTTAGCTTGACATTGTGTGCAAAATAATGCATTTTCTCCCAAGGTTATATTGAAGATGCAAAGCTAGGGTTTTGCCATCTCACCAAGAATGATAGTCTATGACACAGATCTAAATGCACCAAAATGATGGTGAACCCAAACCCAAAAGCATCAAAGTGGTTTCATCTTATTTTAATGAGTATTCCATATAAGACACTAGTGTTGAGATCAATAACTAGCATCGATGCAAATATCTAAGGTTGACATAAGTGTCCAAACAACCAGAGGCACCAAATCTAGAATATGAAAACTATTCTAGAAATGTCTTCTTACATACATCCTACCTATACTATATCTAGCACTGTATTGGTATAAAAAACTAAGTAATTTCTCTTATGTCATTTATATATATAACATAGATATACTTTCCATTTATAACCCATCTCAACTTTATCAATTTAGCATATGGTACATCCGAGTTTAACACATTAACTGGTATGTTGCAAATTTGATATTCACCCTTGTGCCCTATCATTTATATATCCTTAACCCTAACTAATAAATAGGATCCACATATAAATTAGTGTTAAATAAAGATGTGGTCAATTAATCATATGATTAAGAAATAAGTCTTTCTTATCTTTATATAATTTTCCCAATTAGTAACTCATAAGATGATGCCCTTGTTGGAAATGTATAGGTCATGTATACCCATATGTAAGATATGGTCTCATGAATAGAAACTTTGATAGTTATAAAATGCCAAGATGTATATGGTGCTAAAGGAACAAGGGCCCCACTAATGTATCATTGAATGGCATATATAAGATATATGTATCAATGAGGTCTAAAAAATAATATGATATATTTCCTTTGTAGGCATAGAGGATATGTATATGATATATAGTCACATGATCCTCAATCTTGATGTAGTGTTAAGCAATGTCTTATTACCAACCAAGTGACAAGATATGAATAATATGTTGAAGGTGAGGGGTTTAAATAATATGGAACAATAGATTATCCTAATGTGTAATATATATATATATATATATATATATATATATATATATATATATATATATATATATATATATATATATATATATATATATATATATATATATATATATATATATATATATATATATATATATATATGATAAGCCCTAGGAGATAAGTTTGAAATTTATTACCCCATTAAACAATAAAAAATGTGTCTAATGTATACAAAGATGTCCTAGAAAAGTTTGGTATTATAAAATAATCCTAGATCATAGTCATACTAGTATGGGTGGTATAATACCAAATTATAGTCATGTATCAGTCAAAACATGTGGTACAATCCGTGTAATCAAATAATATGCAAAAATAACATCTATGATATCCATGTATTCACTCAAGATATTTATAGTCCATGTAAATAAAGGAAAGATATATGTAATCTATGTAAAGTGGTTATATATAGAAGATGGAAAACCCAAAAAGGTGTCATCATGTATATTTATTTGTGTTGATGATTCCCCCTTAAGTGAGGCATAATTATGCCCAAATACATATGTAACCTAGATGTCCTTCATCTCACCCACTCAAAGTATATTGTAAGAAGCATATATTGAAACCATGAATATATAAATCCTCTAGTAGAGTAAAGTAGGCATGATATGTAAGATGTGATTAAGTGATTTATTTCCATAAATATTAATGCAATATAAATAAGATAAAACTATGAATATTCAAAAAGTGTAAAATAAGGAATTTACCATATAAATTTAAATGTAAAAGAGAGATTGTTATTGTAATTATTATTTTTAGAATTGACAAGCAAAGAGGGAAGAGATTTCATGTAGTTGATTTTCAAATTTATGTTTCTCATTGCCTAGATCAAATTATTTTAAAATTATTTTCTCATGCTCTGTGATTACTCAAATTAGGAGATAGGACCTCAAAACCTATATGGATGTTGTTAGTGAAGATCAAACACCTATGATGACTAGTATACTCTAATCCCTGCTAATACTATCCTTATAGATTTTACAAGTATGTGTTGCTAAATATAATTTCATATACACTTGTAATTGATTTATGATTATTTGTTTTCCATTTGTATTATGCATTGATCCTTTAATTTCCTATCCTTTCCTTTAAAACCTAGTATTTTCAACACAATATTGACTTATAAAAATTGGTTGGACAACCCCAACCACTCCCCCATGAGTGATTGGTAATTTAATATATTATAATATTATAAAGAGGGATCAAAATATAGATATTTATCTGATGCAAATCATAATTAATATATTCTACAATAACCAAACTCTTACACCTACAAACAAACCCTATGCATGTAATATTCACAAAGTTCTCTTAACTATCATATTTTTATGAGTTTGCCATTATTTATAGGATTGGTCCTATTTCATAGACTTAAGAAATGGTTGAATCTACCATTAGGTTCTACATATATCTTTTAATAATCCATATATTTCATAGAACCCTTTGCACTCTCTCTTGACTCAGTTCACTATGCTTCAATTGGCTTCAAGCATCAAAACCTCAAACTTTGAATAGGGTCTTACATATGAATGTATTAAACTTTAAGGTAATATATATATCATATAAAACTTGTTTAAACTCACTTCAATCAATGGAATTAATATAGGAACACTGTTAAGCTAATATAATCATAGTTTGAACCCACTGTACATGCAAACACCAGTCTATCTTGACCCAAGAAGTGTTTTTAATTGATTTTGTTGACTTAATCTTGATTTCATGAATTACATAGACCATATAAAGGTCTAAAAAACATATTTACACATTTTCAAAAATCTAAAATGACTTAATCAATCTCCAAACTCATTCTAAACAAGAAATTCCATGGTTTACCTTGACACAGTCATATCTGTATAAGAAAAACACAGAGTAACAATGCATTCTTTCTTTAATTGACATATTCAAGGCCTCTCTTAAGGGTTTTAATTCCTTCATAATTCTTTCTAATTTGTCTTAATTCCATAATAAATCCATGAATTTTATATTCAATGTTGAAATAAGAATCTTAGCTATCTGATCAAACATGGTACCACAGACTGTGAGCTTCAATCCCTATTTATTTTTTTATATTTGTTTCAAAGACAAAGAATACATGCACACTCTTAAATATAGTTGGTAACTTTATAAACCTTCTTGACACATACTGTGATTCACTATAAATCTTCCATTCTCATTAGCCTCTTGCCATTAATAGATAAACACAACATATTCACATGGTTTCATGATAATATATTATAAACTAGGTACATTTAGTTTTTTGGATCAAACCTTAGAACTATGGGAATAAAAACATCAATGTATATATCTAAAACACACTAAAAAAATGTAGTCTTACCTCTTTAACTCTCTTAATACATATTAGACTCCTTAACCACTCTCACAAAATTCACATACAGAGATGCCATTCTCAGTCTGTAGTCTTTATACTTACACTACAAAACATTGATCACAAGATCTAAAAGACGTATGTTGTACTAACATGCATTCACAAAGACTATTAACATGAAACACATGAGGGTTTCCTTCTATAATCAATCTTTATTATATATATATTGAAACATCTGTAATCTATCTAAAGGATAGAGTTATATATATATATATATATATATATATATATATATATAACTCTATCCTTTAGATAGATTACAGAGGCTTCAATCTTTGTCATTCCTATTTCTGTTCCATACCTCTTCTCTTCAAAACTCCTAATTGACTCCTCTAAAACTACCTACTATCAACTTCTCAATTCCTTCTATGGGATCTAACCTCTACATCAAACCAAAAACTTGTTATATACACAAGAAATTATTTTCCTTAGATAAACAACTTTTCCTAACCACTTAGCCATTACATTCAATTTATTATTTCTTATCCTTTTTCACATGTTATATGATTAAGCACCTTATAAACTTGTTTAAACTCATTACATGACCCTAAACTAACATTTAATAACCATGACAACCCACCAAAACTTTCGTAATCATGCTAACAACATATTCAAATTTTTAAATGCCCATTTTGGTGGGAAAAACCAAAGGGCTATAAAGACTCACTAATTGACTAACCTAATGACCCCAATGCATTCTAAGGCATACTAAGAGAAAAAAATCAACTAAACATGATTACTTTGTATAATGTTTTTGATGCCCCTGTATCATACTCCTAGGGGAGATAGAAATTGAGCTCTAATGGATTGCTATGTTCTTCTTTCTTGTCTTCCAATTCTTCTCCTTAGGATCATTCTTGTATTTTTTTTCTCCTATTCCTTAATTATTCTTTTGCTCACTTTTTCTCTCATGTTTACCTTTATCAAAGACAAGTATACCTTCTTGCTTACACCACTTGCTTGCATCAACTTGCACTTCATGTGCACTCTCACCTAAAGTTTTTACTCTATCATAAGGGCTAGATATGCCCCAAAACACTATTTAAACACTTATACTCTCACCTAAACTTGTTTCCATCTTCATACCTGCTATAAAAAATTATAAATTGTAAGCATACCTTCTATTTATATGAGCTTTAAACCTCCATAAGGCTCCATGTCTGTAACCTACTATACTGCTACCAACATTGCCTCTTTTTATTTTTCTTTGTCCTCTAATACATTATTCTTAACTACTACAACATACACTTGCTCTTCATTGTCCACCACTTCACCATGTAAAGCATTCTCCAAGGCTACTAGTTCTGACTCTAATTATTCAACACTCTCATAGGTGAATGTGTAATCAAATTTCATGCCTTGGTCCATCATCTATATCTCATCTTCCAAGCCTTCTAATCCCTTTCATCTTTATCTTATCTATCACCTAGATGGCTACAAGTATCTTTTTTCTACTCACTTAACTTCATCACCTCCTCTTCAAGGTAATTCTATTCATCTTCTTGCATCCTCATCTTGTATCTGTTCATTTCATTCTTGAGTTGCTTGCATAATAACCTATTCTACCTCCTTTCCTCTTTCATGGCTTCCTTCTTCCTTTTATTTATCTATTTTTTGATTGGCCACTTACATGTCTTATTTCTCATCACCCATCCATATTATGGGCTTTCCATTTCTCTCACCTTCTCTAGCATGACCAAAAACTTATCCATCTGCTACCTCATTTCAACCATCTCTTTCTCCATCTCTATTTTCTTCTTCTTTCTTTGTGGTAGCTTCTCTAATCAAATATGCCTTGTTTTTTATTACCTCTCTCTTTCCTCATCTTCTTTAATGTGTATGAAACACTTTGGTATCATCCAAACCTATCCTCTCTGATAAATCTTCTCTCACTTGTTACATTATGACCTCTCTTTGGGTTTATCTCATTCAGTATGATCTCACTTGGGTCATTCACTCTTATTCTTCTACTAGGACACTTTCTTTCCTTAAGCTCACCTATGATATTTTTATATTTATATTCTTAATATATTTTTCATTCATCAAGCCACACTTGGCTACAAGGGTGGCTACCAAACTCAACTTTGCATGAACAAATCAAAGACATGAATAAAAACAAAACATAAATTGTACCTTTGCTTGATAAATACCTTTTTCCTCTTCCCAAAGAATATTTGTTGATTGGATAACAAATGATGTAGAACATCATTCATATACTCTGCAATAACCAAACTCTTACACCTACAAACAAACCTTATGCATGCAATATTCACAAAGTTCTCTTAACTATCATATTTTTGTTGAGTTTTCCATTTTTATAGGATTGGTCTTATTTCATAGACTTAATAAATGGTTAATTATACCATTAGGTTCTAAATATATCTTTCAAGAATCCATATATTTCATAGAACACCTCTACACTCTCTCTTGACTCAGTTCACTATGCCTCACTGGGCTTCAAGCATCAAAACCTCAAACTTTGAATAGGGTCTTAAATATACAAGTATTAAAATTTAAAGTAATCTAAAGATCATAAAAACTTGTTTAAACTTACTTCAATCAATGTAATTCATTTAGAAACACTACTAAGTTGATATAATCATAGTTTGAACCCACTGTACATGCAATCACTAGTCTGTCTTGACCTAAAAAGGGTTTTAATTGATTTAGTCAACTTAATATTGTTTCAATGAATTACATAGACAATATAAAGGTCTACAAGACATACCTACACCTTTTCAAAAATATAAAATGACTTGATCAATCTCCAAACTCATTATAAATAAGAAATTCCATGGTTTGCCTTGATACAATAATATATGTATAAGAAAAACATAGAGTAATAATGAATTATTTCTTTACTTGACATATTCAAGGCCTACCTCAAGGGTTTTAAGTCCTTAAGTATTTATAATTTTTCTTAACACCACAATGATTCCATGAATTCAATATTCAATGTTCAAACAAGAATCTTAGCTGTCTAATCAAACAGGGTACCATAGACTATGAGCTTCAATCCCTATTTTTTTTAAAAAAAAAATTTAAAATACCAAGCATATATGCACACTCTTTGATCTAAAAATAAAAATTTTTGGTTGACAAATATTTCAAGAAAAAAAAAATAACACAGTAATAATTAATTCTCTGAGAAAAGATGTTTTATTACTCAAGATCATAATACAACTATATGCTTATCTCTGGGAAGAGATGTCTGATTTCCATTTTGGGTTACATATTCATTTATACACATTTTTAAATTATGGGGAGGATGTGGAAGGTCAAAAATATTTAGGGAGATGAATTGGTTTGACTTCCATGATTTAAAACAATACAAAATTTGAGGAATTGCTATTTTTAGACTGCACTACTAAAATTGAAATTTGGGGCACTTCTATTGGGTTTTTTGGGGTCAAAATTAATTATGAAAAGATCCATGCAATATCACCATGTTATCCTCATTATTATCTTTCCAATGTGTTGTCCCCCAAAAATATCACTCATTTTTGGGACAACATTTTAACTATTTTGGTCTTACAAACCAAAATTGTCTCTTCCCTTTCTGAAATTTGTCCTGGGCATTCAAATTCCTTAGTTTTTCAAACTTCTCAAGAATCTACAGACTCTATAGGCTTGAATCTATGGACTCTTTAAGATAAGTTTAATGGGCTTTATAGGTTGATTTCTACAGACTTGATTTCTATAGACTCTGCAGGCAGGTTCATTTCTATAAGTTCAACGGGCTTCACAGGTCCTACAAGCGGGTTCAACCAAAAGAATCAGTTTCTAACACTTGGTATTTTTTAGGATTGGTTCAATGCCTTGGTTCAATCAAAAAACTTCATCAACAAGAATCTAAGCAAAGAAGGCTTGAATCGTTGAACCATTGAACCACTTTGGTTTAATAGTTCAACGAGTTCAAAGTTAAAAAGGTTCAACGCTTTTGGTTCAACAGAGGGTTCAATCAAAGGAAAAATTTAATGGCTTGGTTCAACCAAGTGGTTTAACACTTTATTTCACTTGAGTGGTTCATCCACTTTGTTTCAACACTTTGGTTCATCCTTTGGCTCAATCAAATGGTTCGTCAGTCGGTTCAAGGCTTCGTTTGAATCATTGAACCAAAACTTGGTTCAAACAAATGGTTCAAAGGTGAGTTAAAACAAATGGTTCAAAGGCTTGGTTCATTCAATTGGTTCATCATCTTGAACCATTAGCTTGAACCATTTTGGTTCAAAGCTTGGTTCAACAGAGCGGTTCATCGACTTGGTTCAATGTTTAGTTCAACAGATTGGTTCAATGTTTGGTTCAATCAAATGGTTCACTCAGTTGGTTTAATCAAAGAGATCATTGACTTAATTTAAAGAAGCCTCTTGAAGGACAATTTCCCTTATGGAGGGCACTTGGTTGACAAAAACACCCTTCAAAAGGGTCATTTTCAAAGAAGGCTGCAAAGGTAAATTCTTTCAAAAATTTTGTTTAAGGAAAACAAAGGCATAATTCTTTCAAAATTTTGTCTGAAGGAATTCCTTCAGACAAAAAGTTTGAAAGAATTCAGAGAAGCTACAGGCAGGAAGCCTGAAGAAATAACCAAGGCAAATAGATGAAACATTTCCATGGACTTTTTGTCCATGGGAATTTGTTCGCAGAGAAAGCTTGAGGAAAGCCAATAAAAGAATTCTAAGAAAAAGGCCACCAAAGGACCTTGAAGGGTAGGTTCCCTTGCAGGGGACTCTCAACTGCCAAATTGAAGGACATTTCCCTAAAGTCGAAGGGTTACCTTCCTTTTAGGAAGATATAAAATGAGAAATCTGAAGGAAGATCTATCGACCCGCCAGAATAAAGAAGCTCAAAGGCCATCTGAAGACTGCCTGAAGGGTAGATACCTTTGCAGGGGGCTCTTCTTGACCCAAGGTAGATCATTTCTTAAGGCCTAAAAGGGCAAGTTATTTCTAAGAAAGTGCCAAATAGAAAAGCTGAAGAAGGACCAAGGGGTGACGCAAGCAAATTGAATCCAGGACCCGATTCAATTAACCAAAAAAGGAGGAATGATGAAGGTAGGATCAGATCGCCAGGTGGACATTGAAAGTTACAAAATTTCAATAGCGTGACTTGTTTATTTGCATTAATAAAATCAAATGGGTAAATGCCCCTAAGTTCCAGCCTATCCTCTTAACAGATTGCAAGGCAACATGATGTGTTACTATTCTCGAGTCCTTCTTGAAGAGGCTATATAAGGGACTCTCTTCTATTGTAAAAGGATCTCTCTTTTTGACAATCATAATGAAACTCTACCCAAATTGAAAGGCATTTCTGAGACTTTGAGCTCAGTTTGTTGATCATATTTTGTTATTGGAATAAGAAAGCAAGTGATTTTTTAGATTTTGTGCTGTGATATCTTTGTTGTTGAGGAAACTATTCTTATGTCTTTTTATTTAATATATCTTCTATTCCTTTAATTCAACAAGTAGAATTAGTGACAACAGTCAGGAAGGTGTCCTAAAAAGTCAACTATGGAGAGACTTTGTGCCCCCATAATTGCCTTTAATGTGTTTTCTTTTCATTTTTGTGTAAAGGACCTTGGGACGACTTTGTGTCCTCATTATCCTTCATATCTTACTCTTGAGAAATTTAGGTGGAGACTTTGTGCTACATCTTGATTTGCTAGTTATTACATCCTTTGCTACATTTTGTTGTTACTACTAGGAGTATTCTTGTGGTTTGCTAAATAGTTCTTCTGAAAGAAGAGGAGTGCTTTTTGTCAATTCCCTTGAGTTTTTCCTTTGATTTTCATGCATCATCTCTGAAAAAAGAGAGATGGATGGTTTGTCCTACCCTTGAGTATTATTTTCTATTTATATATATATAGCATATCTATAAGGAACCTCCCCTTGATGAGAGGAGAGATTAGTCCCCTTCTGATGTGGTGAGCCTACACATTTGGATGACTAATCTTCCTACTTTGGCTGATTAGACCTATTTTGTTTATCAGTACGCTGATCGACAAAATATTGAACCAACACAATGGTTCAAATGGTGAGTCAATTGGAGCTACGGTGTAAAAGTTATGGCTCCCAGAAGTTCCATCATCAATTGGGGTGGAACCATCACCCGAATTATCGCCTGAATTATTGCCCAGATCACTCTTTAAACTAGTTGGTACCTTTGTAAACCTTATTGACATGTACTTTGATTCACTATAAATCTTCCATTCTCATTAGCTTCTTGGCTTTAACAGATAAACATAGAAAATGCACACATATTCATGATAGTATCTTATAAACTAGGTACATTTAGTTTTCTGGTTTGAACTTTAGAACTATAGGAATACAAATGTAATTGTATATATCTAAAACACACTACAAAAATGTAGTCTTACCTATTTAAATCTCTTACTACATATTAGACTCCTTGACCACTCTCACAAAATTCACATACAGAGATTCCATTCTCAGTCTGTAGTCTTTATACTTATAATACATAACATTGATCACTAGATCTAAAAGACTTGTGATGTACCAACATGCATTCACAAAGACTATCAACATGAAATATATGATATTTTTCTTCTAGAATCAATATTTATTAACTTATATATATATATATATATATATATATATATATATATATATATATACTTTAGAACTATAGGAATACAAATGTAATTGTATATATCTAAAACACACTACAAAAATGTAGTCTTACCTATTTAAATCTCTTACTACATATTAGACTCCTTGACCACTCTCACAAAATTCACATACAGAGATTCCATTCTCAGTCTGTAGTCTTTATACTTATAATACATAACATTGATCACTAGATCTAAAAGACTTGTGATGTACCAACATGCATTCACAAAGACTATCAACATGAAATATATGATATTTTTCTTCTAGAATCAATATTTATTAACTTTATATATATATATACTTTAGAACTATAGGAATACAAATGTAATTGTATATATCTAAAACACACTACAAAAATGTAGTCTTACCTATTTAAATCTCTTACTACATATTAGACTCCTTGACCACTCTCACAAAATTCACATACAGAGATTCCATTCTCAGTCTGTAGTCTTTATACTTATAATACATAACATTGATCACTAGATCTAAAAGACTTGTGATGTACCAACATGCATTCACAAAGACTATCAACATGAAATATATGATATTTTTCTTCTAGAATCAATATTTATTAACTTTATATATATATATATATATAAAGTTAATAAATATTGATTCTAGAAAAAAAAAATATAAAACTTTGTCGTTTAGATAGATTATAGAGGCTTCAATCTTCATCATTCCTAATTTTGTTTCGTACCTATGCTTTTCAAAACTCCTAATTGAGTCCTCTAAAAATACCTACTATCAAATTCTAATTCCTTCTATGGGATCTAACCTTTACATCAAACCAAAAACTTTTTAAATACACAAGAAAATATTTCCCTTGGATAACCAACTTTTGGTAACCACCTGGCCATCACATTCAATTTCTTAGTTCCTATCCTTTTTCAAATGTTATATGCTTAGGCACCTTCTAAACTTGTTTAAAATCATTAAATTACCCTAAACTAACATTTAATAACCATGAAAACACACCAAAACTTTCCTAATCATGCCAACAACATATTCAAAATTTTAAATGCCCATTTTGGTGGGAAAAACCAAAGGGATATAAAGACTTACAAATGGACAAACCTAATGACCCCAATGCCTTTTAAGGAATTCTAAGAAAACAAAATAAACTAAACATGATTACTTTGTACAATGTGCTTGATGCCCCTACATCATTATCCCACCTAGTTGAGTGTGCACCTCAATGTGATCATGTTATAATGTGATGCAATTCTTTGGATTTATACATTTGAAAACATGCAAATTTGAATTGAATTTTATATTTGGAATTGGCTATAGGGATACTCTTTTAAGGGGTTTTATATGTGTATTCCTTTTGGATAATGTTTTAAGAGAGTTTAAATTGATTTATCAAGCTTGTGAGTGATTCTCAATGTAATATCCAAGCGAGTATGACCTTATACTTGATTTTTATTTATATATTCCCCTTTTATATTTCATTTCATGAATGACATATGAAACATTTTGGGTCAACTCAACATAGATGTCCCAATTTGAAAAGTAGTCATTGAGGGTCCTTAGATGATACTAATAAAGGTAGATAGCTATACCAAACTACATTTGTATAACTATTGTTAGTTATATAAATATGTAAAATCATTGATTTAGAATATGATGATAGTCTACTTAGGATATAGAAGATTCTTGCATAGACTAGGTTGGTCCTAAATATGAAAACTAGTAAATTGCCTTAGCCAAGATAAAATGTAGGTAAATAGATAGGGGAAACTATGTATAAGATTTAAATGTGTATGAATAAGTATAATTAAGTCAATATATGTCAAGTTTATGTTTACAAATACTAACACCAAATTTATGTGTCTACCTCCATTTTAGTCTAATATTGAAAATGCTAGATTAAAATGATAAAAGGAGGACATTTGGAACCCATGGTTAATCACACTTGATTTTAACATGTATGCCCAAAATGTATTGCTTACTTCATGAAAAAATTAAAATGAAACATATATAGATCAACATCCACTAATGATAGAAAATTAATAATAATTTAGATCAATGAATTAAAAAAAATTGAAAATTCAAGGGATGAATACACATGTGGGTATGTGAACCAAGCTACCATTTTTTGAACTCATTTATAGAATGCCATGGGATGATTATACCCTAAGGAGATAAAAATATCTAAACCATGAGTTGATAAGCATAAATTCCTCAACTCCTATTCAAAATAGATAAGTGACAGAAGTTGAGTGGCGTAGAATCCTGAACCACACTACTTCAAATATCATCATAACTCTTTTGGCAAAACCCAAAACAAGTTCATATATAAAAGTGGAACCCTAAAATAGTTTTTAATGTAAATTGAAACTTTGAATAACTATTGTAGATATATTTTAGATCTAAAGTGCTTATGTAGTATCATAATTTACCATCTATACTCAATCATAAAAATAGAAAATTACTTGCACGAAAAATACTCATCCAATATATCTCATCCATATATACCTCAAAGTGATATATAATTGTCATAATATATCTATATATCTATTCAATTTGATAAAATATGTTCAATCTAACCTATGTAATTTGTTTTGAAATGTCATAGAATATCCAAACTATTCAATAAATATCATGTATAATGCCCCAAATATGCCTTGATCTATCCAATCTATCCAATTTAAATCACATAATCTAACAAAAAATGTGACCTATATTTTTACCAAGGCATAAATATATAAAGAAATCCCACTATATGATCCCTTTTGAGGTGAGGGATGAAGCTTGTGAATCACTCATCTCAAAGGAAAGATTTATGCATATCATGCATTATATATAAAAATGCATTCATGCAAAACATGTATACAAGCATGATAAGATATGACATCATAGGAATATTTGATCATTCAAGCACATATGAAACATATAATCAAAGGTAATAGGCATAAAATTTTCATGTTAATTAAATATAGAAATTATGCACATAAAAATAATCAACATAGTATATGCATGATAAAAATCATGACATAACACAAAATAGAAGAATGAATGATAGAAATCATGACACCAAGCTCATAAATTATCATGTCTATAACCATAGAAATATGCACACAATATCATTATCATGAAGTACACAAGCACTCAAGACACAACAAAATTCTGAATTGAGTTTGACTCAACATATAAAATAGGTCCATGACATGGACTAGAGGATCTATGATGCAGCTGACATATGACATGATAAAAAATAATCAATTCATTCATAAAACACACAATGTAACATACATCAACAATGAGAAAATGTAATTTTTGATGTGGGTTTTATGTACACTAGGGAACCTTACAAGGTGTACTCCATCATTTTATGTTTAGTGAAAAAAATTCACTCCAAGGCACGAGTTGTAGGGTATTGAGTTTTGTAAACAAAAGGTTGGTAGAATAGTAGTGAACAAAGTAATTTTTTACCATAAATGGTTCAACTATGGATGAATCTAAATCAACTTGAGATGGGTAGATTGATAGATCTAACCTAAGGTGGGTGTGATCAAAATAAATTTAAAAAAGAGGGAAATATAATGCATAAAATAAGGCTTATGGAATAAATAAGATGAAACATTTCTAAGCTGACTCTTAAACTAAGGGTTGGAAAATCAATCAAAAATCAATGTCTGCTACAAGATATTGTAGACACACCAATAATCAAACATATTTAAGAGTCCAAAGAAATAAGAATAAAATAAACTTAATCATATATAATCAAAGACTGATGCATTTGTAAGATTGCATTTGCACATATACAAGGGGAGATTATGATTAATGCACCCAAGAAATTCAAATTAACAATTACACAATATGAATAACTATGTTTAAAATATAAATTATACATAACCAAAATATTAAATACTAGAATGACAAAACTTCTTACAAGATTCATATGTTTGGAGAAGAACCAAATTTGTACATCAAGACTAATTATAGAATAATTTGTATAATTTACTATTAATCTTTGTAACCCAAATTATCCTCCCTTTGAAATAAAGAGGATACAAATATATATAGGCTTGGGGAGAGGATGCTTCATCCTCCAAGGGAAGTGTAAATTTACATCTCTAAAACATAACTATGTGTCAAAATCATGCAAAGCATGCATATACAAAAGTATTTACTTAGAATAGAATTCCTCATCTAAAATACAATACATATATTCCAAATACATTGGGAACCAATAGTTCTAACTTAAATGAAACATGAAAAAACATATTTATATTTATAGCAATGTTTATTTGACACTATTAGTAGAGGATGGTTGAGTGACAACTATTAAAATAAAAATAATCACTTGGGGAATCAAAATTGGCCCTGTTAGAGTATGCATGACTGCATATCCAAAAAACTAGGGACCTTGGTATGACATAAAAACACTTATAGTTGACTACATACTTAGTGTTGATATTGATGCTCCTTCTATGGCATTAAGATTTTAAATAATGCATACATTATTTCAAACTCTTTATTAATAATCTCAAAATTAAGTAGATCAGGATTGAGTATTTTGATGGATTCAACCATCACCCTAGTGTGTTCTATCTCTAATATTTTGAAATCAACTCCTAGGGATTCAAATTTCAACACTCTATCTTTAACAAAATTGATCAACTATAGGATCTCATTATTAATTTTGTATCTAGTTCCTTCAACTTCCTCTTTAAAACTATTTGTAGTTGCTTAAATGAGTGTCTCAAAATTAGGTCTATTGACTAATTATATAGTAGAGGTAATCACATCAGTGACCCTCATATATTTCAAATTTTATAAGGCCTCATTTTCATGTCTTTGAAAATGTCCCATTAAATCCTTCATCTGTGTATGCCAATTAAGGGCAACATCCCCTTTTCAATTACATAACTAAAGGCCCATGCAACATCTTGGCTAAACATTAAGTTTAGATGATTGAATGCATTACTTATTGAATAATAAACCAAAAAATATGTATTTTCTCATATTTTTTTAATTATTTCCAAATTTTAAGCACCTTTGTTCTATCATATTGACTCTCTCATCTATAAACTCAAATGTTATTCAAAATATTATACAACCTCTATACACTATCTATAATTTCTTGAGGGGCATGAATAATTTATCTCTATAATCATTTATGATGTGCTTCCTCATTAATTTTGTACTTTTATTTCACTACTTCTCTATTTTAATACATAAAAACACATAAATATGATGTATACTCTATTGGGTCATTTGGATTATTTTTAGCATTTTTGGCTAAGGTAAATGGGTTTACCTTTGATCAAAATCTATTTATTCTTTGGTATTTATGTTAACCACCTTCCTCTTCTTCACCCTCTATATGGTGCCATTATTCATATCAAAATAAGTGGAGACTATAGGTAATTTTGTAATGATCAAGTTCTATATTCCATCTCTCTAGCCTTACATCTCTTTAATCCACTGCGGAACAATAAGTTCCCCTTATTTTTCTAATGGAATTGAGTCCTTAGAGATAGAGTGTAGAGTAATGGTCAACCTATTCTTATCCTTAAGGGATTGGACATAGTTCTTAATTTTTACTTTAAGATCCCATTCCATGAATTGGACCATCTCTAAATTTTAATGGGATCTAATTTTCCTAGCTTGGTTGAAATGTTCCCTCACCACAAATTGGAGCTACCCATTGCTTATAAGGGTTTTGTAGTAATAGGTCTAATGTTTAATGCCATGTTATTCATCTACACTATTGTATAATTGATGGACACATCTTAATTTTCAAGCTTGTCTGGAACATGGCATGGTAAAAATAGAAGAGGCTCCCTTTTTCCTACAATTGAGATTATGGTACAATCTAGATAGTACTAATAATCCTCTATTTTTCTAATATTTATTTTTAAATTCTTAGACATTATAGGCATCTAAGTGACATGGATGAATTGATAAATTAAGGATTTATTTCCTCACAAATCTTTGTGATTTCATTCTTGTATTTATAGACAAACATAAAATAATAGTCTTCACATATTTTATTATCTACATATTCTATGGATGGATACCATAATTCACCATGTGCTTTGTGGACTATCCCAAGGACTACATCCAATAGGTATGACATCATATAAAAGTTTCCATCCTTAGGCCTTGGTTCATGCTTATACATTTTACCTTTAGTCTAACTCTAATTACCTCTCTTAGGGACATAATTTTATTAGAAGTAACGAGGATGTCTAGTAGTGGGACCCATTCCACATGTACATAGGTGATGCTAGCAAATCCATACATTCTATTTATAAGGTCCATGGATATTATAATAAAAAGTTTGAATTTAATGATACTTTTGAAAGAAATTCCCCCTTTGGGATCTAATATCTAGCCCTTCATTAGCCATTATTTTGGTTTCCTTTCTACAATGTTGTGCTTGAGCCATACATTGGCTGAGACTTGGTTATAGGTTACCTCAAGAAATGGAATCTTTAGATACCTCTCAAATTTCTTTCCAAAAATATATGCGATTGTATTCTTTCCTTTCTTAAGGTGTAAGTAGTATTTGAAACAAAAACCATTGAAAAATAAATCATGGAGTAAATTGACACAAGGAATTACCTCTAATTTCACTACTAATTAATGAAGTCCCATGGTATTTATTGGAATTAGGTCGTCAATGTATTAATTATAACCTTGAGATATTCTCTCTTGTGAATATTATGTTGCCATAGACTCAACTTCTTTCTATAAGGCTGAATAGTATGAAAACTTAAAATTTAGGGTAGTCTTCTCAAACATTATGTTAGTATATTCAATGTGTACAATAATAGATTAGACTAAAAGAGCCTAGACTCATGGTGATTTTTGATAAACCTTTCAATTATCTAAACTATGTAATTATTTTGTAAAACTATCTAAACTCCCTTTGTAAAGTCATTGAGAAAACTAGGGCTTTTGGTCATTGGAGAGTTCAAAATTATAATGTTCACTTGTATATTAATGGTGAAGTGACATTATTTTGTTTATATTTTATATACATTACCCAAAGTTTCCACATTTAATGCTCAATCATGTAGCTTCAATGTTAATATTTTTTTTGATTTTATTCTCATTTTAAATTTTAATGTGCAAGTCAACTTTGGCGTATTTGTGTTTGTCATATGGACACTTTTCATTAACTTTTTATATCTAGTTAATTTATTTAATATAGGTGTCAATTTATCACTTAATAACTTCTTCTTTGATTTCAAACTCATTTGTTCATACTATGGCAATGTGTATCATTAATTGTGACACTTGTCTACTTTTTGCTTACCTTGGTATTTAGACTCATGATATTGCTATATACACTCTATGGCTATATGTTAATGGAATCAAGTAACATGGAACACTCTCAAGACTATAAGAACTCAAAGGTTTGGGGCCTTGCCTATTTAAACATTTGAACTATGTACGTATTTGGGAAGGCTATATGTAACATAATCATGCCATGTGGAGTGATCTCAAAATTGTGAGACTTCAGGGCCTTAGAACCTCAGGACCATTAACATATTGAGTTGATTCTAAAATTCCATGATTTTAGGATAATTAAATTATACCAAATGTCAAATTATCAATAATTAAAACCTTGAGACTATTAGAATGTGGGGCCTGAGGGATATTAGACTTTGTTTAATCCTTCCATGTTTTGGGTTAATAGAATTCTACCACTTGTCAAGATCTCATAATTATGAGAATTCAGAACCATTAGACAATTAAATTTATTTTGATTTTTTTTATTGGTAACATTATTTTTCCACATGGCATGCGCTTAGGGTTCAAAAAAATTGAAGACTTAGAATTTTACTTGAAGCAAACTTTATTCTGGTTAAATATGGTTTTGTCATGTGGATGTCCTAAAGTGACCCAACTGTCTATAAAGTATGAAACTTTGGTAAACTATGATAATTTATAAATAACATAATAACACTATATGTCAAGATTTCAAATCTTGGAAACTTTGAACACTTAAAATCTTTTATAAAGGTTGAAGGGCTCTAGGTAATGTAACATTGCCACCTATCTAAATATTGAATAATAAAAAGGTAGGGCTAGAACATGAATACTTTGTAAGTCTTTGTCCATAGTCATGTGAACATATGATAATCAAAGAAATACTATGACATGACATATCAATTATATTAGTCCAAACAAATCATAAAGTCAATTTATGAGAAGAATTATGAAAACCCAAGGTTTAAAATGAATCAAAATTGATGTTCAAGCTTTGATTTTCATAATTTTGGAACCCTATAACTTTAGACTTTGAAGACAACCTTAGACTTATGTATATAAATATAAATATTATGGGTGTGTAAGGCTTATAAAACCTTGAATAAGTATATTTAAATAATATTGGGTCCCTATTTTAACTTAAAAATAGGGTGTGTGTGTTAGGGCATAATAGTAATCATTGAACTCAAAAAACATGCATATAAAAAACAATGTTAGTTAAGATAATCAATCAATGCCATTATATAGTATAACAAAGCATAACGTCCATAGGAGATAACACCCTATAGAATATATATATATATATATATATATATATATATATATATATATATATATATATATATATATATATATAAAAGAGTAAGTCATGCATAAATAGTATAAGTATCTCAATATGATCAATAGAATGCCATAGAAAGATAGAAATTGAAAAGTGTACCAAGATGACCCTAGTGTAACCATGATGATAATATATAAAGGTAACCCTTAGGTGTAATGAATGTCACACATATGATTTTCATGTATCATATGTAACCTGTATGTCTTGCATCCTACTTAGGTATACTATGAAAAACATGTTCATAGAAAATGGATATGTAAATCACCATATATATGATAAATACAATTAGTCAATCATGTAAAATATCAAATCATGTCATACATAGGTCATGTTTTTACTTTTTTGAATATGTGTGTGTGTGTGTATTGTACTTTTGTAATTTTAATTATTTTAGTATTTTTTAATATTAAAAACATGTTCATACTAACCAATGATGTAAAAATGGGATGCTTAAATGTAGGATGTGGACCAATAATTGTGAATGTCACACACCATGGGTAAGGAGAAACACATGTTCATTATCCAAATCAGAAAAAGAAAGGATAAACATATGTATCATTGTACAAATCAAACAAGTGATCATGTGATGTAAAGTATACATCATCATCATAATCAACATGATGATGTATATCCCATGTATATTCCATAGCCATAATATCTTATGAACTTTGTTGTATACCAAAAGAATGAGTCTGTGTATGTTGTGGAACACATAGACAAGATTATATATCTATCTTAGAATGTGATGGAGTAGGTAATTCCTACTGAACTCAAATAAACTATTGATGTAATGGAAATTGGAGAAATTTTCTTCAAGGAACTAAATTACATATCTCTGATTTTTCTTCATAACATGAACCTATACATGTTTAATAATAGGCTATGGTGGAGGTGGTAGAGTAAATGTATTTGGTTGAATGGGATACTCATATGGAATACCTAGAGTTGTAACCACTTAGTTGTTATAAATATACATCAAACATTGATGTACCAAAGATGGTATTGATTGTATTTTATGTATCGATGGATGTCTTAATAACATGTTAAATTCCCCAATATCAGGAAAAACTAAGAACCAAGTAGTAATAGATACAAACCCTACCATGAGTGGAAACATTATTCCCCCATGATAGTTTCATCTCTTTCCATCAAATACTTTTTATGTAACAGTTATACCAATCAAATATACATGTGTGTACTCAAGACTAGTAAGCAATCCTATAGTGCATATGTTTTCAATTGACTCGTTATCAAACATAAAACTATGTATATGATGTGATTCAATGAAATTAAATACCAACAAAGGCACATTGGTGGAATCATAATTTATAATCTCATTATGATATAATGTGTTTGTACATGTGTGTTTATAAGTGTATCAATAATACCATCTAAAGGATGACCCTCCTTATTTCTAGAAGCATAATAATTTGGAAGAGGATTTGCATTATAAATCATATGCACTTTAATATTAGTCTTGGTATCTTGTGACTTATGTTTGGGAAAAGGATATGAGAATATATTAAGCCTTGAATTAGGTTATGTGAATGACTCATTTTTATGTGTATTAACATAATTATCCTTAATAGTATTTTCCTTAATTAAATTTTACATCTTATGCCACAAACCATAACATATATTAGTGGAATTTTATAAGCATCTATGCTAATCATGATTAGCATTGATATCAAAACCCTTAGGTTGTGCCTTTTTCATATCAATCTTCATTGGTGGATGGATAGATATGAGATTACACTCGAGTAGCTTCTATAATAACTTGTGAGGAGTAAAAGATAATCATGTAAATATTCTCCTTTGAGGAACCTATATGAAAAACCTATTAGAGGGTTTTGAAACTACTTAATTATTAATTTAGACTCATTTTTAGTATCATTTACCTTAGGTTTTATTTTTTTTTGATTTGAAACTTAGCATTAGAATATGTTTGAGGATTATTTACATAATTTATCTTATTCATAGCAAGGAGCTTATGTTCATGGTCTTTGACTGTGTAGCACATGTCATCAAGAGTTTGAAAGTGTTTGAACATAATAGACTCACATATAGGAGAAATTAATATTTGATTGAATATGCCTCTAAATTATTTATTAACCATAATATTTTTCTAAATCTTAGTATTATAACAAAACACATATTTACTAATGGGCTCATTAAATTCTTGCTTGAATTTGGCAATTTGAGCTATCACTAATATTGTTATAAAAATGAGATAATAATTGATTGGAAAAAGGATTGAAAACATGTGCTGATTGGAAAATAAGGCCATATAACCATCAAAACGCATAGTAGTTGAGACTACTTATTAAAATTTTAGTTAATATATTATATTTAGAAGAATAGTCTAATCATGCTGCATAAAACTATCTAAGTTATTGTTATAGATCACATTTACTATCATAAGGTGTGATCTTGGGTGGAAAAAATAATATAGATAAAAGATAATAAATATTATTTGAGGCCAAAGGGTTGTGTAATAAGACTTGAGAATTTATCAAATGACCCATTATATAAAAAACCTTGCTTTAATTGGGAAACCTTAGCTTGAAGATCGACAATAGTTTGTATAAGCCCTTGATTAGTAGAAATAGAAGATTGATTAGCAATAGATGAAATTATATGAGTAGCAATACTAAGAGATACAAAAAATATGTTGCATAAGAATAACCATATAAATTGGAGGATTAATTTGAATTGTATCCATATCATGTGTTAAGAACCTAATATCTCACATACATAAAATAACTATAAATACTAAATATGTATTATATCATATTTCTTTTATATAAGAAATAACTCCACAATCACTTTCCACATCTCACATACACAAAATAACTACAAATGCTGAATATATATTATATTATATTATTAGAGTAGGTTATTTACCTTAGCTTATGTTCAGTTACATAATTTATTATTTCCACCCACTTATGTGTGGATATTTCATTTATCTTATTTTAAATATTATGAGATATTATATATTTATCTCTTAGATATTATGAAGTTAATTTCTAGTTGTTTTTATTCTTTAGGGATAGTTATCTCTTAGTGCTATGTTTGATTTCTAGCTTGATCTCTTAGTTATGATTGATCTCTATCTTGATCTATTAGTTATTATTGATCACTTAGCTTTATCTATTAGTTAGGATTGATATTACTTGTCTATATATGCAAGGTTAATTCATTGTATTTGCATAGAAATTATGGATATGGAACCCTAGATGGAAGCTTTGGCTATATAGAAGATTTATCATTATATGTTTTATTTGTGTATAATATACTGAGATATTATTTGAGAAGTGCATCAATGGATTTTACTGTGGTAATGGTTTGTGGATTTGAACCTAGGTGATATTTTTCTAAACTCTTTCATAGTTCCTGAGTGGTTTCCAACAACCATTATTCAGCTCAGCCTCTCATTACTCAACATCTATTTTTGGAGGAATTTTTTTTTATGTGTTTTTATTGTAGATAAATTTTAGATATTGAATGAGTAAATCAAATCTCAACCATACATACATATTATCTGATAAATACATGATCACCTCCAATTTCATTCCATTTGGATATCAGAGACACGCTTTACAAGATTTTTGTAAATCCATTTTTGGTTTAAAATGATTGGTCTTTTTTATATTATGAGAAAATTATAGATGATCTCTCAAAACATATTTTGGGTCTTGTGTTCCTTATTTTCTACATTATAGAGCATTTTTAAAATTTTAATTTAATTAAAAATTGTAAAAGTTATAGTTTTACTAAGTAGTAATCTTTTGAAAAAATATGACATTTATTTATTTAATTGTGAGAAAACTATAACCAATCACTCAAAACCATTTTTTAAGTTTTGTGAACCTTGTTCTCATATTTTTATAACATTTTGAAATTTTAAATTTCATTAAAAATTGAAAAAGTTATCTTAGTTTTACTGAGCAGTACTATTTAAAAACAAATCTTTATGGGGAGATTTTTTATTAAAAACAATATTTTGACTATTTTTTGATTATTTTTTGTTTAAAAAAATATTTTGTATTTGGGAGACATAAGGAGATACTATATTTGAGTTTTTATCGGCAACGCATCTTTTTTTACAGTCTTTTTTATTGAAGATCGGAGGGTGAGGCCCGATTTGATAGGTAGCCAAACCCCTTCACAAGTAATAAAATTTCTTCTTCATTGATTTCATCATTTTAATTGAAATCATGGATGCATTTTTGGCTGAGTTTAACATCCCTTTGTAAATTACCTTGCATTTTATTATTGTATATTTTTTAATCCACTCTTATGCAGGTATCTTCATCCACCATTTATATTTGATTTGGGATGGATTTTTGATCACTTGTGGTGGCACCATCATTCTTTGTGAGTATTTTACCAACATGGTTTATCTATTGTTTAGATCCACTAAAAAAAACACTTTATTTTACTCATGCTCATTTATTTGTAGACTTGTAGATGCATTTTTTTCAGAGCCCAATGTCTTACATTATTTGAGTATATTTTTTGTGCCACTTGTGTTTTTATCTCACATTGCTTCCTTATTTTTGGATCAACTCTCATGACTTGTGATGAATTATTTGATAGGTCAAAAGTCTCCTTATTTAGAGATATTATAGTGTATATAGTGTCTTCCTTATTTTCATTTGGTGTTTTTTTTTATGGGATATATTGTATTTATACTAAATTATAAAGTGCCATGGGGGGTTTGCTTTTACAACCTAGTCTACCTTCATGCATGTTTACCTTGGTTTGTACATCCTTTACTATTTTAATTTCTAGTCTCTTCCATCACCACCAAGACCATCTTATAGAGAGATTTTATCTACATTTTACAGAGTTTTCCTTTATACATGGGTATCTTATTTATGCACTTTGTTTGGCAGAACTTATATTAGGATTGTTGTCTTAGTGGCATTCTTATTGAATTTTTATAGTGACACTAATGTGGAATCTCCACCAATATTTATGTTCACTTCTCACCATTTTTAATCAAATTATTTAGAGACTTCCATTTTCATCTTATCCTAGTTAATTATTGAGGGAAGGTGTTCATGCAATGCTTCCTCGAGTTAATTATTCTACCTAGTATCCTAGAGTGCAGTGTTCATATTTAGTGATCTTCATATTCAACACCCTTCTTAGTTTGACTTGGAAGTTATAGTAACTCAACATCCATGTATTTTGACAAGATATATTTGCATCTATAAGGACACTTGTCTTCACATTACATCATTTTTTGGCATGGGTACCTTATCAGACCTTATTACCAATACCCATTTTCTTCTTTCATTTCTCACTTTTTGGAGGGGTTTTTTATTTTATTATGGGTTTTATCTTTTCTCCACTTTGTGAAAGATTATTTCATGGATATATTATACATGAGTACTTGATCAGGATTTATTATCAGGACTCATATTATGGATATGCCACTCTATTTTTGGTCCCTAGCTTCATTTGAGGAGGGTATTATAGGTTATTTACCTTAGCTCATGTTCACTTAGGTACTTTATTATTCCCACCCACTTATGTGTGAATATTTTATTTATATTATTTTAGATATTATGAGATATTATATATTTATCTCTTATATATTATGAGGATAATTTCTAGTTATTTATATCCTTTAAGGATAGTTATCTCTTATTCATGTGTTTGATCTCTAGATTGATCTCTTAGTTATGATTGATCTCTAGATTGATCTCTTAGCTATGATTGATCAATTGGATTGATATCTTAATTAGGATTAATTTTCCTTTCCTATATATGCAAGGTTCATTCATTGTATTTGCATGAAAGCTATGGAGATGGAGCTCTAGATAGAATCTTTGGATATATAGAAGATTTATCATTATATGTTTCATTTATGTATAATATACTGAGATATTATTTGAGAAATGCATCAATGGATTTTATTATGGTAATGGTTTGTGTATTTTACCTTAGATGAGATTTTTCTAAACTCTTTCATATATTTATTTTATAGAAGGAATAACTCCACAATTGCTTACCACTTCAAGGGGGATACCTACTTATCATAGTAATAATCTAATTGATTTATATTTTCTTAGATACTTTACAATAGCCCATTCCCTTTTATTTATACTAGTTCTAATTTATCCAACTCCTCATTCTTATGCATGTGATACTAAACTACCATTACTTACTATTCTTTACTATTAATTCTGCTACTATTTTACTTCCAATATATAATATATAACCTACATAGGTATATTAAATTCCATCCTCCTTGACATGTTTCACCCTTAAAATATGCTAAGAATTACATATAAAAAATATGTTGAGGACCAGATGGAACCCATGCCATGCATTATTTCCTTCTTACACTTGTTTTGACTATGCTAGGGTATGAACATGGACATGAATAGTGGGAACTCAAACACTAGAGCATGATATTGAAGTAAATAGAGAGATATGTATGGAATAATATCAATGGGAAATATGTTAACCAAGAGGTTATAGTCTAGCAGTTGAAGTTTAGTGATCACCACCTCAAATTTAAAATAAAGATGCTAAAAATAGTCTATATAATGGGCTAATGGAGGATACATGCCATCCCCATTAGCATTATTCTTTACACACATTATTTTTGGAGTGGATAACCCCAATAAATAATGCACTAAATTATCATAATTGTTTGAAGGAAGAAGAAAAGAAGTTTCTACCATATGTATGGAAGACTCGATGAAAAAAATAAAATAAATCACCCTCAACCATGTGAAAGAGATATCCATACCATTATCTACAAGTAGATTTAAAATCCATCACTGTAGTGATTTTTACTTCATATTCTTTAACTATATGAAATAAATCCTCATACCATTCACTATAGCTACTCTCCTAATCAAACCATGCATTAATTTTCTCATCATAATGTGTTAGTATATGAAAGTGAAAATTTAATCTATCAAAATTAATATGCATAGTAATGTTAATTTAATGCAAAGTATAATCCACTTTTGAAATTAATAAAATTATTTTATATTTTTGGGTAGTAGTGAGTGAAACTACAATAATTTAATTTTTTTTACAAATAGTAGTTATTAAAATAATGATAACTTTCAAAATACTAAACTAAATTAAAAAATTCAAACTAATCTAGAAAGGTGAAATCAAGGCACAAAAAAATCAGAAATTAATTAGTGCAATGATTTCCCATTTGAAAGCGACATGTAGAATAACAATCATTTTTTTATTTTATTTTTAGAAACAAACACTAAAATTAAAATAACTTATACAATAATTAACTTAAAAAATTTAAATTATTATATAAATGTGGGAATGAGGTGCATAAAACCCATAAATAATTTGATGAGATTTGTTACAATATGAGAGCAGAATGCAAAAAAATAGTCATGTTTGTTAATGAAAAAATAAAAATCTACACTTGTAAATGTTCGTTTTTAGCTGTAGATTCTAACTATGACGAGAAAAAGATATAGATCTGACTTTTAAAAACCATGAAAATGCAATTAATAACTTAGACTTACTCCATGAAGCTCCAAAATATATATACAATAATAAATCCAATAACAAAAATGGCCCTAGAAAGAGTTTTGATACGAGATGTTAATAACCTAATATCTCACATACACAAAATAATTATAAACACTAAATATACAGTATATTATATTTTTTTAATAGAAGGATTAACTACACAATTGTTTTCCACTTTGAGGGGGCTACCTCCTTATGAAAGTAACACTCTAATTGATTTGTATTTTCTTGGATACCTTACAATATCCTATGCCCCTTTATTTATTTAGTTCTAATCTACCCAACTCCTTATTCTTATGAATGTGGTAATAAACTACTATTCCTTACTATTCACTCTACTACTATTATACCTCCAATATACAACATATACTCCTACCTAAATATATCACACCATGGGTGGGCACCACTTGTATAGCCACGTGTAAACATATAAATAGTAGTAGGAGTAATGATCTTAACACCTATTGTATAATCTATGCCTCTAAAAGGTTGGTTAATATCATTTAAAATTTATTATTTTGTTCCTCAAATGTAGGTTCCTTATCAATTTTTTTCCATCTCTAATTACATGTAACAATGTTTTAATTACATGTGGATTCATTTTAGGATATTCAGTAAGTTATTTTGATATATATAATCAAATCAATCACAAAAATTAGTATAATCATTTCCTTTATGAGCATCCACATTAATTATATTTTCTATTATGATTATTTGAAAATAAAATAAAATCATAAATAAAATCTAAACCCTAATATAGAAAAAGTTTAAAACTTTAAGAAGGAAGGCTGAAATACTAAGGGAGAAAGACCTAGGGTTTGCCATGCTCAATAGAAAAATCAAGTTCACCAAAATGTTTTAATTTACATTAATTTTAATGAAATATACATAAGATAAAAGTATGAATAATTAGATTTTGTTAAATAGAGAATTCACCTAAAAATTTTTACATATGCTACTGATGAAGTTCAAACACCTACAATGATTGGTATTATCCATATATATTTTTCAAGTATGTGCCATGTTATATCATTGTGCGTACACATATATATGATTTTGTATTTTCTTGTCTTGGTCATATGTGATTATCCTTAGTTTTCATCTCCTTTTATTGAAACCCTAATTGCACCATAAACATAAGATTGACTTGGAAAAAGGGGTGAAGAATATGGTTAAGATCTACTAAACCATTCCTCACTAATTAATTGAGCATTGTTTATGTTTTAGTAAGTTAAAGAGGACTCAAGCCACACATATTTCTATCACCTATGGGTATGTGTCCACCATTGTGATCATGATATATTGTGATGTAATTATTTTTATTTTGACACTTGAAACAATGTAACATTAAGCTGCATTATGTATTGAGACTTAGATCTAGGGATGCTCTTTAAGGGGTTTTATATGTATATGAATTTTGAATAATGACTCAAGAGAGTGTGAATGGATTTCTCAAGTTTGAAAGTGATTATAAATGTAATAGATAAGTATGTGTTGGAGTAATTTTGTCATTGATGTCAATATGATGTCATTAATGTCAAAGTGTGTTGTCATTGATGTCTAGATGCATCTGGTGAAGATACATGGTGAATGGTCTTTGAGGTATGCATGAGTGAAGGCTGATGCCCAAGAAAGAAAGGATAGTTGAGGTATCAACATGAGGTTATTAAAAGTGATAAATGGTCAAAGTTTTTTTCTTAGTTGTTTCTTTTTTTTTGGAAGGCTTGTGTCAAGTTTGATGTTACTCTAGTGAAAGATCATCAAGGTTGATGTTGCTATAGTGAAGGATGATCAAGGTTAGGTGTCAAGTTCTTATCAAAGAAGAGTGTTATGATGAGGTTTATATTAGTTTATTGAAGAGAGTGTTGTAGTGGATAGTTGAGTGTTGTTGGGATTATATAATTACTTAAGAAGTATATCCTTATGTCAAATATCAAGAGCTTAAGAAGTCTTGTCATGGCCTAGTCATGGCATGAAGAAACCTTGTGTTGAAGGCATGGGATTGGTTTCTTGGTGAGATGAGTGGTATCAAACATGTGATAAGATGCATGGTAAGAGGTTTTATGGCATATATATGATGTTTTGATGACTTGGACAGTGGTTAAAAGGTTAGTTTTAAGGACTAATGTGGTTTACAAGTCAAAGTTTAGAGAGCAAAAAGAGAGATGGTGGCCAATTGAGGTATGAGATTAAGATTTAAAGATAATAATGAGAATATGATCATTTTAAGTTATGATAGATTGTCCCAAGTGTGTTTACCAAGTTTGAGGTCAAATTTTGAAGGTTTAGGCTTGAAAAAGTGTTTTAAGGTCTCTTGAGTGCACATGATGAAGAGTTGCCTACTTGAGAAGGTTTTTCAAGTGTTCATTGGCATGTGAAAAATTTACATGAGGACCTAAGATATTAATGGTAGATAGGGAAGGATAATAGATAAAATTTATAGGAATTAGTTTTTGGAATTAGGGGCTAAGCTTTATGAATGATTTTTAACAGTGGAAGATGGTTTAAAACCTCAAAGAATCCTAATAGAGACATGATATGAAATAAGTTGTTGTAAAGTTCTTAGAATGGATTAGTATGGATATTTTAGTGATTTAGGTTGTATTAAACTCTCCCAGGTATCTCTAGGTGTGATTGAGTCTTTAGGTGAGTGAGTGGACCCTACATGAAAGGCCTTATTTCTTAAAGATTTGTTGTAACAATCAGAGTTGACCAAGTCAAAGTTGTTAAATGGATGGAGGAACAATTTTGATAATTTTAGTTTATGTAAATGAAGGTTTATAGACAATTTATATCCCTTAGGTATGAAAATTTTGTGATCCAAGTTGGCCAATCGCTAGTAGGCCTAATGAAGAAAAATAGTGCAAAACCCAAGCAGTATGAAAAGGTGGATTTTAGTGTGATTTAATGAAAGAGTGATGGATATAAGTGCATGGATATGTTATTTAGGACTTATATGTCATATTAATACTTTTTATAAGGATTTTTAGTAAGTGAAGTAGTGAAAATGTTGAACCCAAAATGGCTTGTCTGGCTGAGTAAGGTCTGTGAGAGATAAAGTCAATAAATTGGTATGTAAGACCAATAATTACCATTATATATTATTATATTTTTATTGGAGGTTATTATAATTATTTTTAGGATAATTTTAATGAATTAGAGGTACTTTATTGTGTTATTTTATGTGTCAGAAGTTCAAGTTTTCATGATTATGTTTTGAGGCTAGTTGGTAGTTCAGAGTGAGCATTTTGTAGAGAAGAATTAAAGCATGTATACCATGAGTTAAAGTATATAATGAATTTTTTTATGAAAATTAGGTTATGATGTTTCTAAATATGTGATTTATTTTTATGGTTATTTGGAAAAATTGTGTTTATGCTTCAGTTGTTCAAGATAGACTTTTTGTGTGTATGAAGGCCTATTGTGAACAATGTTTTGAGAAGGGGTTCAAGTGATGGTTGGACATAAAAGGTGTTTTGTACTTAAATTTGAGTTTTAAAAGGTATATTTTATTAGTTTTTAAAAGGATAATATTCATAAATAAAGTGTATTTTGTCTTAAGGGGTCATGAGGTAATGTTTTACCAAAGTAGGCCTAATTGAATTAGGTCTCCTTAAGGCCTAAAATGGGATATGGTCTACTAAGTTTTGGACAACCTAATGTATCATTTTATTAATGTTTTAATTTTTATATTAGACATATTTAAATGATAATCCAATTGTGAAAGTGTATATGTCTGACCAAAAGGTATATGATCAAGAGGCTTATATATAATCAAGGTAGTTTTAGGCCAATTTGTGTGAAGATAGTGCAAGTGAATGAAAGAGCACATTGAGGTGAAGAAATATGTCATATATACCATTATAGGGGTGTAGATATACATTAATTAATAACTAATAGAATTTATAATTATGAATATCAAGGTCATATGACCTAATCAATCTTGAAGAGACCTAGATGAGACAAGAGGCCTATAAGGCAGATTGAGAAGGATAAGAATGTGAAGAGTTGAAGAGGTGGTAATAAAATTTTGGTTGAGAAACATAGTGTTCTAAAGGTGATAAAATAAATTAGGTGGCTTAGTTATTTTTGAGTCATCTAGGGGGTTGGTGCCTCCTTGTAAGTGGGTGCTTGCTAAAGCCTAGCTGGGTTGGTACTTAGCTAGTTGGGTTTGGTGCTCCATGTGAAGTTAGTGATTCAATAAATCTTGGTTTTTATATTATAATAATGTATTACATTTGAAAATATCAATGTTTTTTATTTCCCTTGAGGGTTTTCCACATATATGATGTGTTATCTTATTTCATGCTCTTATATGGTTGCTTATGCTTGCTAAGATCTATGTACATGTATGAATGGTTCATGACTATTAAGTTGAATTGAAAGAATGTTTTGAAGAATAATTAACCCCCCTATCTTAGTCATTTTACTTCCAATAGTATGACCTTAGGCTTCATTTGTATTTATATATGACTCATTGATATTCCTCCCATGAATTACATATGAAATATGTTTATGCTAACAAAATAGAGACATTTAAATTTGGAAATAAGACATTGGAGGTTATTGGAGGCTATATTAAAAGGTGAAAAATTATAAAAAAAACCATAATTTTTTGACTATTATCGACACTTTTTAGATAGTTAAAATAAATGATCTAGAATATGACAATAATATGTTTAGGATCATGGAACATTTTTGTACAGACTAGGGTGATCCTAAATATTAGAAATGGTAAATTGTGATAGTAAAGAAAATAAGTAGGTAAATGGATAGGGAAAATTTTTCACAAGAGGAAAATGTGTACGTAAAATTAAAAGTATCTCAAGTTATGCAAAATTTTATGTTTTCAAGTGTAGGCGTAGGTTAGGATGACCAGTATGATAATCATCTTTATCTCTATAGACTAGGATACAAACAAGAGATCATAACATATAAATTACATATACTTGGATGGTATAACAGCCGTACTTAGGGTGGAGGTAGAACTAGTAGAGGATAATCTAAATTCAATGTCAAGGGTATATGGTTCCAAAACCTATGCCTACGATACAGGGTATGGTTCTAACTAGATCTAAAGATAGATCAATGATAAAAAAATAATAACAAAGGGTTATCAAGGATATAATAAGAAAACTTCAATTAAC